>OU426981.1:140442738-140900301 GCA_911387785.2 Aelia acuminata
TATATCGATAGGGGCTATCACTATTAGGACTAAAAGAGCAGCGGCGGGGGTTAGTGACCGTCGAGGTCAACGGCTCTCTCCGCCCCGCGTCCGTGAGTGCGTATGTGTGTGTGTTCTATCTTACGTTGTTGAGAAACACTCTCTATAACGAACACCTCTCTGTAGGGAGGCAGCAGACCTATAGTGTGTGTGGAAAGCAGGAGAAATCTAGGAATGGTTAGAGTATATTCGGATTGTTTTGTCAAAATCGGCAGAAAGCCATGATATATTAAGTGTATAGAAAAAAAAATTCTGGTGCGATACGCGCAACAAAACTTTCACTTACCATCTTACTTTGATTAGAAATCGGAGTGTTTTGATAAATGCAATTTCTCAAAGCCACACATTTTTCTGCATTCATTTACTTATTTTTGTTTGTATTTGCTCTCTAAAGTACACTCATTTTTTTTTTATTATTAAATAAAAGGTTTTACTTGCGATAATTCGCATTAATACTCATAATCCAAGTCGTTTGATTTTATAATTCTCTATGTAGTTGTTGAAAACTCATTTAGTAACCATGAAACAAATATTTTCCATTAAATGATCAGAATGACTTTTATTATAAACAATGGTCTGTCACTAAAGGCGTACTGAGCATGCGTCGGGTAATGAGGCGTGTTTTATGAGTATACGGAATATTTTCCTTCTTTCTTTTTCTGTAAATGTTCACTTGATTTTTTTCATATTTCATATTTAGCCAGTTTTTATTTTTAGGCGAAACGAGAGACAGATAATTTCTTCATATAAACAAAACCAAAGGTAATTTATAAGAAAACAAAAAAGACCTCTTCCCCATTTAGCCCCTTCAGAACATTTTAATAATAAAAAAGCTTACTAAAGATATTAAAGAAGACGACGAATTTGATCAAAATCATTAAATCCGTTTTTGAGTAAATAAAAAAAAAATGCTTGAAAATGTGACAAAATTTATTAAGTAAAGTGCCCCCTCCAATTAATCAATTTTGATGAAATTTTTACTGTCGCATCGCGGGCATGTAGATACACCAAATACCGAGTTTTATCAAAATCGTTAGAGCAGTTTTTGAAAAATCGATAAAAAACATTAAAAGTTATGAAATAAAGTACTCCCTCCGTTTGACCAATTTGGATGAAATATTTGCTGTCACATCGCGGGCATATACATACACCAAATACCTAATTCTAGGTTCGTACGGTTTAGGGTAAAGGCACCAATTACTGACACTATAAGAACCACTTTTTGGTTTTTCATCAATATCTCTCTTATTTATTGGTGCAGCCTAACAACTCAAAGCTTTTCTGTAAGGCCAATATCTATTCTTTCATTCCTGCTAGTTAAAGGTTTTTTAATAATGAATTAATTACCTTTTTTATTAAAAATTTGGACGCATGTTTTTTCTCCTATTACTGACACTCAATCACCAATTACTGACACTATAAGGAACCAATTACTGACACCCTGTTACAACTTAAAATAATTTTATTTAAAGCTTTAAAATATAAATAAACAGCAAGGTTAAAGTAACTCAAGTAAATAAGTTTAAAATATACAAAATATTTGATAAATAAGAAGGGATACACTATTGGTAACTAAGACAGAGATGTGATTGTCCATCTCAAAATTTACAAACTATCATTTGCTTTGTGCGTTTGGAAATAAAAACTTTCTTCTAGCTTCAATTCAGATTAATCAATTTGTAATGGAAGTTCGAACAAGAATTGCTCGTTTGAAAGAATTGACGAATTCGGTAACCGTGCGATAACATAATTAGGTTCTATTGTTATCACCTCTTCTTTGAATTTAAAGTCATTTTTCATACGATTACAAGCTTTCATACATTTAGCAATCATAATCCCATCTACAATACTAAATATACTACACGCAACGCTGATATTCTTTTATTTGGTAGATATATAAGCAGTAATGTAGTCACCCTCTCTTACTTTTGGGCATTCCATAAAGTGTTTGTTGAATCTCGATGAAATCTGTTCCAAATCTCACACTGCTTTTTCTTTACCTTCAACTGCTACTAGCTCTTGTGAGGGTTTGTCGTCCTTCTTAGTTGAATTTTTATTTTCTATTGTAGATATTTCTATTATAACTCCATCATCGTCCATTTTTTCGATTAAGGAAGGCGATGTTATCCCAATAATATCTTCAATGGTTTGGACAATATCCAGTCGTGTTTCTTCAACATCAGAACCACCTAATGTGGTATCAGTAAATGGAACAGAAACATTTGAATCTTTTATCGCATAAATTTCGTGATTAGGAAGAATGAAATTGAATGAGTCATCCAATTGCACTTGCTCATCATTAAATGGCTCATGTTCTTGGTCATTCTCTTTCTCGGTGGTCCCATTTGACTCATCTTGCGGGTCCCACTGCACATGGTTGTCTTCTTCGTCGCTAGAAGTCTGGACTGTTTTCTTTAATTTTTTTGTGGTGAAGAAAAAACTTTCACGTCGTTATTTACTGTCAAGTAAACATTCTTGGCTCCCTTGGGAGCTAATACATTTTTCCCTTTAGGATTAAGGAAAAAAGCTGTCTCATCCCCATTGAACACCCTTTTTGGATTTTCTAATATTTCGAATAATGATTTTCCTCGTAAATATTTTTCGGTACGCTTGAACCAACCGGCTATATTATCTTTTTTCACTGAGGACCTACTAGATGTTAGATTCTCAACTATTCGGCCTTTGATGGAAGGGTGTCGGTTCATGAAACATTTTAGCCACTTTTTACCAGGCCGATCGTCAGTAAATAGTGAATTTCTTTTTAGTTCCTTCTTGAGAAGATGCTGAACACTGTTTTTTAGATGGTCACCAGAGACAGAAAATCCTGCTCTATACATTTCATAAATCCATTGTACAATGACACCTTCTTCTTCTCGACTCAAAATACTTGCTGGGCCGGGAGTACCAGAAATAGGATGTTTGCCAGTTACCTTATAATAAAATGTGATGCGAGGTACCCCGTGGTTCCGAGCTGCAGTCTTCACAGGAACCCCTAGTTTCACGTCATCAAGTGCTGCCAGCATCTGATCCTCCCTATAATTTTTCCTGCAAGTTGGTTCTTTCTTCTTCTTATTTTACTTAGAATAAATTGGAGATTGTTTGTTATAAAGAAGGAGTAAAAATACGTGGGAGAAGACTGTCAGTAACTGGCTATGCTCACTTTCAGTATCTGGTGTGCGTACATCCCAATTACTGACACTCGCTGAACCAGTAACTAACACCCCCTGTCAGGAATTGGATCCCATCGTTTTTTTAAAAAACGGACAGCACCATTGTGTTCTACGTTAAAAAATTACCTAATTAGACATTGGAACTAAATTTCTACGAAATACCCAGTTACTGACAAAAGTGTCAGTAATTGGGTAAAGGTATGTTTTTGGATACCCAAATCCTGACATCCCCAAAATAAATTGTTTTATTGGAAATTCCCATTGGGTAAAACTATTCTTATTATCTAACATCATTATTAGAGTGCTACAAAGAAAATTCAAGAGAAAACACAAAGAAGAAATGGTTATAAAAAACAAAATAGCGACTCACCTCCTTAGCAAAAACCTTAAGGATCCAGCAGCTGAAGAAAGAGTGACTCTAAAGGTTGATTTCCGAGATTTAGGTTATCAATGATGGCTTGAAATTGGCGGGAATCAGAAGCTAATCGACGTGGCTTTGATTTGGCGCATTTTTCGAATTCATGGAGAGCTTGAAACCCTTATTATTCAAGGTATAAGGAGCAAGTGTCAGTAATTGGGTTAGTGTCAGCAATTGGTGCCTTTACCCTATAGTTTTTGAGTTTGTCTGTTCACATTCACACATACAGAGACCATTTCGCGGGACTTGGTAATTTGGACTCAGGGGGCCCCAAAACGTATATTTCCGTTGAACACCGGAAGTCGAAATTTTTCACGATCGCAATACTTTCGCTTTCAGATATAGGCAAGTGAAAGTAAAAAAAGAAAGAAGAAGTGATAAAACTGTAATAAAGCCTTACAATTAGGTACACGAAAATGACTCCTGTCCGTCCTTCCGTCCTTCAAGTACCTACCTATGTATATAGAGTACATAGACATAAATCATAAGGCTATAGATTATATGTAGGACAACAACCCATGAAGGGTCTTGGGTGCAGTCCTATGTCAGCAAGTACTGTTTCTTGGTCAGCGGCCGTGCAAACAAAGAGGTGATTTGAACGTCATCACGCTCAACCGTCAGGTTTTTTCCCTTAACGTTTCAATTCCTACCGATTTCCAATCTTGCTTCCACCTCTATTCCCGACAATCCTCCTAGGCGTTTCAAAAGAAAATAACCTCATGACCTTCTAAGTTAAAAATACTAGTTGAGTGCTACCGATGGGTAGTTTCTCGTATACACCTTTCCATGACATTATTTTCCATTATTTTATTGCCAACACATTTACTCCGTGTATTTTAACGTACAGTTTTAAATTTAAATAAATAAATAAATTTCAATTGAGGGTACCCATTTTAAAGAGGCTGGGTTCGCAACAGGAGGGTCTCTCGGCCACCGAGGCGATCATAGAGAGGATATTAAAGATATCCTGCACCAAGACAGATCGAACCCAGGACCTTGAGGTAAATCAACTCAAAACCTTACCAATGAGCTAAACGGCTCCCGAATACGAACATACATCGCTATTAATTGTAATATTTGATCTATGATTATTCTTTTTATTAACCGGTTAATAAGTGGATCAAAACATCTTTATCCCCAGATTGTTAACAACAAACTTAACAGTCTAAGCTGCTCTTTCATTTCATCCATGTGTGATCGGTACCTGACAGCTAACGTGTGTACAGACCTTGAAAACAACTGATTCGACACCGTCATCATTTCCAAAGAATACGTTATTACCATAACAATTAGCGAGAATATTTCATAATTATCAACACGTGATAAAATAAAAGTAAAAAATGGATGCGTTATCAGAGAAATAAATTGCACTGGTCCTCGCGTGTAAATAAAGAGTAAATAACTTGTTTACTATGTGATTACGGTATCTATTTATCGTTAGGATATTGGCTACAAAATAAAAGAAGGTGAGAGATCATTGTGTGAAGAATGCAGCCTAAGAGATAAGAATATTACAACAATACAATTCATTCAAGATAACATTTATTCCGTTTCCTCAATAGTTAATCGTAATAGTTCCAGGTAATAGTTAATCGATCATAAAACATACGATTTAGTTTGTTATTCCACCCTACCGTACATCTAGGGTAGGCCCACACAAAATTTTTGAAATGCGGGTAATTTCCCTTGGTCATCAGTTGAGAGAGGTCGCACTCAGACTGATTGCAGGGCCCAGTCTCCCCCGGCAGTTTGACCCTTACTGTCTCATAGGCGATGCAGACAACGACAAAGTGCACGGAAGTTTCTGGTACCCCAAAACTGGGGATTAACGTTTTTTTTTTCGTGTTTACAAAGTTTCGCTCTGATTCCGCTGTAAGAATATGTGAGACCCAATAGTCCGTAAGAACCAAATTCTTCTTATCTAGGCGCGATCCGATACGATTGATATATATACTAGATATCTCGATTAATCGTATCCAATCGAAGGTTGTTATCACAATAATTAACGAGAATATTCCTTGATGATCAACACGCTATAACAAATAAAAAAAATGTATAAAGCATGGATATATTATCAAAACATGGCCTCTATCGGTCGAATACCGAAGCACTGTTAGATCGAAACTACCTTCCAAAAAGTTAAACGTTTAAACAGGCCTTAAAACAAAAGAAAATAATAATAAAAAATAGGAACAAATCGACGTTTATTACAAAAAGCACCCAAAACGGTTTCATATTGTTTTAGGACGGTCAGATTCCTAAATTTTATAATTTATGTGGGCATACTAAAACGGTTCTGAACAGCTTGTTGGAACAAACAAAACTTCAGTTCCAGTTCTATTATGACGATAGGAAGCAGAGAAGAACAGTTCCCGTGGCTAGAAGAGTACGGTACCCCAAGCTAACGGTACGGCCGAGGACCTTAAGGAATTTCTCGCCTAGTTGCCAGAAACACGGCTTGGGACTTCCCACTCTGCGAGATCCTGGGGGCTATTTTGGAAGCTATCTTGTTCCCAAGTACGAATAATATGTTCCAGTTTTTAAATAAAATGGACCCTCTACTCTACATTGTATAAACCCATGACATACCTGTAAGCAATGAGACATTGATCGCAACTATTGCATACGATAAACAATTTTAAGAAACATCAAGATCATGTGACAGATCTTAATTGTTAAGATCTAAATTGTTAAGATAAATCTTATCGAATAATTTATAACCATCAGACAACGCGAACTTCACGATTTGATAGACATCTTCAAACCCCACAATATGTTCCTACTGAAAATTATTATTCTATCGAAAATATTCCATTTCTTATCAAATCATAATAATTTTACAACATACATCCTAAAACAGGCATTTGTATTCCTACATCCTATCCTACAATACATCCTATACTATCCTTCATCCTACAAAAAGGATATAATGTTTCAAAACTATATCCTTCTTCGTTCTGTATGTTCTTACTTTATAACATTTCAAAACTATTTACTTGTATTTTCGTTCATTTATCAACAGCTTATCACCTCCAGAATATTACGTTTGTGTTATAAATAGGCACACGATTTGACTATCACACTCTAGATTATATTCTACCAAACTGTTTGAGAAGGCAGAGAAATAAACTGAAAAGTACCCGATGGGAGTTTATTCATTCCTTTTAAGAGAGCCGGATTTCCAAAAATGCTTATTTAAGTTTTTGTTTAAAGGGCGTAATCTACATTTTTGAGATTTTAATTTTTTTTTAAATAAAATTAAAAAAATTATAATTAGAAAATAAGATTAGACTTCATAATGATAAATTAAAGCATATAACTTTTACCCCCCCCCCCAAAAAAAGGAGTTGCCATTCCCTAATTTATATCGAAAACATCCAGATTACTTAGACACAGTACAATACCTCGGCCTTACAAGATAGAAGGATGACATGGCGGACACACTTAACCCTGGAAGGTCTAGAAGTTTATCTTAAAGGTACCTTTACACTCTACGAACCTCACCTTCGAACGATTCTCCTTCGAACCTTGTCGTACCGACGTGAAGCGAACAGCCATTTATACTTCACGTGATGTTAAGCGAACCAATATGGCTGACGCACCTAACACTAGCTTATGATAAAGGAAAAATCTCCATTATCAATATATTTTATATTATCTGAAAAAAAAAAAAATAAAAAAAAAATAGGAGGCGAATTACAACGTTTCACAAATTACACTAGTATCACAAACAACTCCTGTCACTTAGGAAAAACCCAAATCAAAAGTGACACTAGCGCTACCCCCGAACCCAGTCGAACAGATGAAGTACCTAGAACACCCGAACAGCCGACGTGAAGACTTCACGAAGCTTGTTCGAGGATGGTGTTCGAAGATAAAGTTCGTAGAGTGTAAAGGCACCTTTTCAGACACAAAAGCGACACTAGCGCTTTCCCCGAACATACCCGCGAATAGATAAAGACCTTTTCGAGTTCGTGTCATTGAGATTTGCTCATACAATGTAAAGGCGCTTTTAACGATCCCTATCCTAACTATACCTGAATAGGCAAAATTAGGACTCCCACTGTAGCATCGTCTGACTAGCCTTAGTGGCATAAAGTGACGTTAAAAAACCAAGCCATTACGTTAAGCAAACAAGGCCACTCACTACAAGGCGTGGCCTGGTTTAGCTTGTAAAATGTTGTAACACTTATCTGGGTTTAAATCATTTTTATTATAGAAGAGAATAACATTTCACAGTTTTAGACAAACAATAAAAACTGAAAAACCAACAAGGTTACAGAAAGTATCAACTTGTAACGACACATTAACACAAAAATAACCACATGGTTCCAGCTTCAGAACAAGACCAACTCTCCAGTCCATCGCCCCTTATATTTAGTACAGAATTAGAACATTCCAGATGGTTCCCAAGAAGCTAAGAAGGTTCTTGAACATTCACACGAAAAATCACAATATATACTAGAACAGTTGGTAATTGATCCAACAAAAAATCTATAACTGTTTTAAATCATATGTTTTGTGTTTCACGTTATAATGTAAAAGGGTTATAATTTATGAAGCGCTAGCATTCCCCGTCGCGGCTTTGCCCGCGAGCCCTTAAAATCATTTCTGTGATCAATATCTTTGTATTGATTTAATATAATATGTTAACTGATGTTAAGGAGATTTAGTAGAATCGAGGCTTCCGGTAGGTGGAATGTTGGGGGGGGGGGTAAGCTGCTCGAGTTAAACTCCTCGTATCAAGATCTTTAAAATGTCCAAATTAGACATTTTTTCTCGAAGTGCAAAAATAGGTGTCCGTTATAGTTAAACGACAATTCCGCCATTTAAACCCCTTAGGGGTCACATTTTTTAAATTCCTTTTTTAGTGGTTACCTACATCGCGTTTAATATCTAATTTACTAAATTTTCTATCATAAGTAGTTTTTGCTATGCGTTGATTCTGTCAGTCAGGACAAAGCCTCTTATATAATATGGAGAAGAGATCGAAATAAACACGCACCATCCCCAATCATGGGAATCACCGAGTGCATAATTTGATTACCACTAATATTTAAATAATCAGTAGCCATATTTTATGTGAATGTCTATTTTAATAATATTGTCACATTAAATCGATATTCAAATAAAAACATATGGTTTAAAATCTCAAAAAAAGATTTCCGTGAGAGTTTAACGACAATTCCGCCATTTAAGCCCCTTAGGGGTTACATTTTTGAAATTCCTTTCTTAATGGTTACCTACATCGCGTTTAAAATCTAAATTCCGAACTTTGAGTTTCTATCATTAGTAGTTTTTGCTCTGCGTTGATTCTGTCAGTCAGGACAAAGCCTCTTATATATAGAGAGAGATAACCCTAGTAATTGTGTAAATATACTTTCGCGATCTTAACTGGGACAAGAGCAACAGGAGAAGGGAAAACAATAAAGGAGCGAGGGAAAGAGGGAAGAAGAAAGAGGACGCGAAGTGGGTCATGGGGTGGGGAATCGATCCGCCACCGGAGTTACCAGCGGTTCCCTGGCAGTCCTCTAGTAGTTGTAGTATCCGCACTACTAAGGTGTATTTTAGTATTCTACTACTAAAAGTTTTAAAACAGAAGATAACACAAGAGTTTTTTCAACGTACAGCTTCAAGAACATGTGTTTTGAATACACGCTTTGAGTCCGTTAAGTGTTACTTTTCGGTCCTAGTACTGAAAAATCTTTTCGGTGCGCTTACCTCACCTACTACTAATTTATATTAATATACACCTGTTAAAATCCATTAGTAAAAATCCTTGGCTATGCCATCCCTCGGGAAGGACGCGCAAGTAGATCCCGAGCCTGTACGATGTCAGGTATTCGTTAAATATCACTATCCTAAGTATACCTGGATAGGCAAAATGTAGGACCCCCACTGGAGCATCGTCCGATTAGCCTTAGTAGCATAAAGTGATGTTAAACAAACAAACAACAAACAATGAACATCTGTTAGAATCAATTAGTCCTAGAATCAATCTATGCCGTCCCTCGGATAGGACGTAAAATGGAGGTCCCGAGCCAGTACGATGTCAGGTACTCGTTATAGATCCCTATCCTAATTAAACCTGGATAGGCAAAATTTAGGAATCCCACTGTAGCATCGTCCGATTAGACTTATGGGCATAAAGTGACAAACGAACAATAAACATCTGTTCAAAAGAGGTATCTCTTAAGAATGCCGTGTTTCTTTTTAAGTAGAATGCTTGAAGTGCAAAGTACCAAGCAAATAACAGAAGATGCTTTAGAAGAAGCACAAGAAGCTCTAAACGAACTACTTCCAGCTAAATCCCGTCATTAATAATACGAAAGGTTAATAAACAGATGTTCCTTTTTTTAACCTTGCTGCTTTAATTTAATTTCGTATTTTATTATATCTGTATATGTCTATAATGAAATGTAAAAATTCAAATAATTCTTGTCGAATTATTTGAAAATATTTTTTCCGTCAAAATTCCTAAAAAACAGGATATTTTTAATTTAATTTTTTGGATTTTTTTCTTATTCAGACAATAATTATTTTTAAAAAAATTCAAAAGGAGCAAATGCCTGAAAAGGACATGTATTTAAGCAGAAATCACAATAGATAATTATACTGACTCATTTCATTCTCTATGTATAACCCTGTTCATAATAAAATATTTTATTTATATTAAAGTGTAGCATGGATCAATATGAAAATTAATTTGAAATATTTCCAGTGATGATATTTTTTTTTTTTTTTTTTTTTTTTTTTTTTTTTTTTTTTTTTTTTATTCTCACTGATAAAGAAAATCCCATGCTCTCTAATGAAAAAAGGACTATACGATTATCGTCATTCGATCAGGAGTTATAGATTTTTGGCCGCTAAATGACAAAATTTTCCCACTCTGCGTTGGGAAAAATAAATTTGTGATTCTTGCATATTAGTGGTATTTATTTTTATCGCGCCCCTTTTCTTTATTTGCATCCTGTCCTGTATCTGCCTGGATGAAGGCCCAAGAATAATCGACAGGTGGTGTTGTTACTGGTTAACATATTTTCACCCTAATTCTCTATTCCACTTTTTTTCGAGCAGCAGTAGCTCCTGTAAATCCTTGTTTCCGAAAATGCAGGAAATGTAAACGAATATTTAATTTTTTCTAAATGAACATTAAAAAGTAGTGAGTAGGGAGAGGGCTGTGAGGGCTGAAGTCCCTCATCGATTAAAGCCTGTCCATCAAATTTGTTATTAAAAAGTGGAAGGACATGCGCATTAGATATTTAAAAACAGCTTATTGGAACAAAGCCTATGATTCTCCTAATACAAATAAAAATGTCTCGCTTATTATTGGAATATATCAGGAAGAAAAAATGGAGTGTTATCTAATGTGATGGTTCGAGCAAGGTTATACTGGTGATAAAAAACAAATTGTATTGTTGTTACGTTGTTATTAAAACAATAACAAAATGTTAAATAAATGCCAGGCTAAACAATAACATATTTAGAGGATATACAATGTATTCGCTAATTGAAGTGGGTTAACAATGCCTTGACATGTAAAACCGTGGCCTCGCTACTCCAAGGATCCAACGTTACAACATCTAATTTGTCTTGTTCTTAACTTCTTTCTTCTTAGCTAATTCGTTTCGTGTTTTAGCAATTATTTTATTTTATATTTTAGTAAATTTAATGTTATTAGTAGACTCTTGAGAGGACAGTAACATTAGATGGTACTCACTCATCTATTTTTTTCGTCCCTCATCCATGTTCTTTTTAGCCACCTGTTAAAACGCTCCTTGAATTATCTTTTTCATCATACTGCATCAAAAACACGTGTTTTCAATAATCGGTTTGGCCTGAAAAATCTTTATCAGTAACTACTTTCGATGAATGCAAACAGTACAGAAAACAGCTGTTTCCCGTTTACTTCTAAAAGTGCACCGAAAATTTTCGGTGTACTTGTTATTTCGTTTCCCGGCCACCAGCAGCGCTTGCTGATTGTATTAAGAACAGCTGTTTAATGAAAAATTGAAATCAACAAAACTGAAAATCCACCGATTACAATTATTTTTTGTGTCATAAATATCCGATGAATTAATAAGGAAAGCAGCTGATGTGGCAGATGGTTTATTTCCAAACAAGTCTCGAGTAAGATACCTAGAGGAGTACGAAAAGTTTTGTCTTTGATGTCAAAATCAAGCTGTCCCATCTAACCGAGTAAATGACGAAGTCATACTAGTGTATTTATCAGAAAAATCTGAACAACTGAAACCATCAAGTTTACTGCCAGTTTATACTGTATACTGTGTACATTATACTGCCAGTTTGCAGTGGAATGAAAAATATCGTTCATAACACGTACCAAAAGTGCTTTTCCCGAGCTTACTCAAACTATTCCCGTACTCGGCTACGCCTCACACGTGAAATTCCGTAGCGCACAGGAAAAGGCAACTTTCGGTACTAGGAATGAAACATACTATTTGGTGCGCTAACCTTACCTGCTACTAATATATATTAATAAACATGTGTTTGAAGGAGGTTACTTGTAGCTATACTGTGCTTCATTCTAATATAGGTAGTATTTTTGAAGTGCGAAACATCATGCAAATACCATAAGATGTTTTAGAAGAAGCACAACAAGCATTAAACTATTTCGAGCTAAATCCCTTACTATAAATGTATAAATATTTTTCTTCTAGGTTAATAACCAGATTTAAAAAAAAAAAAAAAAATGCCAATTTAATTTCTTATTATATTATATCTATAAGTTATTAATAAATGTAAAAAGTGTTTTAATGTACTGAAGTATGTGCAGTATAATGAAAAGAATTGTTCATAAACGTACCAAAAGTGTTTTCGGTGCTTGGTCTAATTTCCGCGCTGGGCTACGCCTCGCACGTTAAACTCGACCGCGCACCGAAAACAACCACTTTTGGTACCAGTGATGAAAATAACTAATATTAAAGTTAGCGAATTTTTTGATCATTATACAAACACGCATTTTTTCTAAATATTATTAAATTAAAATAATAAACAAATAATTTTTTAAATAATTAAAAGAAATAATTAATAACTTATAAGAAACAATCTATAAATAAAATGCGAGATAAAAATTGTTCGTGTTTAAAGACGACTCGAAGGTGAACGCCGAGATACGAACGAAATGTCCTTGAGAGGTCAACAAGCGCTGGCGGCGGAGTGGAACCGACACGTAGGAGGCGCACGGCCAATACAATCGATCTTTCTTTATATATCGATCTATGTTACGTCTATCTTTGTTTATCGATCATTCGATGACCTTTAGCGGGTTTCAATGGGATCAGGTTTCGCAACCCGAGGCGCTCGCTCCATTTTATCTCGATGAATCGATAGTAAATAGCCGATCATATCAAAGATAATCGATTATTCAATCACTTAATAATATCGCAGCTTATAATGAATTGCTTTATTCATAGCGTAATTAACATTGCAACGATTTTAGTTTCATACTAACAATTAACCTGTACCGCTACAGCCTATGAAGGGGGTGCAGTACTGTGTAAGGAAGTATTGTTTCTTGGTCGTGCAAGGAGGTGATTTTACCGGAATCACGCTTAAACAAAGTTTTTTCGCTCAATTTTTCAATTTGAGTACCCATATTTTTGAGGCTGGGTTTGCCCCAGAAACGAGCTGTGACAGAACGTCCCAATGCCTTACCAATGAGATACCCCACTCCAAGAGTAACTATTAATTTTATTTTATTTATTTAATTTATTATAAATCATCGTTTAGCAAAGTAAAAAATAAAAAATAAAATTAACCATTAATTTTTTTTTTGTTTTACTTTACTGAACAATGATTTTCCCTTATTTATACGTAATTTATTTTTAATATTAGGTCTTTTTTGTTGTTCACGAAATTTATTTTTGTTTTACAGCCATGGGCGTAAGAAATCAAGAGAGGGGAGTCCCCCTTAGAATTTTGAGAAACCAAAACTACCAATTTTAACATTTGTATAATAATATGATTTTTTAATGGAAATGAAATGAACGGTAATACAGCGATATTTCACGAACAACATCTGAAATATTGTAATCTAGTTTATGTATCTATTTGCTTCCCTTTAGGTAATCGTGAATACAGAATACAATATCTCTAGCTTGGCTTCCTTCTGATGACATTAGTTGATTTCCCCGGGACTTTCTTTTTAGGAGTCCCGTGACTTCATGAACGTGTTAACACTTTCTGCTGTTAAGGTCACATAACCGTTTTTTATGTCAATGGAAAAAAAAACACTTATATTATCAACAAACGCAATGAAATAAAACAAATCATAGTCTAACAACTAAGTAAGATAGGTAGGCCAACTGTTATAGAGCCTTCCTATTGGCTATCAAAATGACGTCACAGTCCGCGCATGCGATTCCAAGGTAAATTTCTTATCTTGTCGAGCTAAACCTACAATAAAAAAAAATCTGTAATATTAACATTATAATTTTTTTTCTTCTTGATATGATTATTTATGGCAGGCATATCGATATAATGTTGAGAGTCAGCCCTAAACGATTATATATCTAAATATAGAAAGCTGCCGTAATCTCGATATCTTCGCCCATTGTTCTATCTCATAGGATCCTCGGCAGCAATATTGAATGAGTTTTATTTAAATAAAAATTTTGCAATAAATGCAAATAATTAATTGCCTAAGGGAATTCCATTTAAAACAAAAAAAAAAAATTTATTTGTCTTAAAATTTTTGCCCTCCCTGCTAACTAAGTCCTAATAAAGTAATAATTAATTTTAATTTTGTTTCCCTCGAAATAATTAGTTAATAAGTTGTTATTATCATAAATGAAAATAATGAGCCTGTTTTTCCTCTCGATTTTCCTTCTACCGTTTTACTCCATCTTGCTAATCATTGATTAATTACTTATGTTGATTATTTATTGAGTTGATTTTTAAGGCCAAGTAATGAATGATTATTAAGAAAATATTATTTTATTGATTTAACTTAAAAAATCATTTACGGCTGGAATAAACTGTTATCCACAATCTTGTTATACCTGACGCAAACTGATTGCTTCTGGAATAAATTTATCGAAATCAAAATACCTTACTTATATATTGCCTATTCTATTAACTTTTATTTCATTGAATTAGTGAAAATATATTAATGCTTGCGTTCTCTCCCGTATATACCTCATAATATTTCTATTGCTGAGGATTAGGAAATACAATTTTTATTTTATAATTTTTTTTTTATACAATACAGATTCAACTAACAACAACACAAAAGTTGTTAGATTACTTAATTTTAAATTTCAATTAATACTTAATTTTACTTTCGAAAGAATTATCGTTTTTTGAGCTAGTATGTTCTTACACACATGCAGATCATTTTTGAACTCAGGGGAGCCGAAACGTGTATTTCCGTTGAAAAGCGGTCGAAATTTTGCACGATCGAAATACTTTCCCTTACAATATTGTAACACTTCTGTGGGTTAAGAAATATTTATTCAAAAAAAAAAAAAAAAAAAATACACAATTATCAATGCGAACGAATTAATACAACTCAAATATCCGAGGCAGGTTACAAATTTATAACTTTATAGCAAACTAATCATATGACTTGAGTTTCACAGTCAAGCACAGACTAAGACTAACTGGCCCATTCACTCACTCCTTATATATAGTCGCAAGACGAACCTTCTGGAGGTTCCAGGTCTCCGTCGAAAAGATCTAGGCCAGTCCACGTGCTCCAACGGTTTGTTCCGACCAATAGTCGTTCCAACATAAGGTTTGGGATTTTAAACCATGTGTTTTTATGTGATTATCGATTTAACGTTGATTATGGACGACAATATATTTCATATACAGTTAACCATAAGTACAAACCTACAAGAGCATAATTTATTTGTTTAAACTAATCGTCTCCAAAGATAGGACTTGGTTCCCGACTCGATTCCCCCTCTTATTATCGATTATTCCTCCGAGACGACAACTAAATCGATACAGACGACACTTGGGCGGGGGGCGGCGATGAAGACCGAGACGCAATCAGGGAGGGTTCGCAAGTTGGGATCTCCCCCGAGGGGGGTGTCACCATTGTGTGTTACCTAGGGATGGACCCTTCCAAAGCCCGTGGGGTTTGCTACGTAATGAGGGGTAGTTTGTAATTACGATTGTGTGCGGTGCTCTACCAGCGAGGCTGATTGTGTCCTCGGGGTCTGATAATGTTTGATCTAGTTGTTGGCTTTTAGTGGCGTATACTGGAATAGCAAGGCTTTGTTTTACACCTTCATGTGTACCTTAAGTAAATAAGGTATATGGTGTTGGCGAAATATATATAAGGTTTGACAAACAGTGAGTTGAATTAATTTTATTGAGGTTTGTTTATACGGTTAAGTATTTGGAATGAAGTTCCGAACCAAACAACGTTACTTTGCTATTTGACCGTCGCCAAGCGCGATTATAATGGACAGAATAGATATGTGTACTTCGAAGATTAAGATGGTTAGGGCATTAATATATGGTTTGAATCAGGAAATAATCCCGAAGGGTATAACAGAAGGATGTCCAGATGTGGAAAGAGGAAGGTCGAGACTAACATGGCTGGATGATGCAGAAGCTGACCTCAAATGAGTGGGTGTAAACTCCTGGAGGTCAGCCGAAGAGGACCGTTCCGAATGGAGCAAAAGTTTGGAGGAGGCCAAGATCCTTCGAAGGCAGAAATAGTTAGTTAGTTTTTAATATCTCGTAAAACAGTCGTAATCAGTAGCCAATATTTTGGTATTTATGACGATGTTCAAATTCTAAAACTTTTGCGCCCTTCAAAAGTACGGATTTAACCTCTTATTTACTGGGATGACAGAACTGTTCCTAAAAAAAATCTGGTGCGATGCGGGCAACACACAACTTTCACTTACCAAAATATTTAGAACGGAAATCGACCTGTCACCTGTGGTGTAGTGGTTAGCATAGAAACCGTTATATATTTTATCTTATTAGTGGTTGTCTGCTTTCTCTCATTTAGCCCTTACCTTTACCTGAAATTTGGGTAGAAACTTCCACAAAATTAAATATGTGCTACTTACAAATTAGTGTTATATATTTCGACCGCATCACAACCATTTATTTACTCTTCATTGCTATTTTTTTTAAATTTAATATTTGAAAAAAAAACTAAAGGATATTTTTTTGAAAAATGTATATGATCTAGTTTAAAAACCGTTAAAGAATTGTTTTCTGAAAAATATACTTTGAATTTAAATTACCCCATTTTGCATCTCCACTGCTCATTTTAAATATTAGTTAATTTCTCTGTAACACAATCCCAATGTTTGTTTTTATGCCACTGAGGCAAATTGGATGATTCTACAGTGGTAGTCCTAAATTTTGCCTATCAAGGTGTAATTAGTATAGGGACCTTTAAATAGTACCTGTCATCGCACAGGATCGGGCCTCCATTTTACGTCCTATACCTAGGACGGCACAGCCAAAGATTTTTTACTTCCTTTAAAAAATCTTAGGGTCACCGCAGGACGTGAACCCATGACCTTTAGTATTGTTGGTTGCTATGCTAACCATTGCATCACATGTGACCCCAACAGAATACAGAACCCAGTTAAAATTGTATTTATTGGTTGTTTTCTTTTCATATTACTATAAACAGGTCTTTAGCGCTTAGCTAGCCCTATGAAACAAGACATCTTTCCCGTTTATTTACTTGAACACGATAACACTGAAAAATATCTTCTGAATAAAAGACTCTAATAATAAAGATACGGTTTTCCTTCACAACCTCTCTCTGCCTTTGGTTCATTATTCTCTTATCTGTAACCGGTTCATTCCTCTGCTATCTATCTTACTATCCTCAGTAAACACTTCAAATTGTTTGTAGGTCGAAAGAGAATATCTCTTATCCCGGTCAATTATACACCATTCGTTTAATTCTTGCTTTAAATTGGTATTAGTACGAGCAGAACCGACCACGCGTTGCGTCAGTAGTTATAGTGCGTTGAATTAATTACATCATATTCTTTTTAATACAATCAAATCAAACTTCACTGATAAAGATAAATACGTTTCAGCTAATCTAAAAACCAACTGGATTTAAAATAGTACTTTCGGCCAAATTTAAAAATGATTGGTATAGAATTTAGAATGATTAGTACTCTTTTCAATGTAACACACAAAATCGTATGATTTTGTCATTACAACAATACAATTTTTATGTTTTAATTTCTTTCTTTTTTTTGGCTTCATAACTTTAATTTGCGCCTATCAATAAACATCAACAATCAGCAAATGTGAGGTGTGCTAATTTGAATAAGGGCACCACCCAGCGGTACCTCTTGTCTGGCTTGTGTCAGGTAACCTGGATTTTTAACGAAGGAGATCTCTCTCTCATCCAGAGCCCTTTTAATCTCCTAGGTATGGGCATATTAGCTGTTGCCATGCCTCTAATCAGTTGATTGAAATGACCGTGTAAGTGTGTATGGAAACTTTTGTAGTGTCTTTATATGTTGGGTCTACTGTTTGCATTTGTAAGTCAGTATGTATTGTAATGTTGTTCACGTACCATGGTGCTTTAACTATGAGTCTTAATATTTTTGATTGAAAGGTCTGAATTCTTTGTAAGTGGGTCTTTTTCGAAGAGTGAACGTTATGTGTTTAGATTTTTCTTGATTTAGCCGAATTTTCCATAATTTACACCAGTCGTTTACTTTATGTAGATGTTGTTTTAAAGTTAGTGAGGCATGAATAGGATCTTGATGTTTAGTTAGAATTGTAGTATCGTCAGCATAAGTAGCGGTCAGTGTATCATTGCTTACGGGTATGTCGTGTGTGTATATAATGTAGAGAAGAGGAGCCAGTATTGAACCCTGAGGTACACCCGCTAGGACTGGACGAATTGATGAAGTTCCTGATCCCTGCCGAACGGAGAAAAATCTGTCGAAAAGATAGGATTGAAGAATGAGGTAGTAAGTGTGCGGTAATATGGTCTTGAGTTTAAAGAGAAGACCTTGGTGCCAGACTTTGTCGAATGCCTGAGCTACATCCAAAAATACACTAGATGCTTTAATTTCAGTGTATAGTTTCTGAGATCATAGGTGTTGTTTTTTTTTCGTTTTTTTTAATTACATACTTAAGAATATTCACTAAAAATACAAAAACTTGTTCAGGGGATGGAATTTTCATTAAGAAAAACAGACAAGAAGAAACTTTTTTTTCGCTAAGCCCAATCGGAACATTTTTATAATGATGAAACCTATCTGATATTAAAGAATACTTGATTCTTACTAAAAAAGACGATTTCAGTAGATATTGTTAGAGCAGTTTTTGAGAAAATCGCTAACAAACCTAAAAATGAGATAAAATTTATCAAATAAAGCACCCACCTACAGTTGAGTATACAGATACTTAATTGTGACATTTTTGCTGTCACATCGCGGGCATATACATACACCAAATACCAAATTTCAGTTTCGTACTATAGTTTTCGAGCTAGTCCGTTCACACACACACACACAGAACATTTCAGGGGACTTGGTTATTTGGATTCAGGGGACCACAAACGTGTATTTCTATAGAAAACGGAAGTCGAAATTTTTCACGATCGCAATACTTTCCCCCTTACTATATATTTCATATGAAGGGGTCGGGGCAAAATAGTACTAAGCAACATTTTTAACAAAAACAAACTGTAGCTGCAGTCTGCTGTATATTATGTAGGACTATATGTCTATGATGGGAAATGCCACCTAAATATGACTCTAGAGGCTGTATATAGGTCATATTTAGGTGGCATTTCCATCATAGACATATAGTCCTGCGTAATATACATCAGACTGCAGCAACAGTTTATTTTTGTTAAAAATGTTGCTTGGCACTCTTTTGCCCCCACCCCTTAATATATAGGTAAGTGAAAGTAAAAAATATTACTAGAACCCTTCCTGAATTTTTTCAACTACCTTAAAACAAATTATGAGCTTTAGAAGTTGCTCGGATATTCTTTGACATAGTGAATTTCAGAGGTCCTTACTCATAGAGAATGTAACACCAAGTAAACTAATCATTGAGGAAAAAAAAACATTAATAACCATTGTTTATCATCCATTAATTAGACTTTGTATTATCTTTGTTTACTAGGCAATCACTTGCCCAAACAAAATGAATACTCAAAACCTGCATTATTTTTGCACCGACCCAACAATTTACAAAAAATCTTTAAATTCAATCAAGAAAAAGATGAATGTAATATTCCGAATTATGGACTTTATTTTATCAGTACTTACATTGAATAAAGTAATGCGTGAAAAGAAAAAGCTATTGTAAGGTATTTATTACTTTTTCCTCATTTTCCGTCAATCCGCGGTTCAGGGATACTCGGTTTATTCGCGGCGGTTCAGGGACCCAAATTATATACAATAATTGTTTATTGTACTAGAATAATAAAATAAATTGTAATTCTGAAATTTGATGTAGAATCCACCATCTCAAAGAAACACTAATTTATATTTAAGCTAAGATAAGGGTGACCGGACTAAAGTATACATATTAGGAACCCAATAACTAGAGTAATCTGCATTTTAATACGCTCATGCCGTGTAGTGCACCTTTCTGCCTCATTCAATATGCACCCCCTCCAATAGAAACCCCTTGGCTATGGGAGGTACCCATCGCCTCCCGATTGTCAACCAAAACGGATTACCCACCCTCCGCCGATGTCACCCTTTCTCAACCTTCACGCTCTTCTGGATGGTGCAGTGTCGAAAGAAATTAAATTATTTTTCAACGATCGTTCATGTCTTTCGCACGTTTCATTGAAATGTTAATTTCAAATTTCAATGATGTATAGATAGTTATAAAATATTTTTACACCAAAATTATTGCCAAAAAAATAGTTATTAGTAAACGTTCGTGGTTTGCCGAATGGATAGCTATGGCTGCTAGTATCAATACTGAATTGGATGAGTGTTTCATATCAATAGACAGATGGCGTCGCCAAACTGACAAAATTACACACCTCCTAAAACAACAGTTTATAGATAATCAATTAACAGCAATTCGACAATTCATACACCATACTATGTTTAAATCATTAGTTCCCAGTTAAGTTAGCTATATAAATGATTTCAATACTTTGGACTTTATAAATACAATATTTAGAGTAAGAGGAGAACTTTTAGACTTAAATTATAAACCATGGTCAAAAGATATTAGTTACATTTGCACTATCTGTAAAAGTGAAATAGAAGACATTTCATTTAATCGGAATGTGCCCAATTTTCAATTACATTAGATAAAAATATTTTGGTCATATATTAATAAATAATGAGGAATTGATAACAATGCTAAAGGAAAATGAATTAAAATAAATCTATTTATATGTTAAAGAACCATTATGATGGCTATTGTTATCAGAATTTGAATAAATAACACAAATATTATTTCTTTATACCATTTATGTAGATATCATATAAGAAATATTTACTTGTACGAAGTTATAGTGAGTTTTCTTTATTTTCATTTTAATTATATAAATTTTATTTTTTCATTTGAAAATTTTAGTGATTTTATTATTATTTTTAAATGTACCTAAAAAGTGGCAAACTCCTTACCGTTCATACCGCACATAGGCAAGAAGAGGGTTACAATTAAAAATATATCGATTTTGAGTCTCGATTCATTCCGTTCGCGTAAAGGTGCCTTTTTGCACAGTGCAAACCTCACCCTCGAGCAGCTAACTCCCCGAACATTGCCGTATCAGCGTGCCACGAACAGTGTTTTACATTGAAACGTGAAGTCGAGCGAACAATGATGTCTGACCGCTCCTATGCACCTTAAAACAACACTTTTCATTACAAAGACGGCTGACTTGGAACTAGCGGTTTTTTTCTCTAACTTACTATAGATATAAGCAACGTCAGAAAAATACTAAAAGAATGTCTAGAAGATTATCTTAACCAACTCAAAAGTGACACTAGCGCAAACCACGAACAAGCAGCCGTAAGTTCCTTTGCATTGTACGAACCTCACCCATGAAAAGATAATCGCCTTAACCTTTCCTGCAAACAGCTGTTTACACTGAAACGTGAAGTCCAGCGAACAATGATGTCTATGCACCTTAATGCAATACTTTTCATTACATAGACGGCTGACTTGGAACTAGAGGTTCTTCTGATTTTTCTGTAACTTACTATAGGCGGGCGCAAGCGACGGTGCTGCTTCTGCGACGGTGCTACAGGAACTAGAGAAACGGGCCATTACCTGGGATTCATAGGGTTTTTTGGCGTTTTTAATTTATTTTTCATAATTAAAACCCGATTGTGCAAAAAATCATTTGAAAAATGTCTAATATGTATTGCTCGGTCCCTCAGTGTTTAATTAGAAAATCAAAAGACGGTCATTCACTTTTATTTCCAAAAAATAAAAAGCTTCTTAAAGAGTGCATTGTAAAATTAAGAATAGATAAGCCTGTTTCGAAACATATGACGATATGTAGTCTTTATTTTAAAGAAAGAGACTATATTTATCCAGGTAAATATTAGTATTTGACATTTTATTATTCCAAAATGCTAGTTTTATGCAAATAACATTGAGACCATAGTGTCATAGATTTGTTTTTCTTTTTTATTTGTCCCCATTTTTCTATTACATCCGTTGTGCTTAATTGTACCATGTTTTCAATGCGAAGCCTGAAAGTTTTGACAAATAAATAAATAATATGACAAAGAATCTAAGCTGTCATAACAATGATTGTGTGAATAGGTAATTAATGTTATTACTAACCGAAAAACGTCGAGTAAAGTTACAATGATGTGTTTGCATTTACCAGAACTACCAGCTTTACACGTACAATGACAAGAAAATTGCTTATTATTATTAATAAATTTGATTTCCACTTTTATTTGATGGGGCAGTCCTTTAAGATTGCTAGTTTGAAGGCAGGAGGCTTGTAAAATAACTGTTTTTTTATTTTTAGATATTATTCCACATGTAATTATGTGGTTTGCATCAAGGATAGCCAGCCCTTTAATTAATGGTCTTTTAAAATTACCAATTATCTCTATCACATCAACTATGTCTAACACCGTTCTTTCCGACATTTTGCAAAACTACTAGCGCACCCTATATTCGATTGCGCCCGCCTATAGATATAAGCAACGTCAGAAAAATACTAAAAGATTATATAGAAGCTTTACTTAACTAACTCAAAAGTGACACTAGCCCTGAACAAGTAGATAAAGTACATGTTCGAGACCGTCTCTTATTTTTATTAGGCGAACAGGTTGTTCGAGGGTGAGGTTCGTACATTCTAAAAGACACCTCAAGGTGCAATTTACCATATTCTTAAACGGAGTTTAAGATCGAGTAAACGTATAGAGGGAGTTAATTTTGAGTTACTAACTAACTTTAGAATGGTACTATGTAATAGCCCCAAAGGTATTTGTGAAAGACGACTAGTTTCCATAGACGTTGTTTGAAGGTACCTGGTAAAATTGAGAATGCAGTTGAACCATGTAATTATCCAAAAAAGCAGTTTTTTGAGCTGCAACAATCTTCTTGCCGAAATGCGATTTAATCACATATTATTCATTAGCGATCACTATAGTGATTGAAAAGTAAATTGAAATTTGATTTACTTTTAGTGACTAATTAAATGGAGTTACTTTAACTGGAGTAACTGGTGTACCTGAAGCAAAAAAAGTACTCATTGAATATGTTAATGCAAGCAATTATTTTCAGTTCAGAAGTTGCCAAAGAGAATAAATAGAAATGGGAAAAACCCTGCCTCCTGTATTTCCCTTTCTTGCCATTGATATAAATTCCTTAGCTGTCATAATAATGACGAATGAACAACAAAAAAGTAAACAATTAAATAATAGGTTGTTTGTTTAACGTCCCTTTATGCTATTGACGATCGGACGATGCTACTGTGGGAGTCCTAAATTTTTCCTAACCAGATATAATTAGGATAGGGGTCATTAATGAGAACCTGACATAGCACAGGCTCGGGACCTCCGTTTTACGTCCTACCCGAGGGACGGCATAGCTAAGGATTTTTTACTACCTTTAAAAAATCGGTGATGCAACTTATAATTTTTTATCTCTAGAGTACTTTTATCTACCTACATTTACATGAACTAGCAATCATATTTTTTGAACATGGAAATAAAAACTTTGCAATCTATGTTGGTTCTTTGACTTTGGATTTGAGTATACTTGCATAGGTCGGTTTTTTTTGCAAAATTGGTGTCAGAACTAACAAGTCCAGAGCAATAAATGCAGAGCAAGAAATGATAATAATTTCAACATTTCGCTATAAAGCGCTATTAATAATATTTCTGTTTGGAAAATTCGTATTTTTTACTTCCTCTTACACGTTAATGAAATATATAGTGCAGGAAAGTATTGCGATCTTGAAAAATATTCACTTTTGATTATAAGCGTAAATTAACTTTAGGGGGTCCCCTGACTCCGATTTTCTCAAAAACTTCTCAATGAAAATCTAGTATTCCTTTTAACACCAGATAGGTTTTATCATCATAAAAATATTCTGAGGGGAATTAAATGACGAAGGAATTTTTTTATTTTCCTATAAAGTATCTTTGATTTATTTTATATGAAGAAATTAACTATCTATTATCATACCTACAAATAAGAAATGGATAAATATGAAAAAAAAATTTTTTTTGGACAGTAACCATCTTCTTGCCAACGTTCGATATATATATATATATATATATATATATATATATATATATATATATATATATATATATATACATATACATTCAAACACGCGTGTGCTACGACGTATATAAAGACGCGAGACAGTTAAGAGAAGAGATGCCCCCACTACACTACACTAGTTCTATATTTAGCCAGCCCGGTCCTTGCTTCAGCCAATGGTCCCGCTCCCATCTGGCCATCTATTCTGTATGTACCCAAGTCGTAGTCTTCTTAAATAGTTACAATAAAATGTTTAATAATTAGTATTATTATATTTCTTTTTTGTCAGTCTGGGATACTATTCCATCTTTTACGGTACTGATATTTAGCGTATTCTCGGCGAAAAAAAAAACGAAACACTTTACAAAGTCCAAACTTGTAATTTCAAAAACCAAACACAGAGTGAATGCTGGTTGGAAAAATCGAGAATATTTCGGAGAATTCGCATAATTGAGTTAAGTCGGTAAGGTTAAAATCGTGTGGAAAACACGCTAGACGTTTTGAAAAACCCAATTAAAAAAAAAAATAATACACTACTTACTTTTAATAACTCATTCCAAATGAGGAAGATTAATATTAATAAGGGAATCATAACTTCGGTGTGTATTGGTACAGCTTCATTTAAACAACATTAATACGTTCAATGTTCACCCTTCCATTGTAGGGTGAACGATTTCTACAAAAAATACTTCGAAGAAGACCATCTTTCGCAGCTTAGAAAATTCGCAAGAAGAATTATTTGTGAGTTTAGCAGTAATTATAAATACGAATAGTTCTTTTTAATGATGAAAGTTCATAAATCAAAATATCGTAAAAGGCTGACTGATGATAATTTGGAAAATTCTTCACGTCTTATGTATCTTATGTATCAGTAGTATTGAGCGTAGTGAGCTAAAGTCGAAAGCTGAGGTTTATCAGAGCGAGTATTAGTCTTTTTAATTATGAAAAGAATTACATGGTGAATCGCTTAAGTAACGTGACATGCCCGTTATTTTTAATTTTTTTATAAAATTTCGCAACATCTGTTCAATAAAAATAAAATACTACGATAGAATCAGTTAATAAGATATCAAAGCAAGGATTATAGTACACTGCAGAAAAATATTCCCGCGAGTCAATCGCGAGGCTACAGAGAACAGCTGATGCGCAGATGGTGAATGTGGGTGAAGCAAATCCTACGGGCTAATCGCTTCAGTAATTAACTTCAACATTAATTGCACAGAAAGAGTAAAAGAAAAGAAATATCACTTTAAAGTTATACCTACATCAATGTTGTATATCTTAATCATATCATATATAACAAATATGCATTCTACTTTATAGTAAATAGCAGGCTTTGAAAACGATAATTAAATATCAAATCTGATCAAAATTTTTATCTAGAATTTTTAAAAAATTTTGTCAAGAGTGATAGGGTACACGTGAAATGACATCATGATAATTATTTGGTATTACTTCGGTTAAGCAGCTGAAAGATGGCGGGCGGCTTTAGTAAACAACAAGGTATTCCGATCACGCCCTACCCGATATCCACGATTCAGTTCGGGTTTACCCGAATATTCCCGAACAGATGTAGTCGAGAATCCGAGTATTCCTAACCACCAGATTGTTTAATTTTAGTTATTTCAAGAAAAATGTATTTAAATAACCAAAAAGGATATATTTTAAAACGATTTGATGATGATTTTTAATGATGTGACTCCAAAGGAAAAAGAAAAAATTGTATAATAACATGATTTATTAGATTGAAGGAAAGGAAATAAAAGGTTTAAGATATTGTACCTATAATTATCACTTAAATTTATTATAATCCACTGATGATTACTTTAATTAAATGTTTATATTTCATTTTAATTTTAGGTTATATTTTTAATATCATTTTAAAAAATATCCTTTTAGGTTATTTAAATACATTTTTCTTGAAATAACAAAAAAATAATAATCTGGTGGTTAGGAATACCCGGATTCTCGACTTATATCTGCTCGGGAACATTCGGGTAAACCCGAACTGAATTGTGGATATCGGGTAGGGTGGGATCGGAATACCTTGTTGTTTTAAGACGCCAGCTTAACCGAATTAATACCCATTATTTTTTAATACAAGTTTTATGAGTAAAAATAATTATCGTTTTTGAGGAATAGGTAAATTGTTTTAACTTTCGCTATGCTGTATTCTGAGCCTGCACTAGTAGGTGAAGAATATTGCTATCAACTTTTAGCAATAAAACATTTTAATTTTCGGCTTAGAAACAATTTTTAAGAATAAAAATCTGGTGCGATCCGCGCAACTCACAACTTTCACTTACCAACTTACTTTGATTAGAAATTGACGTGTTTTTGTTAAATGCCATTTCTCAAAGTCAAACATTTTTCCACATTCCTTTTCTTATTTTTGTTTGTATTTGCTCTTTATTTTTTTTTTTATTATTAAATAAAAGTTCTTACTTGCGATAATTCGGCAATGCAAGCATAATACTCCAAGTGGTCTGATTTTATAATTCTCTATGTAATTGTTAAAAACTTCAAATAGTTAGCATGGAAACCAATAATTTCCATTAAATGGACAAAACATCTTATAAATTATAAACAATCGTCTGTCATTAAAGGCGTACTGCGCATGCGTGGGCTCAACATGTCTTATGAGTTGACGGAATATTTTTATATTTTTCTCCTGTACATGTTTACTTTACTTTATATATATTTAAAACGGCATTTATACATAAATATTTGTAAATATGCTCGTGTACCTTAAACAGATCCCATTGTGAAAAATATCGATTCTTGAGAACTAACAAGAATAACTGTTTGTGAATGGAAACAAGAATTCCATTCAACTCTCGACTTGGCTATTTATAATCCAATACCCACTTTCTCTTTTATTTCGCTATCGATTTAATTGTTTCAGCTTGAAGCTTGAAGCTTCTTACTTCCCACCTGGGAAAGTTGGTTCAGGAATACCTTCACCGTAGAGGAGATGATGACAGTTTACTGAACTGCCCCAGCTGGTTTCATAATAACAACCTATCCGCTTGGTCGCTCTTGCGTCTACACGCTCCATACACACGGCAAGCTGCAATAACCGTCCGATCTATTTAACTTTACGAGGCGTATTCTTAAGTTATCACCGGATAATATCTCTTTGCTTATCTTTATATTTATAAAATTCTCGTGTTACTATGTTCGTCCGGAACAAAGTCCCAAACTATCAACCCATCGTGATCAAATTTGGTAAGTAGTTTTGTCCAACTTAAAATAGGTCACCGGTTGGTGTAGTGGTTTGCATAGCAACCTACAATGTTAAAGGTCTCGGGTTAGCGTCCCGCGGTGGCCCTAGGATTTTTGAAAGAGAGTAAAAATTCTTTGGCTATTCCATCCCTCGGATAGGACGTAAAATGGAGATCCCAAGCCTTTATGATGTCAGGTACTCGTTAAAGATTCCTATTTTAATTAATTATACCTGGACAGGCAAAATTTAGGTCACAGGGTAATGAACATTGTGACCTCTTTCTGGATTCGCCCTTGATTACTTATAAAACTGGAAATTTTCTCAAATGGTAAATAATAGAAAAACATTTTTAAGAAGTTAAATAGTAAGCCTAAGTTGTTTATATGAATTTATATGTTTCCTATAAACGTTCACATTAATGGAACTTACTATAATAAAAATATGAAATGGATAACCATAATACCCACCCTTATCTTTACATTCCTTCAAATGATACATGCCTTAGATTATAAATAATTATAAACAAATAGACGAATTGATAAATAGTTATCTAAGAGTGAACTACCATTGAGGAGTCAGATTGCGCTATGGTAAGGAATATATTTAGAAGCCTGTTGTCCTATTGGTTCAACGACCTCGTTCCATTGGAGGGAGGACGAATCCTAGGAGAGTCGTCGATAGCCGAGGAGGTGAAGGTAGGAGGGTGGGGGAGTGTGGGAGGAGGCGATGTCCTGGCGGGTCGTAGATCGGGGGAGTTCGTGGCTATCCAGAACCTGAGAAGAAACCGACATTATCTGATGCAATTTTTGGTGGAAATTTATCAAAATTCTTTTAGTATTGATATCATTTTAGGTTCATCGATAGCCAGGATTTTCAGTTTGATCTTTTATTATTTTGGATAGCCAACGTTTCGATCATGTGCATCTTCATCAGGGCTAAAAAGAAGACAGATATATAAGTATCTATGCTGTAAGACGACAATTAAATGTTTATCATGTAATTATTAATTATAAATAGTATCAAGGAAGAATAACAGAATAATGAAAAACAAATCCAACTGAAATGTTATGTTTATATCCCACGGATACTTGACAAAACTGATAATTTTATAAAAAATAGTAATATTATACATGAATGTTAAAATAAGTAATTTGTTAGCAAGATAAAATAAAATCTAATATTTACTTTCTGAGTCCAGAGTAATACACAGACTGAGGGTAGAGAGTAAAACAGATACTACCTTTTCTTCTTTAATAAACAACAAACAAGCTACTTATTTAAATATTCATTTATAATTTTACTATTTTTTACATAATTATCATTTTTGTCAAGTATCCATGTCATGTAACTATAACATCAGCTGGATTTGTTTGTTTGTTTAACGTCCCTTTTTGTGCTACTAAGGCTAATCGGACGATGCTACAGTGGGAGTCCTAAATTTTGCCTATCCAGGTATAATTAGGATAGGGATCTTTGGCGAGTACCTGACATCGTACAGGCTCGGGACCTCCATTTTACGTCCTATCCGAGGGACGGCATAGCTAAGGAATTTTTACTCCTATTAAAAAATCCTAGGGGCACCGCTGGAATTGAACCCGCGATCTTTAGTATTGTAGGTTGCCATGCTAACCACAACACCACAGGTGACCCCACTGGATTTGTTTTCCATTATTCTGTAAATCCTTGTTGTTACTATCAATAATTAATAATTAAATGATAAACATTAAATTGTCATCTTGTAGCATAGATACTCATATAATTGTCTTCTTTTAGCCCTGATGAAGATCCACAAGTAGGGGTCGAAACACAGAAAATGAAATAAAAACATATGCAGGAAAATAATTTATTATTTATATAATTTAATCTGATTTGAATAAATTTTTCCGCTCTAGTTCTCAGGGTATTTTATAATACCAAAATTGTGCCAAGGACCTCTCGCAGTTCGTGAAATTTTCCGCTCTAATAACTCAAGATAAAATTTAGTTATGGTCAATTTTTTTTTCTTTGTGGAAGCCGCGTTGTTGCATTTTCTTCATTTAAAAATAAAGACATTTCTTTTATCTGCTCGATTATCGTTTCAGATATAGTACAAGCACAAATTAGGGATACTTAACTTTTTTTCACCTATTAACTCAAAAACTCACCAAGTAATCAAAGATAAGAAACTGCGTAAAGTGTTGAGGAATCACTCCTTGATCCAATATATTCCACAGCACTTTTAAAAAATAACATGTATCAAAAATAGTAGATTGGAAGTCACAACATTTTTTTTAGTATTTACGACACGCACTAAGTCAGTCCACTGCCGCCAGATAGCGCCGACTGAACTTTATCAGCACGAGACAACAAATAGAACGAAACGGAAAAAAAAATAAAAATAAAAATATGACGACACGAGGATTTATCTCCCGCCAATTACTCGTGTTCCCGCCGGCGCGAACAGCGGTCGAGGTCCGGTCACAATTACTAGGTCACGATCTAGAAGGTTGTGTGTTTATAATATATAAGCTTCTCGTCAATATCTAGTGCTCAATGAACTGCGCAATTCGTGCCCTTGGAATGTCAACTAAATAGGCTCAGCTTTCTTATCTAAAAATAAGTAAACGGAGAAAATATATACGTTTCACTACTGTAAGAAGCAATGATACCTTATATATATATATATATATATATATATATATATATACATATATATATAGGAACGGATCTGGGGGGGTGCATGACACCCCCCCCCAAAAAAATAAAATATATTTTGGCCTTTCTATTTTTCTGTATTTTTAAACGAATAACGCAATTAGGTAGTTACTACACCCTATGCATATCACTTTTGGATATTTTGATCCCAGTCCTTAATACCAGTAATAATCTCATACAAAAATGGTGCTGTTAGCCACGTGATTATGAGACAGGGGGCTATGACCCATAAATTTCGAGTTTGATCCACCCCTGCATATATATATTTATAAACTTGGCAATGAATTTTTTTTATCTCCTTCCAAAATAAATAATGAAAAATAAAATAAATAAATGAATTTTAAAAATCCCCAAATACGTAAAAATACAAACAAGTAACTCTTAAATACCACACACTTTTTAAATAATAAGCAAATTTCGTTGTTGACAATCAGTTGCAAAGTAATGTTTTCAAAGCAGTGCCAGGTGGAGGTAAAAATCATAAAATACTCAGTGATGTTGGTATTAGATTTCGTTATAAGGTGTCTAGAAACTTAATATTATATTATCAATATTATACTTAATAATTATTGAATGTGTATAAAATTATTTTATTCTACTTTACTTTAAAAAAAAAAAAAAAAAAAAAAATAATCCAATCCAATTTCGTTTGGTTTTTTAACGTCCCTTTATGCTACTAAGGTTAATCGGATGATGCAAAGTCTTAAATTCTGCTTATCCAGTTATAATTAGGTTGGGGATCTTTTACGTGTACCTGACATCGTACAGGCTCGGGACCAGTATTGTACGTCCTACCATGGGACGGCATGGCTAAGAATTTTTTACTCCCATTACAAAAACCTAGGGCCACCGCTGCTCAATGGAACGAATGACCAATCTAAGAAGAAAAAATTCTGCCTCACTTAAATAGTCATGGCATTCTGACTATAGGTAAAATAAAATCACATAGGTAACGAAAATTAAGATAATAGAGTATTTGACATAACCAGAAATAATACAGCTTCGTTTTTTTTTTAAGCCTAATACTGGAAACAATATATAACACTGCGCATAGTGCCCAATAAGTTATGCACCGTGCGCAGTTTCATTATCGCAGTGTCATGCGCAGTGTGTTATTGGCAATAACCATATGCCCAATAATCACCGTATAATGTAAAAAAGTGGGAAATCGTCTAGTAAATTGCGCTATATATAGTTTACAGAAAATGTAAATTGTAACTTTAATAATATCCACTACAATACTACATGAAAAGTATTATGAGTTAATATCCTCCATCAGTTGTTTACCAATCCATTAGTTTTACGTCACTTTATGCCATTAAGGCTAATCGGACGATGCTACAGCGAGAGTCCATTTAACGTCCTACCCGAAGGACGGTATAGCCAAGGATCTTTTTACTACCTTTAAAATATCCTAGAGCTATCGCGGAACGCGAATCCGCGACCTTTACTATATTAGGTTGCTATGCTAAACAATACACCAAGGTGACCCCAATAGGATTTCGTTATATTGTGTTATAGAAACTTATATTATTTATTAAATTATATTATATTATTAAGTTTACAGAAAAAAATATCCGTCAAATTATCGGGTCGGATTTGACTATTAATTATATTCAAGAGTGAAGAAAAGCATCTTGAAATTTTACTTAGGGAGTTTTTTCTCTCTATAAAATTTAAGACTTTACGTAAAATAAAAAAATGCAAATATTTGATGCTGGGATATTAATAGTCAGAGTATTAATCAATACTGAATAGAATATTTTTAGATCAACCAACTTTTCGGCCTTGGTCAAAATATTCGTAAAACTAAGGAAGAATTAAATATTTATAAAAATAATCTTGACTATTAAATTACATAATAATCAGAAGAAAAATAGAAACACATATTAGTTATTTTATTTTTACAGAAACATTTCTTTTTAATAATTTTTAATAGAAAATATTAATATTCCAAAAAAAAAAAATATAAATAAATAAAATAAAAAGTTCAAGAAACTGAACAAAGAAGGCGAAAGCTAAGAGACGGGATGGCACCAGCGTAGGAACACAGTAACAGGTGCTACCCAGTGACGTCACACCCGGGGCTATTTTTTGTCAAGGGTCTCCCATTCTACTCTTTGCCTTGGGGTCCCAATATCCAAGCTCAATATCACGAAGTCTGTTGTAATGTTTTAAAGCCTCATTATGCATATAATTATTTTGTAATAGTATACCAGAAAAATTAAAACATAGCAGTTTACTAAAATATATAACTAAAGGCCGGATTTCATGCAGTAAAATTTTTAAAAACGTGCAATGAAAATTAGCCAAACGTGCAAAAACGTGCAATAAAAATAAAAAACACTGACAAAACGTGCAATAAAAATAAAAAACATCGACAAACGTGCAATTCAACCTTCTGCTGTGTGAAGAGGTGGTAAAAATCAAATATTAATTTAACATATTTATATTTTTATTGTAACATACATAGGTTCTTACAAAAACTACAAAAAAAATGTTTGCTAGGAATCATAATTAAACAAAACTAATAATCTATATATAGTAAAACATAAATTTTCGTAATTTTCTACCAACTATATTAATTTATCAAATAGAAATTTCTAAAATTTTATTAAAATTTGTAATCATGTAAAAATTGTAAATCATGTACATTTCCAGATTATGTTCCGTAAAGTTATATCGTCGGTCATCTAATATGTGTTTCAACTGTGAAAACATTAACACTTGTGATGGGACATCTTTTGTAGTTACTCAATATTACTGGATCCACCTCCACATCTGAGATAGAATCTACTTACTTGAGTTGCAATGATCATCCACTTGAGATTTTCGATCGGAACCAATTGATTTATTGCAAGAAGAACAAAAAATTGTTTTCCCGTCTAATTTCAATTCTGGGTATGGTTTTATCCAAATTTTGATTTTGGAAGATTGGCTGGCTGTCACTTTAGGCATTTTCACTATTGTACTTGTTTACCGAACTAAACTCAACTTCAGAATGAAATGAAAATAAAGGAGTAGGTTGGAAGGTTGGGTCAAATCAAATTAGAACTTCTAAGAAAGTTAATACAAAGGTGCGTTGTTCGACATAACATTATTTCCTTAACGAGTTCGAAGAAATATTTTGAAATCATGAATCATTTTTTCTTTCTTAGAAAATTAGGTAGTTAAATAAATTATAAATACATAAAAACATCGGTATTATTGTTGGTGATTTTAAAATAAATCATAACTATTCTCTTTAATAAAAATTAAAAAAAAAAAATCAATATTTTTCATGAAATTTTAAAAAGTGCACTTTCGTGCACTGAAAACCTAAAATGTGCAAATTTGTGCAGTAAACCTCAAAATGTGCAAAATAAAACTTACACATGTTAATCCGGATGCCTTAATTCGTGTAAATAACTTGTCCCCGATCGATTATAAGCAACCGAAAAAAAAGTGCAATTGCACGAGAATCCGGTCTCTATTTATAACATATATATTATTCCTAAAGGGCTTTTTTTCGTCGGTACACCATATCTACTTAATACATACTACATCAAATTTCATGAATGCAGCATCATTTTAAAGCTTTTCTTAAACTAGAAAAATATACAAATTACTCATTTCGCCTTTGATTGCGAATTATAAGCGAAAAACTGCAATTTTCAGCGAAAATATCAAAATGTTCGCAGAGCTTTTTCGAACTTGTCATTTTTTTTCAGTATGTCGAGGCGAACATTTTCGTTTATATACACTTTTCCGATCGTCGGCGTCTTTTACGAGTCACAAGAAAAAACATGCGATTTTAGTCAATAGAATCAGCGCACTCGCTTTCCTCGAAACCGATATGTGTATTTAAGTATTCCGTCTTCTAGCCTCACCTCTTCTCTATGTTACAGGTTACTCATGGCTCCTCCTTGTGTGTGTGTGGAAATCTATAATTTAAACAAATTTATTCTTTACTTTACTCCTCGCCTATGCCCATGACTAGCACTAAATACGCGCTATACGATACTAAATATACGGTGTGTACTTTAATTAACTGGGGTTTAAGTCGGTTAGAGGGCGAATGCTTCCCACGGGTCACCTAGTACAAAATAAATAGATAAGAATTTTTCAAAAAATGATATAATTTAAAGTGTTTCTGCAAAATTTTGAAATTGGAGTTAGTCATTCTGTCAATTGAAAGGCTTATATTATATAAAACTAAATAACTAGATTAAATTCAAAATCGTTTCTTATTATTCGGAAGTGCTGAGTGAAACTTTTCATATCTTCAAGGAGTTTAAAACTTAAGTTTTTTATTTGTTTGCCTGTTTAACTTCACTTATAGCCACAAGGGTAATCGGAAGAAGCTACAGTGGGAGTCCTAAATTTTGACTATCCAGAAACGATATGAATGTTAATGAATGCTTAATAATAAACGGAACTTATAATTAATTACATTCACCTTACTAAAGCTGTAGAAGAGCTACTATCGATATATAAACATCGATAAAAGCTATAAATCGACAACACTCCCCCAACTACGTACCTGTAATACCCACCCTTCTCTTCCCCAGTCCCAAGGGGGGGGGGGGTGATAAGTACACGAGGGGAATAATCGATTACTCGACTAAAAAGGATAACTGAAAGTTATGAACTCCATCTTCTTTTTATATATCTATTTATAATTCAATAGGAAAAAATATGAATATTTTTATTTTAGTTGATAATAACAGCCGTAATAAAAAAAGTTGTAGACGTTAACATTAAACGTTTGACGATTACATTATCGTCATTCAAAATACCAGGAAAGAATATCGCCTAGAAATTTCAGAAAAAAAAAATTAATGGCATATATATATATATATATATATTTACTAGGGTTGTAATATTTATGCATAATAAGAAATTAATAATGATCTTAATATTTTTGTAAATATTAAAACATCCGATTCGGTCACCCGCTTTTGTGTCGTGTTTAGCATAACAGCCTACTATGCCTAATGTCAGGGGTTCCCAATCCACCAGGTGGCCCTAGGATTTATTAAAATAAGTAAAAAATACTTGATTATGCTGCACTTCGGAGGGGACGTAAGATGAAGGTCCCGAGCCTGTGCGATGTCAGGTACTCGTTAAAGTACCCTATACTAATTATACCTGGATAAGCAAAGTTTAGGACTCCCACTGTAGCATCCTCCGATTAGCCTTACCAGCATAAAGGGACGTTATATAAAATGAACAAACAAATCCAAACTCTTCTCGAGCAATCGTTATGCCCTATTTAAAAACACATTGCATATTATACTAGTATATATTTCAATTAATTTCACAAGAAACAGAAAAGCATTAACTATAATAATAAAATATGATAACGCTAATTTTCAAAATGCGTTATATCGTAAGATGGCACGCTTATAAATAAATAGTATTACTGATGTAAGAAAACTGAAAAAATAAGTTTTTTTCATTCAAAAATTATATTTCGCAAAAAAAAAAAAAAAAAAAAAAATGGCAATTTACGTTTTCATAAAGGTATATTGACTAAGTCTTATACGTCAAGAATAATAAAATACACATGAATTAAATGTATTACTGACGAAAGAGAAATACATATTAAATTATACCTTAAATGTAAAATAATAATAATAATTAAAATCAATAAAATGCATAGCGCAATATATTATTTATATTTTAAATAACAAAAAATAATTTACTCACAGCTAAATAAATGTGGTGTAGTCCTACTTACAGAATGGATGGTAAAAGTCCGCATTCTGGAAGATTTGTTTCATCACCTGCAAAGTATTATAAAAATAAATTTTTAAAAACAAATAAATATGAATAAATAAAATAAATTATAACTATTCTTATTGAAATGGTAAATAAAGTCCTTTAAGAATAACATATTCATAAAAAAAAAAAATCTGGTGCGTGCGCGCAACACACAACTTTCACTTACCAACTTACTTAGATTAGAAATTGACGTGTTTTGCTAAATATCATTTCCCAAATTCACACATTTTTCTACATTCATATCTTATTTTTGTTAATCGTTAAAGCCGTTTTTGAGTAAATATACCCGTGAAAATGACACAAAATTTATTAAGTTAAGTCCCCCCTCCGGTTAATCAATTTTGATGAAATTTTAACAGTCATATCTCGTGCATGTACATACATCAAATACCCAGTTTGATCAAAATCGTTAAAGCCGATTTAGATTAAATTAAAAAAAACACGTGAACATGTTACAAAATTATTAAGTAAAGTCCCCCCCCAGTTAATCAATTTTGATGAAATTTTTACAGTCATATCTCGGGCATATTAATACATCAAATACTCAGTTTAATCAAAATCGTTAGAGCCGTTTTTGAGAAAATCGAAAAAAACGTAAAAAGTTATTAAGTAAAGTACCCCCTCCCTTTAAGTAATTTTGATGAAATTTATGCTGTCACATCGCGGGCATATACCTACACTAAATACCCAATTTCAGGATCGCACGGTTTATAGTTTTTGAGCTAGTCTGTTCACACACACACACACACACAGACCATTTCGCGGGACTTGGTCATTTCGACCCAGGGGACCCCAAAACGTGTATTTCCGTTGAAAACCGGAAGTCGAAGTTTTTCACGATCGCAATACTTCCACTTACTATATATTTCATATATAGGTAAGTGAAAGTAAAAAAGGTGGTGTATATTTATATAATATATATATTATATAAAATAAAATTGATTAAAAAAAAGAAAACTATAATCTGCTCATCTCTCAGAAACTAGACTTTTTGTGCTGGATTATAATAACTTATAAAAGGTTCCATCGAAGCAACTTTTGTTGGGTTACAAAATTCGTTCCAAAAATCCTTTACATAACGTTAAAAAGCGTAATCGATTTTTTACAAGGCACACTCAAACATTGCCTCTACAATTTATATCCTGATTACGATATAAAACTGACAAAATTATCGACATATATCGATAAAAATATCAACATTTCCCTCAGATTGCTACCAAGGTGATCTTTGCAAAGCTATAAGAAGCGAAGAAAGGCAGGTACGAGATCAGAGCAAAAAATTCCCCGCGGTTCTCCTCCCAACCGGTCCGGCAACGTTATTCAATCCCTGCCCTGACCGACTGTCCCACATTTAGGGAAAGTTTTTTTTCTCTTTTTCTTCTGGCCGCGGGGAAAGTAGAAAGTACCTACACACTACCTTAAGTAATTCGCAATCCTTGCATATCTAACTACCTCCATGCATCCTCGTCGGAATAAGTCTTATAAGAAAATTATCAAACTTATTTCTTTCAACGTTAAAAACTACATAGGCGAAGAGAGTTATGAGTAGCGTATTTTAGTACTGTGGCGTACCCAGAAAAAAAATTCGGGAAGAAGGAGGATTAGTTGGTAGATAAAAACAACAAATAAGAAAATGCGATAAAATTTATGAAATAAAGTGCCCCTTTCGTATACTCTATTTTTTACGAAATCGATCAAATTGCTGCACCTCTAATATGATTTTCTTACAACAAATCGTTTCTTACGATAGACACACACAGACCATTTGGAGGACATGTCCACAAATTCATATTATTGAAAAAAGTAAAAAAAAATTATATATTTTCCTTAGCTTAAATTATTTTCTACGACACATATTGCTACTTAGAATTAATTTTCCATTATTTGATAAATCTATGTTTATTCGATAGATCTGACAAATAATTGTTTTTGGACATGTACGGTTTCCTTTGATTATGAAGACAAAAGATTGTTACAAACCATATATAATTTATTTCATCATAATTTGCTTTCAGGGAAGCACCCTACGCAAATAGAGTCTACCGACTATACAAACTTATAGAAACATACATTACTAATATACATGAATATGAAAAAAATCCAAAATTTAGTTCAAAATCAACACCTAGGAAAAATATTTCAGGATATCAACTATCATCCATTTCTAAAAGTTTCACCTACCAGTTTAACATAGACAGCATAGATAACCTAAACCTACCATGTATTTACTATACCTCATTTATTATACACTTACAAGCTTACAAATTTTGTCTAATAAACGAAAAAGAACTGAAAGTATAAATGTAATGTACCAGTCAAAAGTTTAGACTCACCCTTAGATTTTGTAAAATAAATAAATAACAAAATTTTATTTATTGAAAAACATAACAACTATAATTTTATTTTAAATTCATTTATAACTAGCTTTATATCCCGGTTTCACCCAGGTAACTTGGAAAAAAAATGAGAAAAGCCGTGGGTTAAGAAAATTTCGTTAGGACAGAAATGAGATTTTTTTCGACTCCAACGGTTGATTTCGAAAAATCTAATGTAAAGGGAGATCATAACGATTTTTATAACAATAAAGAATATACCCATAGATTAGCTGAAGTGGTGAAATTTAAATATGGACAGGTGTTCGCACCTGTTATGAAAGAACCACTAAGCGAAATTTGGAGAATTTAGGACAAACGGTATGGATTTCTTCTATTAAGAACAAACAAGAAAAAACAGACAAATAGAATATCATCTTTATTTATATAGATTGTATTCAAAACAATAATATAATTTTTGAAATGTTATCTCTTGAGTTACAATTGTTTTTTTAAACTTGAAGATTCTGAATGAAATAATAGCGAGTCTAAACTTTTGACTGGTACTGTATAAGATTAAAATGAGCAAGATTAAAATGTAAGGTTCTTCGTTCAAATCTTCTTTTGGTTCTTTGACAGTGACAACAAAACGTACTTATTGCTTTGTTTACAGGAAGATATTTTTCAATGTCCGGGATTGGACGTGTTTCTCCTCGAAGCCTATATATCTATCGAAGCTTTTCGGGTATCTCTTAAATTAAATGTCAAGAGACATTTCCACAAATTCAAATAATTAGAAAAGCGAAAACACGTTTCTACTTTTGCATTAAGAGATTTCCTTAACTTAACTTAAATGGCATGTTGGGTTCTTCCTAATTTTGGAAGACAAACGATTGCTACAAACCATATATTTTGGAAATTACTTTACAAAACACAAGCTTACATATATTGTCGAATAAACCAAAAATAACTGAAAATATAAATATATAAGGTTAAAATGGGCAAGATTCAAATTTATGGTTCTTCATTTAAATCTTCTGTAGTTCCTTAGACAGTGACAGGCCTAGCAAAGCTTTTTCTTCCCAAGGTACTTACTTTATAACTAGCTTTATATCCCGTTTTAACCCAGGGCACTTGGAAATTTCCCTCTGGAAACGCTTTGGTTACAGGAAGATATTCTTCAACGTCTTGTATATGTCGAGTTTCTCCTGACAACGATCATTTGAATGGTCTATAAAAGCCGGGCTACAAAAGTCTAGATCAGCCGGGCTTGTCGGGTATCTCTTGAATTAGATGTCTCGGCTTGCAAGGAGTTCAAAAATAAAATATAACGAAAATACATTTTTTTTAATTAATCCAATCTTCAATAGTGGCTGACCACCAATTTTAAATTATTTTTAAATAATTTATTTTTTGAAGAGAAAAGATTTGGCTCCGCCGGGAGTCGAACCCAGGTCTCCTGCGTTACATGCGAGGATGCTAACCGCTACACCACAGAGCTCGGCTCAAGGCAGAGCAAATCCTTCCTCTTCACTGATACCTACTCCCCCTATCTCACAAAGTTTTGCGAGTAGTAGGAGGAGTAGTAGCAGGAGACTCAAGACTAGACTCGGAGACCCGGGTTCGACTCCCGGCGGAGCCAAATCTTTTCTCTTCAAAAAATAAATTATTTAAAAATACATTTTTTTTACTTTTCGGGTTTCTAAAACAATTAATTTAATCATAGTAAAGACTAAGGCAAAAGGTCTGTTTACAATATCAAATGTTTTGAATGAAGTTTGGATTGAGATTGATACGAAATCTGAAGGATTTTAAGCCGAGATTTTTTAATTTTTTTGTTCATACAATTTCAATACGTATATTTAAGCTGGAAAAATTTTCTTTATCCTTCCCGACACTATAATAATTATATTATAATCAACATGAAGGTGAAAAGATAACAATAAATAAATAAGATAACGTATTAGACAGGAGAAAGAGCTTTACGGAGGTGAAACTCACTTCATTTAAAATGTTTAGATCTCACATGCATGACCTTTTCAATCTCCTTGTACCCTCAGGTATACAGGTAGAGGTCATTGCTTTTATTTGTCAGTGCGATTCTTGATGAATTCATTTCTAGTAACGTATGTATGTTGTTGGCGCGTTTCAAGTTAAACTGTGTGACGGTAAAAAAAAGGGCTTAATGCTTTAGATGTTAGTATTGATTTCATTCTTTATTATAAAAAAAAAAACAATTAAAAATATGAATGGCCCCTAGTATGCCTGACAACATACTAGAGAATGATGAAAAGGTCGTGGATGAGACACCTTCCGTAAATCCCCTTTTTACCTTAAATATTACCACAATGATCTATCTAGGTATTCATATAATCTACTTCATACATAGCTTGCACTTTTTCTTTCACTAACCTATAAATGAAATATATAGTAAGGGAAAGTATTGCGATCGTGAAAAAAACCTTTTAGTTCATAACCTTTTTTTCCAATTTTTACCTGTTTTTCGATTATCTCAAAAACGGTTTTAATGATTTTGATCAAATTCGTCACGTTTAATGAAAATTAGGTGTTATTTAATATCTTTAATATATAAGCTTTATCATTATTAAAATGTTCTGAGGGGGCTTAAATGGGGAAGGGGCATTTTTTGTTTTCCTATAAAGTACCTTTATTTTAGTTTGTATGGAGAAATTAACTGTCCCTCGTTACGCCTAAAAATAAGAAATGGCTAATTATGAAATATGAAAAAAATCAAGTAAATATATACAGGAGAAAAAAATAAAATTATTCCGTCATAAAACACGTTGAGACCACACAGGTGAAGTACACCTTTAATGACTGACCAATGTTCATAATTAAAGCCGTTCTGTTCATTTAATGGAAATTATTTGTTCCATGGTAACTAAATGAAGTTTTCAACAACTACATAGAGAATTATAAAATCAGACGACTTGGAGTATTATGCTTGCATTGCAGAATTATCACAAGTAAAAACTTTTATTTAATAATAACATTTACGATAGGTAAAACCAGAACCAGAACAGTTGACCATCTCTCATCTCTAATAATAACATTTAGTGTACTTTAGAAAGGAAATATAAACAAACATAATTAAATGAATGTGGAAAAATGTGTGAATTTGATGAATGGCGTTTACCTATTTATCAAAACACGTCAATTTGTAATCTAAGTAAGTTGGTAAGTGAAAGTTGTGTTTTGCGCGCATCGCGCTAGATTTTTGTAGTATTGTCCTTACCAGACCATTCACTCAGTGTCTATAGCGAAGCTAAGGTTTGGTTTCAAACACCGTTCCAAAAATTTAACCGTATAATATTGTAACAATTACCTTGAGCTTTTCCTGGCATTGATTCAGGGATTTAGCACCTTATACTGTATTAATCATCCTGATATCGGATTAATCCACTTGTCTGATCCATGTTATCTAGAGAATCATGATGTAGTCCTGGATAGTTCTCAGTTGGCCGAGACCCAGATAGGAACAGTTGGGAACCAGTTAGGAACAGGTTCTGGACTCCGGCATACCGGTATCACACAATTCACGCTAACCTCAACAAAAACTCTAAGACACTATACAATACAGGGAGGGGCTCTCTATCAAAAACCAGTGGATCCGCTTTTATGAAAACGACTATATAGAACTCGTAATCAAAATTTTAATGAAAGAAATAATGTTATGTATAATTTAATAGGAAACAAATATGATTATATTGAAAAAAGATTTTTATTTTTTTTTAATTACACGTTGAATGACTTATGTGGATAATAAAAAAAGGTATAGTAAAAAAAATCTGGTGCGATGCGCGCAACACATAACTTTTACTTACAAACTTACTTAGATTAGAAATAGACATGTTTTGATATGTTAACGCAATTCCTCAAATTCAAACATTTTCCATATTTATTTATTTATTTACTTTTTTTTGTTTGCCTCCATTGGGTCTAATTTTACAATTATTTATTTACCTGTTGAAAATATCATTTAGTTACCATGGAAAAAAAATCTGGTGCGTGCGCGCAACACACAACTTTCACTTACCAACTTACTTAGATCAGAAATTAATGCGTTTTCTTAACTGCCACTTCTCAAATGAACAGAACATCTTTAATTATAACGCATTGGTTTGCCATTAAAGGCGTATGGCGCATGCGTGAGCTCAAGTTGTTTCATGAGTTGACTGAATATTTTTCTTTTTTTCTCCTGTATATGTTTACTTGATTTTCTTCATATATCATATTTAGCCATTTCTTATTTTTAGGCGTGATGAGAGACAGTTAATTTCCCAATATAAACTAAAACAAAGGTACTTTATAGGAAAACAAAAAAGGCCCCTTCCCCATTTAAGCCCCCTCAGAATATTTTAATAATGATAAAACTTACCTGATATTAAATAACAACTGATTTTCATTAAACGTAACGAATTTGATAAAAATCGTTAAAGCCGTTTTTGAGTTAATCGATCAAAAAGGTAAAAATTGGAAAAAAGTTATGAAATAAAGTGCCCCCTCCGTTGGACCAATTTTGATGAAATGTTGGCTATCACATCTTTGGTATATACATACATCAAATACCAAGTTTGATCAAAATCGTTAAAACCGTTTTTGAGTAAATAAAAAAAAAACACGTGAAAATGATACAAAATTTATTAAGTAAAGTCCCCCCTCCTGTTGATCAATGTTGATGAAATTTTTACAGTCATATCTCGGGAATATAAATACATCAAATACCAAGTTTGATTAAAATCGTTAAAACCGTTTTTGAGTAAATAAAAAAAAACAAGTGAAAATGATACAAAATTTATTAGGTAAAGTCCCCCCTCCGGTTGGTCAATTTTGGTGAAATGTTGGCTATCACATCTTAATTAAAATTCTTAGGGTTTATTATAAAATGGTACAAAATTTATTAAGTAAACTCCCCCGTACGGTTGATCAATTTTGATGAAATTTTTACAGTCAAATCTCGAGCATATAAATAGATTAAATACTCAGTTTAATCAAAATCGTTAGAGCCGTTTTTGAGAAAATCGAAAAAAAACCTAAAAAGTTATTAAATAAAGTACCCCCTCCCTTTGAGCAAATTTTTGCTGTCACATCGCGGGCATATACATACTCTAAATACCCAATTTCAGGTTCGCACGGTTTATAGTTTTTGAGCTAGTCTGTTCACACACACACACACAAACACACACACACACACACAAACACACACACACGCACACACACACACACACACACACACACACACACACACAGACCATTTCGCGGGACTTGGTTATTTTGACTCAGGGGACCCCAAAACGTGTATTTCCGTTGAAAACCGGAAGTCGAAAATTTTCACGATCACAATACTTCCACTTACTATATATTTCATATATAGGTAAGTGAAAGTAACAAGTAAAAATTCTTAGGGTTTATTATAAAATGGTACAAAATTTATAGTAAAGTCCCTCCTCCGCTTGATCAATTTTGATGAAATTTTTACAGTCATATCTCGGGCATATTAATACATAAAATACTTAATTTCAGGTTCGCACGGTTTATAGTTTTTGAGTTAGTCTGTTCACACACACAGACCATTTCGCGGGTCTTGGTTATTTGAACTCAGGGGTCCCCCAAAACATGTATTTCCGTTAAAAACCGGCAGTCGAAATTTTTCACGATCGCAATACTTCCCTTTATTTTACATTTCATAAATAGGTAAGTGGAAGTAAAGAAGGCATGATATGTATGAAGTAGATTATAAAGATACCTGGTTGGATTTCATTGTGGTGTTATTTAAGGTCAAAAGGGAATATACATAGGACTCTCGCCCACGAACTTTTTATTATTCTCTAGTATATGTCAGGCATGCTGGGGGTCATTCTAATTTTTAACGGGTTGTTTTTCTAATAAATAAATAAATAATAACATTAAATCATGAAGTCTTTTTAAAGTTCAGAAATTTTAACTTTAACCGCGCTAATAACAAAACAACATACAGACAGACGTTACTAGAAATGGATTCATCAAGAATCGCACGGACAAATATAAGCAATGACCTCCACCTGTACACCGGAGAGTACAAGGAGTTTGAAAAGGTCATGGACAAGAGAGCTAAACATGGTAAATGAAATAAGTTGCACCTCTGTTTAGGTGCCTTTACACTCTACGAACCTCACCCTCGAACCTTGCCGTACCGGCGTTAAACGAACATCCATTTATACTTAACGTGACGTTAAGCGAACCCCTATGGCTGACGCACCCAACGCTAGCTCATGATGAAGAAAAAATCACCATTATCAATATATTTTATATCATCTGCAAAATAAAAAAGTAGGAAACCTATTAGAACTCCTCACTAATATCATAACTCCTGTCACTTGGGAAAAACACAAATCAAAAGTGACACTAGCGCTACCTCCGAACACAGGCGAACAGATGAAGTACCTAGAACACCCGAACAGTCGACGTGAAGGCTTTACGAAGGTTGTTCGAGGGTGGTGTTCGAAGGTAAAGTTCTTAAGGTGTAAAGGCACCTTTACAGAGCCTTTACACTGTGTGAACCTAACACTCGAACAGGTAATCCCTCGAACCGTCCCTAAGCCGAACCGGCGTACCACAAACAGCTATTTACACTTAAATGTGAAGTCGAGCGAACGATGTCTGACTATATGTGTAGGGTACATATGTTGGGTTTTAAAATGTTTTAGTTTTCGAACTGAGGTCCATTGGAATCGCTCCTGGCGGTCAATTTGCGAATCAACACTTTGCTCTAATATTCGTTCCAAAAACGTGTAACTGTGTAAACAAGCCTTATTTATTCGTTACCTTATTGTATTTGATGTATAGACATTCCAAATAATGGTTTATTTAAATAAAAATGTTTATAGTATTCAGATAGCTTATATTTTGAATGTATTGGGTAGAAAAGGCTTAAGTATTTAACGTGAGATTTCTAGCAAGGTTATATTATTATGAGTTAAATCTCGCTAACAGGAAACAGTTGTTGGCAAGTTGATGCAGGTGTTCGATACCATTAAAGAGGTGAAGGAATTGCGAAACAAAACAACAAATGCCGGTCTCTAACCTTTTACAGCTCAAAACTAAGAGTTAATAATCTTAACTATTACTACTATTTAAATAATTAATCATATTGCAATGTTAAAAAAAAAAAAAAAAAAAAAAACATATGGTTAAGAATAGTTCTATACCTAGTGTTGGAACGATCTAACAGTTGAAAAAACTGTCATAGTACACGTTTGTGAATAAGATGTTCGATTACCATTTACGCTGGCCTAGAACCTTACGACTAAATATAAGGAGCGGTGGACTGGAGAGTTAGTCTTGTTCTGAAGCTTAAGTGTTCGAGGGTGGTGTTCAAAGGTAAAGTTCGTTACCTAATTTATTTATTTTCATCTTTTCACCTTCAAGTTGATTATACTATAATAGCTATTTGTTTTAGTATTATACCTTTAGTATTATATTTTAGTATCCTTTTCGTCTTCAAAAAATAATCAATTTAGATATTTATATAATATTTAGATATCCTAAACTAGGAAGTTTGTATTCTAAAGCTGATGGCACGGCCACGGCCTTTGTTATCCTATTAGTCAATGAATCGATTATTCCCCCATGTGTACTCAGCGCACAACCCCTTGGGACTTGGGGATGGCCGGACAGGTACTGAGTAGGGGGGAGTGTAGTCGATATGTTTGAATTATCGATAGTATGTTTTATTAATTTAATCATTATCGTGGATGACCACTATTGTTTTTAAATTATTTTAAATAATTTATTTTTGAAGAGAAAAGATTTGGCTCCGCCGGGAATCGAACCCGGGTCTTCCGCGTGACATGCGCGGTATGCTTATCCATTACACAACGGAGTAGCTTCCAAACGGTGCCAAATCCTTCCTCTTCACTGTCACCTCTCCCACGATCTCGCAAGTTTTGCGAGTATTTACGGGAGGTGGACAAATTTTGTCCAACTTTTTGGCATCTGTTGACTTTAGTCAATTTTTTAATTATATTATATTAATTTAATCATTATCGTGGATGACCACTATTGTTTTTAAATTATTTTAAATAATTTATTTTTGAAGAGAAAAGATTTGGCTCCGCCGGGAATCGAACCCGGGTCTTCCGCGTGACATGCGCGGTATGCTTATCCATTACACAACGGAGTCGCTTCCAAACGGTGCCAAATCCTTCCTCTTCACTGTCACCTCTTCCACGATCTCGCAAGTTTTGCGAGTATTTACGGGAGGTGGACAAATTTTGTCCAACTTTTTGGCATCTGTTGACTTTAGTCAATTTTTTAATTATATTATATTAATTTAATCATTATCGTGGATGACCACTATTGTTTTTTAATTATTTTAAATAATTTATTTTTGAAGAGAAAAGATTTGGCTCCGCCGGGAATCGAACCCGGGTCTTCCGCGTGACATGCGCGGTATGCTTATCCATTACACCACGGAGTCGCTTCCAAACGGTGCAAATAGTGGTCATTCACGATAATGATTAAATTAATATAATATAATTTAAAAATTGTCGAAAGTCAACAGATGCCAAAAAGTTGGACAAAATTTGTCCACCTCCCTAAATACTCACAAAACTTGCGAGATCGTGGGAGAGGTGTCAGTGAAGAGGAAGTATTTGGCACCGTTTGGAAGCGACTCCGTGGTGTAATGGATAAGCAAACCGCGCATGTCACGCAGAAGACCCGGGTTCGATTCCCGGCGGAGCCAAATCTTTTCTCTTCAAAAATAAATTATTTAAGATAGTATGTTTTGTTAGCATTATCATCCCCTCCATAAAAGAATATGGCAAATTAAGCCTTACGCAAACTGAAATTTTAATATTATTGTGACTATATTATGGCATTGTAGGTTTTGTCATTGTGATTTCAACCGTATGCGATATATACATGGTATATGTATATTTGATTTGACTGTATTAAGAAGATTAAGTTATAATTAATTCAACACATCATAGCTACTAAACCACAACAACGCGTGGCCGGGTTTGCTTTTGATATGTATATATATATATATATATATATATATATATATATATATATATATATATATATATATATATATATATATATATATATATATAAATATATATACATGAATAGACTTAGTCTAAATAGGGAACGAAGGCTGGTGTTGCAGACTGGGTCAGGGCCGATGCGAGCGAGGTCTTGCCCTCAGCTATAACTCGATTAGTCTCGGTCTGCTTTGTAACAATCGATATTTTGCTTTATAATCGACATTACTCTCAGCCACGATGGATTTATATGGCTTCCTAGCTGGATTCCTAGGTCATAGCAGCATTCCTTCCTGGCTTCCTGATTAATCGTTATTAATTTTTAAATAAACCTTTATAAGATTGAGGAGTTTTTTTAATACTCGTATGGTATTTAGAGGGGCGATGAAGAGTGGCCCCCCTCTGTTAATTAAAAGAAATATTAAAGCTGATATAGAGTTAGCGGTTATTAAAAAATAACATTTTAAGAAATAATTTATTAGAAATTATATACAAAAGATATATATACGTATCGATACATGGGTCATTCCCCGGCAGAGAAGCACCCCCTTCCTTTCGAGGAATCGATATTTGTTGGCTAACAGGTTTTCGCTTTCCGCCGGCAAACAATTAGATGACGCAACCCTCCCTCGGCGATACAGTCTCTTTTTTTTTTTTTTTTATCCTTTCTGTCGGCGAGGGATCCACTAACTGCTGTATCGATCAAGGGTCGAGGGAGCGCGCAAACTGTGTAGTATATTACAGTAATATTTCTATATACAGGGTGTTTCGGAATTGCACGGCACTATTTTAGGTACGTGTTCTCTATCACAAAATAAACAAAAAAGTTCATATTAACATGTATCTCAAACTCATTTATTAAACAGATATCAAAGGTTAAAGATTTATTATTACTATTTATTTATTATTATTACAACATTTAGAGTAAATGTTCAAAGGCGCCTCCGTTTTGTTGAATGCAACATTCAGCACGACGAATCCATGCTTCTCTGGCTCTTCGTATAGCATCAGGATGGTGGTTGATAGTTACTGCGGCTTCCACGATCCGATTTCTTAGCTCTTCTTGCGTGTCAACTGCCGCAGAATAAACCATAGACTTCATCCAGCCCCACACAAAATAATCTAATGGCGTTAAATCCGGAGATCGTGGTGGCCATTTAACAGGTCCGTTTCGACCAACCCTTCGGTCTCCATAAGTTGCATTTAAATAATCAGTGACAATATGAGAAAAGTGAGCTGGAGCACCGTCATGCATAAACCACAGCCTTTGCCTAATGCCTAGCGGAATATCTTCTAGAATATCATGCAGATTATTTTGCAAAAAATGCAAGTAAGATATACCTGACAGCCTAGGTGGCAAAAAGAAGGGGCCGATGATTTTGTCGCTTAGAAGACCACACCAGACATTTAAAGAGAATGTATGTTGGTAATGTCCAACAGCAGTCGTATGAGGGTTTTCTTCGGCCCAAGTATGGGTATTTCGAAAATTAAGAATCCCGTTTCTTGTAAAGCAAGATTCATTAGTAACCAAAATGCAGTTCAGGAAGTTAGGATCTCGTGTGCATTGTCGAATTAACCACTGGGAGAAATTTCTGCGCTTGTTATAATCTTGTGGTAACAAATCTTGCCTACTTGATACGTGAAATGGATATAATTGTTGTTCGCGTAAAGTTCGCCATACGCTGGTAGAGGAAACATCGAAACGACGTGACAATCTTCTGGTACTAGTAGTAGGAGATAACTGAACAGCATCGAGTATTTCTTCTTCTACGTTTGCAGTTCGTCGAAATCGTTGTCGACCGGCGTTCACTCGTATAGGTTTTAGCGTACCATTATTCCTAAGACGTCTTTCAATGGCCTCAAACGTTTTACGATTTGGTATTCTTCGGTTAGGAAATTTTTCACGATATCTTCGAACAGCGGCAGCACCGTTTGTATGTACCTCGCCATAAGTTAAAAGCATGTCTGTTTGTTCATCAAAAGTGAATAAATTTGTGGTATCTCCCATGATAATCATAAATTGAACTGTGACACAAGATTCACTCACACTAAAACACACAGAACTAGACAAACAGATGAGCAACTACTGTCATTGCTTATCGTTCATTTGTTTATCAGGTGATTAAAACCTTTTATTTAGTATTAAACACGTTAAACGTTGTACAGTCAGTCTTAATGCAGTAAATAAATAATAAATCTTTAACCTTTGATATCTGTTTAATAAATGAGTTTGAGATATATGTTAATATGAACTTTTTTGTTTATTTTGTGTTAGAGAACACGTACCTAAAATAGTGCCGTGCAATTCCGAAACACCCTGTATATTATAACACTAACGTAAGGTTAAATAATTTTATAAAGAGAAAAATATAACACAAAAATGGCAAAAAAAAAAAAAAAAAATTGTGACTCAACGATGACAAAGTCGTAATCGTATACTTCGATATTCAAGGTCAGGCAAAGCTTCTAGTCCTTAGCTTCTTATATTAGTCCAGAATGGAACAATCCTGAAAGGTCTAGATCATTCATGTGATTACTTAAAAGTACATGAATGTAGTGGTTTCACAAAAGTTCTCTCTTCCAATTTAACGGAATCAATTATATATTTTCTTTCATCTGGCAATAATGAGCTTTTAAAATATAAGAAAACAAGCAGAACCTGCCATGCGTTGCTGTGACTCAGTAGATGCTATAATGCGTTGAATTAGTTATATCCTATTACTTTTTATTGTCAAATCAAAATTCACTGATAAAGATACGTTTCAGCTAATCTAAAAACCAAAATAGAACTTTACGCCATATTTAATTTTGTTTGCTAAAGATTTTGGAAGGGCTAAAGTTTTTATTTTTTACATCTCATATTTGACTACAGTAAGTCGTGTGAGTCATTCATTTAGCACTTACAGGATAATTCCAGCAGATTAAATATAAATAATACATATGTAAAAAGAACTAATCATAATATAATGGAATAAATACTTTCACAATGAGTCTTTGTATCTACCTAGACTCAGAAGCCCTGATGAAGATCCACAAGTTAGATCGAAACGTTGGCTTACGAAAAAAAAAAAAAAAAAATTCAAACTGAAAATCCTGATCATTATTTAACCTATCGTAAAGATTAACAGTCGACTATCTCTCACCTATACAATCACAATAGTTAAAATTGTACCAAAGTAATCTTTTACGATAATACATACTAATTAAATTCAGAATATAACACATGATGATGTGAGCTTAGATATCATATCGGCAGGTTCTACCTAAAGCAGGTTATCAAAATGTCTTTTTCTAAAAGAATAAGATTCGATGCTTTCCCCACACGGATTTTCCTAGTCCAAGCCTGAAAAAATAGAACTACACACTATGAGCCAAATTTTATCAAAATCGATAGTTTCTGATTTTACCTCCAACAAACATCGAGACACGAGTTTTTTATCTATATAAAGATATATTTATAATATTTAAAAATATATATATTTTTCTTCTATCTACGTTTAGTTTTATTTTTGAAGATGTTAACATTCATCAGTTTCGTGACTTGCCCTATACAATAGCTAAGCATCGAATCTAAAAATATATATAATTAATCACACATGTAAGGTAGGTCTTTACAGTCAGAATAATGCCTATAAACAAAATAATTAACTAGTATTAAGATTATTTGTTTGTGTTTTTTAACGTCACTTTATGCTACTAAGGCTAATCGGACGATGCTACAGTGGGAGTCCTAAATTTTTGCCTATCCAGGTATAATTAGGATAGGGATCTTTAACGAGTGACTGGCATCGCACAGGCTCGCGACCTCCGTATCAGAAGGACGTCATTGTTGACTCTCGACATTTATTCAGTGTTGCATGCTGCTATGCTACTCACTACATCACATATGACCACAAATTGAGATTAATTATGTATATGTATAAGACTTTAGTGTCTGTAATAGCCACGAATGGCTTAAAAGTGGGTTATGAAAAACAACAAAAAACAAATGGAAGCGTTTAAAAATTAATTCTAAAATATACAAAATAATGCTGCGTATTCTTTAATAGTTTCAACTGAATCTCTGAAAGTTTTCTGTTGAAAAAATAAAATCATTCTACATAAATATTTATATAAACTCAAAGAGAAAATGAACAAAGGATTAGCGAAAAACAGGGTCATTGCTCTGACCTTTCCGGACTCGTTCAGACAACTTACAATAAAACAGATCTCTTTAGGGTTTCCTTTATTTTACACCGATTTTTTTTTATTTTATAATTTGAATTAGGTTAAAATAATTAAATTTAAATATGTATCGTAAGGCAGGGTAAACCGTACAGTTATTGACGAAATTTAAAAAAATAATTTTTATGAAGGGATCAAAGCTCCTTTTAATCTATCCTTATAAAGACTCAAGAGGTTTTTTTTGGTCAAAAATTCATTAAGTTTTACCATATGGCAATATTTATTACTAAAAGTGCAAAAAATAGTTATGGTGTGTATTATCCCTGTGTGTATTATAGTAATTATCCCTGTGGATTTAATTGTGGTTGGAATGTTAAAGTCTTACTCCATAGATGACTTAGAGGACCCTTCAAACATTAGATTCATGTATATCTAGAAATAAAATTAGGACTTAGAATTGAATATTAAATATTATTAAATATTAGAAATAAAGTTAAAGTTGGGGTGTCAGTAACTGTGCTGAGTGTCAATAACTGAATGGTTTACCCTACTAAAAACACAATTGGGATCAAGGATACTATGAAAAAATATATATATTTATCTATCAACGGCTATTACGTTCACGAGCTGGATAAGGTTCAAATAAAAAAAAAAAAAAACCTTGCTAACACGTCAGTAAAAATTAATCTAAAAAAAATAACGCAATAAACTAAAAAAACAAACTATTGATAAATAATGGAAGGATTTATTTATAAAAAGAAATTTATGGAGAGAGGCGATCTGGCTGTATACTTAACCACAAAAATAAAATTTGTTTGTTTCAAGTCACTTTATAACACTAAAGCTAATCGGACGATGCTACAGTGGGAGTCCAAATTATGCCTACCCAGGTATAATTAAGATAGGGATCTTTAACGAGTACCTGACAACGTACAGGCTCGGGACCTCCATTTTACGTCCTATCCGGGGTACTGCATAGCCCCTATTTTATTTTATATATTAACAAGTTTACTTTCACTCATCTATATATGTAATGTTGTAGAAAAATGCTAAAAGAACGATTACAAGCTTTTCTTAACTAACTCAGAAACGCCACTAGCGCTATATCCCTGAATACAAAGGCGAACAAATAAATTAATTGTCCGAGTTCGTGTATTATTTACAACAGCCGAACAGTGTTCGGGACAGACTCGCTGTTCGAGGGTGAAGTTCGCACAGTTTGTTTGTTGAACATCACTTTGTGCTACTATGGCTAATCGGATGCTACAGTGGGAGTCCTAAATTTTGCCTATCCAAGTATAACTAGGATGGGATTTTTAAATAGTACCTGACACAACACATGCTCGGGACCTCTATTTGACGTCCTATACGAGGGACGGCATAGCCAAGGATTTTTTACTCCCATTAAAAAATCCTAGGGCCACCGCGATTCTGCGACCTTTAACATTGTAGGTTGCCATGCTAACCACTATACCACAGGACCCTGCAAAAATAAAGTGTAGTAGTATCGCTATGCTAATTCTAGGCGCGGTTAATTCATACTTACAATATATGTTGGTACAAACGGGCGTTACCGCTGGGGGGAACAGAGGGGACGCGTCCCCCCGCCCCAATAGTTTGGCAGGGAGCTTCTACTTACACTTTAACTGAGACAGAAAGTTGCAAGTTTTAAGAGACCAAATACCTCTGAGGTACATCGTTGAAGAAGGAATTTGATGTTGTTTCTAGGAGTTATTATTTCAACTTTTAGCCTATCGAATTTCTATAGGCTTGTTTCTGGTGATGCACATGTATGTACTAAGTGCTTATTAGACCCCTATGGACATAAAGGAAAGAGTCATCGGATACTGTGCAGCCCTCAAAAATCTAAAGGATCCAATAGTTTCAATCAAAAGTATTAAGGAAGATGGTAAATGCAAAATGTTCCGTGACTAATGACTTACTACACAAGGAACTGAATATCTCAACAGCCATCAATAATACAAAAACTTTCACCAAAGACTAACTTTCAAAATGAACCCTTTATCACAAACACACCACAAATCCACACATTCCACTCCGACTGATGAGGTGGTGGCTAAGAGACATCACAATAATTCAACCAATAAAGATCAGATATACGTGTAGAACCACATTCGCGTAATGCAAATCAAAATAATCCGAGAAGAATTGTGTTTTGCATAATAAACATCATTATAATATAGAGGTGAGAAATAGTCAACTGTTATACTTTACGTATACTGTTAATAGTCAGGATTTTCAGTTCAACATTTTTTATTTTGAAAAGCCAACGTTTCGATCAAAACATGTGGATCTTCATCAGGGCTTGTCGAGTCCAGAGTAATACAGATACTGAATTATTACTCTGGACAAATTCGCAATGTAGGTGATAACAACCCAGCGAATGAAATTATTATTAAAGGAAATCAAATTCAAATTAAAAATCAAACATAATTATTTTTTATTAATCAAATCCTAAGTTGTGGGTGACCACCTTTTTAAATTATTTTTGAATAATTTATTTTTTGAAGAGAAAAGATTTGGCTCCGCCGGTTGTCGAACCCGGGTCTCCCGCGTGACATCCGCGGATGCTAACCACTGCACCACAGAGCTCGGCTCCAAGCAGAGCCAATCCTTCCTCTTTACTGATACCTACTCCCCGATCTCGCAAATCTGCGAGTAGTAACGGGAGGTGGACAAATTATGTCCAATTTGGCTCCCGGCGGAGCCAAATCTTTTCTCTTCAAAAAATGAATTATTTAAAAATAATTTAAAATAGGTAGTCACCCACAAATTAAGATTAGATTAATATAAAATCATTTAAAATTGACGTATGTCAATAAATACCAAAAATTGGACAAAAATTGTCCACCTCCCGTAACTACTCGCAAAATTTGCGAGATCGGGGGAGTAGGTATCAGTGAAGAGGAAGGATTGGTTCTGCTTGGAGCCGAGCTCTGTGGTGCAGTGATTAGCATCCGCGCATGTCACGCGGGAGACACACCGGAATTATTTTTACATTACATTTTTATAAAAATAAGTAGACATTTCTAACTCTGTTTTATGTAGTTAGTGGTACAGTTTTTTTTTTTTAGTTTTTTTATTGATAAATATTTTAGCCTGGTTTTGTTTAATAATACCTTTAATTATTGTAACCTTTCATATTGTGGTTTATGATACTTCTCAAACTTTTTTTATTTATCACAGATATATTGAATATATTTTTTTTTATTTATTGTTCCTTTTTTTTTTAGATTCGAACAACTATTTTCATCTTGTGATTGGAAGTGATGAATAACGAAGCAAAAATATTAGTTAGGGGTTAATAGAGACGGAGACAGGGGTCTGAGAAACTCTAATGAACATCCAGTCAATTTCTGTATTACTCTGGACTCTGAAGACCTGATGAAGATCCACATGTATAGGGATCGAAACGTTGGCTTTTCAAAATAAAAAATGTTAAACTAAAAATCCTGACCTTCAATCATTCAATCAACCTATTATTATAATATACTTCAAAATCCAATTTTAAATTAGGTCAAATATATTTTTATTTCAAGCATTACTTAATTGTATTTATAAATAAATAAAACACTTAACACATATTGAGTTGTTCACGCGCTCCCACTCGACAGATTTATTTTGAGAGCAAGTGAGTAGGTCGCGACTGGTCCGTCCCGAACTGGCTTTGGGAAATAGGCTTTGAGAAATCTTACAGAGCCTTTACACTATGTGAACCTAACACTCGAACGGGTAATCCCTCGAACCTTGCCGTACCGACGTGAAGCGAACAGCCATTTATACTTCACGTCAGGTTAAGCGAACCAATATGGCTGACGCTCCCAAAGCTAGCTTATGATAAAGAAAAAAATCATCATTACCAATATATTTTATATTATCTGAAAAATAAAAAAAATAGGAGACGATTTACAACGTTTCACAAATTACATTAGTATCACAAACAACTCCTGTCACTTAGGAAAAACCCCAAAAGTGACACTAGCGCTACCCCCGAACCCAGGCGAACAGATATTAAGTACCTAGAACACCCGAACAGTCGACGTGAAGGCTTCACGAAGGTTGTTCGAGGGTGGTGTTCGAAGGTAAAGTTCTTAAGGTGTAAAGGCACCTTTACAGAGCCTTTACACTGTGTGAACCTAACACTCGAACAGGTAATCCCTCGAACCCTCCCTAAGCCGAACCGGCGTACCACAAACAGCTATTTACACTTAAATGTGAAGTCGAGCGAACGATGTCTGACTATATGTGTAGGGTACATATGTTGGGTTTTAAAATGTTTTAGTTTTCGAACTGAGGTCCATTGCAATCGCTCCTGGCGGTCAAATTGCGAATCAACTCTTTGCTCTACTATTCGTTCCAAAAACGTGTAACTTTGTAAACAAGCCTTATTTATTCGTTACCTTATTGTATTTGATGTATAGACATTCCAAATAATGGTTTATTTAAATAAAAATGTTTATAGTATTCAGATAGCTTATATTTTGAATGTATTAGGAAGAAAAAACCCTTCCTCAATGAATGATTTCCGCCCAATCTCTCTCCTTTCAAACCTCTCAAAACCGTTAGAACGCCTCGTACATAATCAACTATCAAACTTCCTAGAAGAACGTTCCCTCATTAACCCTCTCCAATCGGGCTTCCGATCGGGATACTCAACTCAATCTGCTCTCCTGAAAATTACCCATGACCTCCAAACGTCCATCGAACACCGAAATTTAACTATCCTCATCCTTCTTGATTTCTCCAAAGCATTTGATACCGTTGACCATAATATCCTTCTCACCAAATTACAAAAGCTCCATTTATCAAGCAGCGCCTTACATTGGTTCAAATCCTTTCTTTCAGACCGGTCACAGTTTGTAGTCGTCCCAGGCCAACCTCCATCCAAAACACTTCCTCTCTCCTGTGGTGTTCCGCAGGGTTCCTCTCTATCCCCCACTCTGTTCGCCATTTATATCAACGACCTTCCTCTTCTGATCCATCACTCCCAATATCACATCTATGCAGACGATTTCCAGATATACCTATCCTTCCCGCCTTCCGAGCTATCCTCTGCAACAACAAAGCTTCAGGATAATTTAAATCGAATCAGTCTCTGGGCAGAGGCTAACAAGTTGAAGCTGAACGCAGAAAAAACGAAAGCAATTTTAATAGGCTCAAATTACCTCCTTAAAACCGTCCCTAACATCCCTACCCTGTTCCTAAATAATAATCCCATTAAATTTTACCCAATTGTCAAAAACCTCGGAGTGACCTTTGACCAAACCCTTTCCTGGAAAAACCACATCTCCAATATTTCCCGCCGTACCTTTTCTACCTTAAAGCAATTAAATCACCTCCGAAGCCTTTTACCATCTGAAACACGTAGGCTCCTGGTCACTTCCCTGGTATTTCCCCACTTTGACTATTGTTGTGCGGTGTATGGGGGTGTCTCTGGGGATCTCGAAGCAAAACTAAAACGTTTATTCAATTGTTTCGTACGATTTATCTTTGGGGTCCCAAGAGACGTCTCCGTTTCGCCTTTATACGAAAGGTTAAAGTGGTTATACCCATCCTACCGCCGCAAATATTTCCTGGTCTCTTTCCTTTTCCAAGTAATCCGATCCCGCCGTCCTTCATACATCACCGAACTTCTCCACTTCAAATCCTCTGTCCATTCCCGCAATACCCGTTCGAGGTCTTCAGATCTATACACTCCGGCCCACCGAACGTCAGCCTTTGAAAGATCTATCATTATCCGGTCCTCATCCCTATGGAACTCTATCCCCCCTTTTATTCGTCATTCCAACACTCTCCCTACCTTTAAATCCCGCCTGTTCAATCACTTCCTCTCCACCCAGTTTCCCGAACAATTGTAAACAGTTAAACTGTAAATTGGTATAGGCCTTTATTATTTATTTATCTTTAAAATATACGATCCATTTAGTGTATGTGTAAATAAGTTATTTTTCATTTCAAGTCAATAAGGATTTACTTAGTTTTAATTTTTTTTATCACAAGAAGATTTCCCCAATGTTTATAATTTTTTCTCAGTTTTTTTCATTTTTATTTTATTTTATTTTTTTTTTCATTTTAATTTGCTCTATTTGTTTTGTTTTTTATTAGTACTCTAAGGCACTGAAGCCTATTATATGTATCTGTATAATTTGTTCCTGAGGGACTAGTTCCCGGGACAATCAATAAAGAGTTTATTATTATTATTATTAAAAAGCTTAAGTATTTAAAGTAAAATTTCTAGCAAGGTTATATTATTATGAGTTAAATCTCGCTAACAGGAAACAGTTGTTGGCGAGTTGATGCAGGTGTTCGATACCATTAAGGAGGTGAAGGAATTGCGAAACAAAACAACAATTGATACCGGTCTCTAACCTTTTACAGCTCAAAACTAAGAGTTAATAATCTTAACTATTACTACTATTTAAATGATTAATCATATTGCAACGTTAAAAAAAAAAACATACGTTAAAAACAATTAAGAATAATAGTTCTACACCTTGTGTTTGAACGATCTAACGGTTGAAAAAACTGTCATTGTACACGTTTGTAAATAAGATGTTAAATTACCATTTACCCTGTCCTAGAACCTTACGACTAAATATAAGGAGCGGTGGACTGGAGAGTTAGTCTTGTTCTGAAGCTTAAGTCATATGGTTTTTTTTGTAACCTGTTTAAATATACGTGTTTTCCTAATTTGTGTGACATTGAAAATTGGTATTTCTCATTCAATAAAAATTGTTTAATCCAGGATCATCTATATCAAGTCTTCCAAAGTGGTTGCTCGATCATTTTAGAAAAAAATCTGGTGAGTGCGCGCAACACACAACTTTCACTTACCAACTTACTTAGATTAGAAATTAATGCGTTTTGTTAATAGCCACTTCTCAAATGAACAGAACGGCTTTAATTATGAACAATGGTCTGTCATTAAAGGCGTACTCCGCCGCATGCGTGTGCTCAACGTATTTTATGAGTTGATGGAATATTTTTCTTTTTTTCTCCTCTATATGTTTACTTGATTTTTTTTTCACATTTCATATTTAGCCATTTCTTATTTTTAGGCCAAATGAGAGACGGTTAATTTTTGCATATAAACAAAAACAAGGGTACTTTACAGGAAAACAAAAAAAAACCCATTTAAGCCCCCTCAGAACTTTATAATAACGATAAAGCTTACTTGATATTAAAGAACGCCTTATTTTCATTAAACATGGCGAATTTGATCAAAATCATTAAAGCCGTTTTTGAGAAAATCGAAAGAAAGGTATAAATTGGAAAAAAAGTTATTAAATAAAGTGTCCCCTCCGTTTGACCAATTTTGATGAAATGTTGGCTATCACATCTTTGGCATATACATACATCAAATCCCCAGTTTTATCAAAATCGTTAAAACCGTTTTTGAGTAAAACGAAAAAAAGGTAAACATTGGAAAAAAGTAATGAAAAAAAAAAAACAAAATTTATTAAGTAAAGTCCCCCCTCCGGTTGATCAATTTTGATGAAATTTTTACAGTCGTATCTCGGGCATATAAATAGATCAAATACCCAGTTTGATCAAAATCGTTAAAACTGTTTTTGAGAAAATCGAAAAAAACTTAAAAAGTTATAAATAAAGTACCCCCTCCCTTTGAGCAATTTTGATGAAATCTTTGCTGTCACATCGCGGGTATATACATACACTAAATACCCAATTTCAGGTTCACACACACACACACACACACACACACACACACACACACACACACACACACACACACACACGCGCGCGCGCACACACACACACACACACACACACACACACACACACACACAGACAGACACACAGACACACACACACACAGACCATTTCGCGGGACTTGGTTATTTTGACTCAGGGGACCCCAAAACGTGTATTTCCGTTGAAAACCGGAAGTCGAAATTTTTCACGATCGCAATACTTCCACTTACTATATATTTCATATATAGGTAAGTGAAAGTAAAAATTATAATTTTACCACCAATCGCGTGAGGAATCAGTAGTTCAAATCAATTTTTTAAAAATTTTTAGGATCAACCGTTTCGAAATGGCAGCCATTTTTGTTTCACCTTTCAGGCCGATTTTTGAGTTTTTATGCTCTCACAGAAAACTCATCTTCTCAAGACTGGTAAGTCAGACTAATAATTCAAACACAATTGTTTTCCTTAAAGTCTGTTCTATATTTCGTGTTCTCTTTACTATTAGAATATTTTGAAATCCAATACTTGAAAAGTGCTATTGAAAACAACTGCTTTAAATTCTCAAAACACCGTTTTTAAGGGTAAGTTCTGGTTATAAAGGCATGTACGCCAAAGCTGATTTTTGGCATGATAATAAACCTAAGTAGCTTTCATTAAAAGTACTCTTAACCCGTATATTCTTTACCTAATTTTTTTATGAATTTTTAAAGTTCAATTTTTTTTAGTTTTTTGTTATCTTTAGGCACTAATACCTAGTTGATAAAAATTTCATCTTTTTACATGTTATGCTTACAAGCAACATAAACCAACTGTATGAAATTTTAACCTGTGTATTTAAGTACTTTGGTAGCTACGAATTTCTAAAAATGTCCATTTTCGTGCTCATTTAACAATGCGTAAACTTGATTATACTTCATTAATATTTTACTATATGTGAATTTTTCACTTTTAATAGCCCTTTTAATTGTTTTGTTTTAATTTTATCTATGTCCAATGCAAAAAAAAAAAAAACATTGGGTCTAATTATAATTAAATAATTTAAATATTAAATTATTATAAATTATTATTATTATTATTTATTATTATAAATGCACCTACCCCCTATTTTTGGCCTCATCCAATTTCCATCACCGATAATTAGCTTCTACCCTTAGAGCCGTGGCTACTCTCGATTTTTTTCTTTTTTTTTATTATTAAGATTCAAGTAGTCCTTTTTACTCTTTCGATCTAATTGGCAATTTTTATACTGCCTAACACTCCGCTCTCGTTCAGTTTGTATGCTTTCGAGGTAGGATATCTGTAGCCCGAAAATAGGGTTAAAGGCCTATTTACACACATCAGTGACGGCACAGTGGCGGAACCTGTCAGTGATTCAACTTCCTGTAATCTCTCAGTTCGTTCGATTCACACACAACCGTAACGTCACCGGCACCAGTCAGTACTTTTTTTCAGCTAAAAATCACGTACATTATTTTGGCCGCGTGTTTATTGCACAACTTTGTGAAAAAATACGACCAAAATAGTTATAGCTACCCTTCTCATGTAGAATCGAATAGTGGGAACCGCGCACTTCAAAATTTAGAATCTCAAGGTGGGAATGCAACGTTATACGCATTTCGAGTGAGAGAAATATTCACAGAATATTTCAATTCTGAAGCTGGAGCTCTTCCTTGGTTATAAATATAAAGAATAAAATGCTAAGCCGGAATGCAACATTAAGCGCATTCCATTGAGAGAATAATTTACAGAATGTTTCAATTTTTTCAAAAATTATTATTCAGTGATTATGTTTTTCTCATCAGTGTGACTAAAAATGCCAAGTTTTTATTTTTTTCTGAACATTAGTATTTAAGTAAAAAATCCTAGAAGGGCAATTTGCATGGAACATTTGGAATATCAAACGCTACATATCTTACTATACACTATTAATACAATTAGTCCTAGAATGAGGAATCTTGTACCATATTTTTATAATTGCAAGGGCTTTAATTTAGCATATAACTAGTTGGCAGTACTTAAAAGTTTAACTTTTTTTAGAAACAAATAATTATTTTATAAACAATCCAAAATCGGATTTTAAAAATTTCAGATTGGTACAATGAAAATTTTTAATCTTTCTAGGACAAATAGTATTTGAGCTATGTGCGTTTACATGTTTTAAAAATTGCAATTCTTCGATTTTAATCAAAACTAAACAATGGTAATATATTTTATAAGAAATATGAAATATAAATAATAATTTATGTTTGTTATTTTACAAGCTAGTATTGACTCATTTTAAAAATTGAAATGAAATGAAATGAATGAAATGAAATGAAATGAAATGAAATGATGAATGAAATGAAAATATAACTTTATTCTGGGACTAATTCATAAAGATCTGCATGAATCAAAGACCCATTGGGCTTGTTTGTAAATCTAAACATTAAAATGATATAGGATTTTGGTTATAGAATGTGATTACGTTAAATTGAATTTTTTTTTTTTAGAAATAAATTAATTCAGTATCATATATAACTATAAACAACTTTAAAGAAATTAGACAAATACAAATTTGTGTTTACTTACCAGTTGTTTTCATTTCCTCTCCAATTTTATCCCAAATAGTGTTTTTGAATTCAGTGTCCATGTACCTTGGGTGTGCCAGATCGTGCAGCACAGGATACAAACGCACTAATTCAATGAGTTTTTCGTCATTCATCTTATTTTAATGAAAATCACTGTTTGAATCCGTCAGTGAAAAAATAAAAATATCGGTGAGGACTAACCTGAAATATCACCGATGGATCACTGACGGGGCACTGCCTCACTGATACGGTACTGTGCCTGTTGTGTGGAAACAGACTCATCAGAAATACATGGAAGAATATCTTAAAATAAGCCGGACGGATTACTTGCCGGTGCCGTCACTGATGTGTGTGAATAGGCCTTAAGGGGGTGGGTTAGAGCGGTTACACCGGTTTTTAAAATTATTCTCGCACCTACCCCCCTATTTTTGGCCTTATGCCCCCTTATTTCAATCACCTATATCACTCGATTTTAATTTATTTTTTTTTAATTTTATAAATATTTCGATTAAATTACTCCTTTTTACTCTTTCGATTTAATTAGAAATTTTTATACTGCCTAAGACTCCGTTCCCGTGCAACTTGTATGCTTTCGATTTAATTATATTTAGACTTTAATATTTAATGCCTATTAAATTTTTATTATTTTTTTTAATGAAAAAGTAATTAAAAATATTTTCCACAAGTTGGACATAGATAAAATTACTACTCCCAGAGTCCGAGTGGTTGGTGGGCCGAGACGGAGGTGGGAGGATTGCGTGAAGGCAGATCAGTCGAAATTGGGTCTGGATGGCTAGATGTGTGCAGGGAGCGAGTTGTGGTGTCGGAATCGAACCTTCGGGTCCTTTAAGCCTTCATTATTGTTACTATTCGTCTTCCTCGGAAAAAAAAGGAAAAAAAAAAAAAGACAAAATTTATTAAGATGGCAAATTTATCAAAGAAGGAGTTAATAGAAACGATACGCAATAATTAGTCGATGATCCGAAAATAACTGGAACAGAAATAAAAGACCCGGGCAGGCTGCCAACTTTACGATGAACAAACAGGACTGACAAAACAAAAACACGACGAGATGAAAACTTATATTTAGAAATAAGTCGATCTTATATCGACGTATCGAGCTTAGTAGCGGGCGCTCAATAGCGAGTTATTCACAGAATAAACTCCAAATTTTATTTTTTATCATTAGTTTGAGTAAACGTTCTATTTATTCATTTTTTTAGTTTGATACATAAATAACTTTCCTATATGGTTGTCAGTTTATGCCACTAAGTCCAATCGGACGATGATGCAGTGGGAGTCCTAAATTTGCGTATCCAGGCACAATTAGGATAGGGATCTTTAACGAGTACCTGACATCGTACAGGCTCGGGACCTCCATTTCGCGTCTATACAGAATATCGTTACATCAAATACAATTAGGTAACGGAAAATTGTTTTTTTTTACACAGTTCCACGTTTTTGGAACGAAATTTAGAGCGAAGCGTTGATTCGCAATTTGACCGCCAGGAGCGATTGCAATGGACCAATAAAAACAATATTTACTCGGCCAGGTTTCTTTATCAACCTCTGAATGAAAATTTTATGAACCGGTCAGTTTGTGAACTAAAACATTTTCAAATACAACATTAATAAAAAAAAAAAAATGAACATGTAAATTCGCCGTAAAATCGAATTGTATTTGATCCATTGTGGGTTGGTATCCCAAGCAGCTTCAAGGCCAACTAATGGTTGGCAGGTGTAACTAATTTTAAAAATATTTGTTTGTTTCTTTAACTTCACTTTATGCCACTAAGGCTAATCGTACGTTGCTACAGTGGGAGTCCTAAATTTTGCCTATCCAGGTATAATTAGGATAGGGATCTTTAACGAGTACCTGAAATCGTACAGGATCCGGACCTTCATTTTACGTCCTATACCAGGGTCGGCATAGCCAAGGATTTTTAACTCCCTTTAAAAAACCCTATGGTCGCCGCTGGACGCGAACAAGTGACCTTTAGTATTGTTGGTTGCTATGCTAACTACTACAGCAAAGGTGACCCCTGATTAAAGTTAATGAAGTAAGACCATGATAAAAGTAATAATAATGAAAATGAAATAAAACTTCAAATAGCTTATTATTGGACCGCACCCCAATCATTTCCTGTTCAATACATCTACTGTCAACTATCTATCACCATCGTAATTTTTTAATTTAATTTTTTTTTCACGCGCATGATCCTTTTTTTTCTGACTTTTATATATACATGTGTGCTGAATTGTAATCAACAACAGTAAAAAAAAAAAAAAAATACTACCAAGCTCCATTTCCTAGACATGGCTAGGGATCTTTAACCTGACATCGTACAAGCTCGGGACCTCCATTTTACGTCTTATCTCAGGGATATCATAGTCGAGGATTTTTTACTCCCTTTAAAAAATCCAAGGCCATCGCGGGACGCGGACCCGCGACCTTTAGAGTAGTACGTTATTACGCTAACCACTACACGGGTGACCGCTTAAGTATTTAAAATGATACCTATATCATCCTATATGATCAAATATAAGGTTATAACGTGCCGGAAAAAAAAGAACCTTAAGAAATTATACATCTGTACAAAATCACTTCCACTTTATCTCAACATGCCCCATTCTAAATGAAATCAGGATTAAATGTTTTGGAAAACCTTCTCTGAATATGGAAGAAACCGTAGATATCCTAAACGGCAAATGCAACCAACATCTATTTCTGTATCTAAAAATTGCAACAAAATATAGACAAGAAATGACTCATGAATATAATCAGTAGAAATAGATTCCCCTATACGTCAGTCGGAAAAAAAAATAAAAATCGCTTATAGCTAGTTTTATAATTTGGCCATTTATATACGAAGAGTTTTTCAGTATATATGTCAGTTCAGTTCATTATGAAATAAATTTTCTTTTGTTATTTGGCTTTTATTACTACCACTTATCACATATCTTCTGTTATTATTGCAACCTATTTATGTTTATAACAGGCTAGGATATCTTGACAGACGGACTTGCGTCCATTGTCTATCTATTTGTCTTAGTATTTTCTTATTTTGTTTTGTATTAAATAATTTTTTCATGAATAAACGTTATTTCTATCTTCTATCTATCCATCTACAAAATCATTTATTAATAAATATTTGTTCTTCAACCAAGTTGATAAAGGTTCAAAGTTAGCTGAATGAATCTTGTAGTTGGAGAAGAGTTATAAAATGTGGTGATATGGATTGAGAGTAGACACGTTGAGACGAAAACAGCTGCGATTCCCGAAGATGGGGTGAGTCACCAGGTCAACATCAGTTGGAACAAACCTCTCTCATAAATAATTCATCTACCTCGTTATACCTTGGGCAACTCCGTCTCGGCCGATGTAGAGGGAACTTCAGCAATAAAGCGAATCTTACTACTTTCATCCAATATTTAATATTGCAATGTTAAAAAAAAAAAAAAAAAAAAAAAACTGAATTAAAATTAAAGCAGCACTTTTCCATTAGGTTCATTGTCAAATAAATAATAGTACATTTTGTTCTATAAATGAAATATGGGTGAGAAATAGTCAACTGTTTATTCTTTATGATTATTCGTAATCAGGATTAAATAATTTTATTTAATTTTTAAAAGCCAACGTTTCGATCCAACTTGTGGATCTTCGTCAGGGCTAAAAGAAAACAAATATATGAGTATCTATTCTTGAAGATGACAATTGAATTAATACTTTACAAAACTGATAATGATATAAAAGATGGTAATTATACATATTATACATGGATATTTAAATAAGTAGCTGGTTAGAAAAATAAAATAAAACCTGATATTTACCTTCTGATTACAGAGAAATACAAAGACTGAGTGAGTGTAAAATAAGGCGAGAGGTAATGGTAGGGGCTTTTGAAGTAAAAGGCTACATGACATAGCAAGTATATGGAAATAAAATTTTTAAAAAGGGCCACCTGTAATATAATGGTTAGCATGGCAACCTACTAAAGGACCAGGTTCGCGTCCCAAGGAAGCCCTAGGTTTTTTTTAATGGGAGTAAAAAATCCTAAATGCCTTCCTTCGGATAGGACGTAAAATGGAGGTCCCAAGCATGTACGATGTCAGGTACTCGTGAAAGATCACTATCCTAATTATACCTGGAACAAACAAAACAGTTTGTTTACTACAGTCTGCAGCCAGTGTGTGCGCTACAGTTATTAATATACTTGTTTATTTGAAAAGATGAGTTTAGAAAAAAAGTTCAACAGCAAATGGATGTTGCATCCAGGACGATCTGCTACTTTTCATTTGTGCTAAAGTTGCCTTTACACTCTACGAACCTCACCTTCGAACAGGTTCTCCTCCGAACCTTGTCGTACCTGCGTTACACGAACAACCATTTATACTTCACGTGACGTTAAGAGCACCAATATGGCTGACGCATTAAAAAAATAGGAGACGAATTACAACGTTTCACAAATTACACTAGTGTTACAAACAACTCCTGTCACTTAGGAAAAACCCAAATCAAAAGTGACACTAGCGCTACCCCCGAACCCAGGCGAACAGATGAAGTACCTAGAACACACGAACAGTCGACGAAGGCTTCACGAAGGTTGTTCGAGGGTGGTGTTCGAAGGTAAAGTTCGTACAGTGTAGAGGCACCTTAAGGTTTCTGTAAACGTTACACCTGTTTTCTTAGGAACGCTGAAGAGAAAACGGAAGAGTGAGAATGTAAACCCATGAAGAGTAAGATTGTAAAGGCTGTGGAGATCCGTTAGCTGACGAAAGTAACGGAAGAAGGAACCGCAGCGGATTCCTCCATGGCGGAAAGAAACGGGTCCTAGCGTGTACTATTCTGGCATTTAAAGCAATTGTATAATATATAATGAATAATTTACTGAATATATAAACAACATTTATTTAGCCAGAATAGACCTCAAATGGTGGCCATAAGAAAAATAATAGAAATATTTTTTTGAGGGTTAAAAAGTTTTTATTCAAACGAAAATACTAATTTCCAAGGCCACACAAATTATGAGAACACAAATATTTAAACAGGTTACAAAAATTATCACTTTGTAACACAAAAATAAGCATATGACTTGAGCTTCAGAACCAGATTAACTCTCAAGTCGCTCCTTATTACAGTCGTAAGAAGAACAGTCTAGAACCTTCTGGGCCAGCGTAGAAAGTTATCGAACATCGCAGTCACGAACATGTGCTATAAAAGTTTATTACAACTGTTAGTTCATTTCAACAAAAGGTCTAGTACTATTCTAACCAATATTTTTAATGTTTTTTTTATTTGTTAGTTTAACGTCCATTTTTATGCTACTAAGGCTAATCGGACGATGCTACAGCGGGAGTCCTAAATTTTGCCCATCCAGATATAACTAGGATAGGGATCTTTAACGAGTACCTGACATCGCACAGGCTCGGTACCTCCATTTTAACTCCTATCCATGGGACGACATAGCGAACGATTTTCTATTCCCTTTAAAAAATCCTGGGGCCACCACGGGACGCGAACCCGCGACCTTTAGTATTGTAGCTTGCCATGCTAACCACTATACCATAGGTGACCCCTTTTATTGTATTTTTTTAACGTTATAATACGTTGAAAAGTGGTAATATAATGAAAATTTCGGGAAGTTTAAAACGTTATTAGATTGGGTAGGCACCATTGGTACAACCAAGGGGGGGAGGGCTTGGGTGTCAACTGTTATTCTTTATAATTATTCATAATCAGGATTTTCAATTAAAAAATAATTTTATTTAATTTTTAAAAGCCAACGTTTCGATGCAACTTGTGGATCTTCATCAGGGCTAAAAGAAAACAAATATATGAGTATCTATTCTAGAAGATGACAATTGAATCAATACTTTACAAAACTGATAATTATATAAAAGATGGTAATTATACATATTATACATGAATATTTAAATAAGTAGCTGGTTAGGAAGATAAAATAAAACCTGATATTTTCCTGCAGATTCCAGGTTGATGCAAAGACTGAGGGTAAAATAAGGCGAGAGGTAGTGGTAGGGGGCTAGTTTGCCGACTTCAAGGGTTTATTACGGGGAAATCCAACGCTTTTGAAGAGAAACGCTACATGACAGCAAATATTTGAAAATAGAATTTATAAAAGGGGCCACCTGTAGTATAGTTGTTAGCATGGCAACCTACTAAAGGTCGCAGGTTCGCTTCCCAAGGAAGCCCTAGGATTTTTTAAAAGGGAGTAAAAAATCCTAAATGCCGTCCTTCGGATAGTACGTAAAATGGAGGTCTCGAGCCTGTACGATGTCAGATGTTAAAGATCCCTATCCTAATTATACGTGGATAGGCAAAATTACGGATTCCCACTGTAGCATCGTCCGATTAGCTTCATTGGCATAAAGTGACGTTAAAAAAACAAAATTTTAAAACTAATAAAATAGATGTATGCAATTGTTATTAACTGAAAATCCTGATTACGAATCATCCTAATATAAATAAAATAGAGATGAAAATAGCAGTGTTACCTTTCATTTTTATCATAAAAATAATTGTATTTTTTTATCCTAATCGTTAAGAGTTGTAAACCATCCGTTAACAATCAAAATATCTCGTATTTAAAATTTTCTATGGTTACTTACTATTTACTAACTTCCTAGCTTATTCAACCTGGTTCATTTATGTTTCCCAAATTTTCATTAATTTTAATTAATTAAATTAATTAACGGCCAAACGTTTGTGCGTATGTATATCTAATATAACTGGGATATCTAACGTAGATATGGCCGAATTCTAGCGAGTACTGTAAGCCCATAGTTCCCCTATAAGCGTTCCCCTGCTAGATCCACCCTCGTTAGATTTTCAGTCACCCAAATTGATCTCTTCCCCTATGCTTAAATTAGTTGGGAGTTGTCTTCCATTGAATTTGTTGTGTGGAAATCCAATGGACCCGTGTAACATTCAATAATTACTACCCAAATGTTCCATTAAACATTTAATCTAAAGGCCTGCAAACAGGCATTCATTCAACTTTTTTGAACTAAGTTTGGAGGAAGTACGGCAATTAAATTATGATTTTTTTACCATTCGTCTAATACTTTATTCATTAAAATCCTTCTGGGAGCAAAAAGAAGAGAAGAGAGAGAGAAATGCTTTATTTATTTTTACTTTCACTTACCTATATATGAAATATAAAGTAAGTGGGAGTATTGCGATCGTGAAAAATTTCGACTTCCGGTTTTCAACGGAAATACACGTTTTGGGGTCCCCTGAGTCGAAATGACCAAGTCCCGCGAAATGGTCTGTGTGTGTGTGTGTGAACAGACTAGCTCAAAAACTATAAACCGTGCGATCCTGAAATTGGGTATTTAGTGTAAGTATATGCCCGCGATGTGACAGCATAAATTTCATCAAAATTACTTAAAGGGAGGATGTAATTTACTTAATAACTTTTTAGGTTTTTTTCGATTTTCTCAAAAACGGCTCAAACGATTTTGATTAAACTGAGTATTTGATCTATGTATATGCCCGAGATATGACTGTAAAAATTTCATCAAAATTGATTAACCGGAGGGGGAACTTTACTTAATAAATTTTGTAACATTTTCACGTGTTTTTTTTATTTACTCAAAAACGGCTTTAAAGATTTTGATCAAACTGGGTATTTGCTGTATGTATATGCCCGAGATATGACTGTAAAAATTTCATCAAAATTGATTAACCGGAGGGGGGACTTTACTTAATAAATTTTCTAACATTTTCAAGTGTTTTTTATTTACTCTAAATCGGCTTTAACGATTTTGATCAAACTGGGTATTTGATGTATGCATAAGCCAAAGATGTGATAGCCAACATTTCACCAAAATTGACCAACCGGAGGGGGGACTTTACTTAATAAATTTTATATCATTTTCACGTGTTTTTTTTTTTTACTCAAAAACGGCTTTAAAGATTTTGATGAAACTGGGTATTTGATGTATGTATATGCCCGAGATATGACTGTAAAAATTTCATTAAAATTGATTAACCGGAGGGGGGACTTTACTTAATAAATTTTCTAACATTTTCAAGTGTTTTTTATTTACTCAAAGAAGGCTTTCACGATTTTGATCAAACTGGGTATTTGATGTATGCATAAGCCAAAGATGTGATAGCCAACATTTCGCCAAAATTGACCAACCGGAGGGGGGACTTTACTTAATAAATTTTGTATCATTTTCACGTGTTTTTTTTTTTTTATTCAAAAACGGCTTTAACTATTTTGATCAAACTGGGTATTTGATGTATTTATATGCCAAAGATGTGATAGCTAACATTTCATCAAAATTGGTCTAACGAAGGGGACCACAACAACGCATTAATTTCTAATCTAAGTAAGTTGGTAAGTGAAAGTTGTGTGTTCAGCGCACGCACCAGATTTTTTTAATAAAAAAACAACAAAACAATGCTGCCCAAATACATTGGGTTACTATAAAACACAACATCCTTATCAATACTCACATAACTTAATTAAATCACAATTAAATAGTATTAATTTTATTCTCTCTTTATTTTCTCCTTTTCTTTCTAATCTCCCCTTTCCCTCATTTATTATCCACTTATTCTGTTATAGTTCATATCACTGTTGTGTAAACAGAAGAATTTGGCCGTTTGTACTCTTCCAAAAAAAAAACTGTGCTAAAAAAAAAATAATAATAAATATTTGGGAAAAATAAATTAATCAAAGTGAATAAACTAGGTAGTTAAATAGTAAGTAACCAGAGAAAATTTTAAATACGAGATATTTTGATTGTTAACGGATGGTTAACAGCACTTAACCAAGTTTTTTAAGGTACAAACCACCTTTTTTTAAAAGGTTAAAAAAATACACGAGAAGTCGGCAACGAGCTATCGATATAAAAAAAAAAAAACTTATCGATACCCTATCTACTATTGTTCAAATATAGATATCCCCCTAAATCGTGACGATATAGCTAACTTTTGATCTGATGCTAAGATGGAAGTCGAGCTAAGATAAAGGAAAACCGAGCACGGGTCTGCAGCGGAGCCTGAACTAGGTCAGGAATCCTGGTGGTGACCTCCTTAGTTTAGTGAAGGCTGCCTCAGCCCCGGGTCTAGGGGGAAGTATTGAGCTAACCTCTGCTGTAAAGGTGCCTTTACACTGTACAAACTTCAACCACGAACAGTGTCCCGAACACTGTTCGGCAATCAAATAAAACACGAACTCGAACAACTACTATCATATCAGTTCACCTGCGTGTTCGGGGATAGTGCTAGTGTCAAGTCTTTTGATTAAGTTAAAATAAGCTTCTAGACCTTCTGTTAGCATTTTTCTGACGTCGCTTTTGTAGATAATTTTATTGTCAAACTAGCTGTATATACCAATTTCACCAGGGGAATTTCATTTTTTTAAATCTATAAAATGAGACTTTTTTCGATTTAAACGGTCGATTTCGTTAAAAACTAATGTGAAGCGAGATCATTTTTATAACAATACAGAATACGCCCAGAGATTGGCTGAAGTTATGCAATTTTAATATGGACAGGTGTTCGCACCTGGTATGAAAGAACCACTGAGCAAAATTTGGAGAATTTAGGACAAACGGTATGGATTTCTATAAAGAACAAACAAACAAACAGAATTTCATCTTTATTTATATAGATAGCTGTATATCTCGGTTTCACCCGGGGAATTCCATTTTTCTAATGAAACGGTTGATTTGCGTAAAAAAAAACATTGTAAAACGAGTTCATAACGATTTTTATAACATTAAACAATATCAGCTGAAGATCGGCTGAAGTTATGCAATTTTAATATGGACAGGTGTTCGCACCTGGTATGAAAGAACCACTGAGCGAAATTTGGAGAATTTAGTACAAATGGTATGGATTTCTACTAAGAACAAACACATAAACAAACAAACAGAATTTCATCTTTATTTTTATAGGTGATTACTTTAAACGGTTAATCATCCTTTTTTTAAAAATGAATTAAACCATATGGCACCTACAATCTCTATCAAAAAGGTTTTCAACAACTACATAGAGAATTATAAAATCAGACGACTTGGAGTATTATGCTTGCATTACCGAGTTATCGCAAGTAAAAACTTTTATGTAATTAAAAAAAAAATATATATTGTACTTTAAAGAGCAAATAAAAACAAAAAAAAGTAAATGAATGAGGAAAAATGTGTGACTTTGAGAAATAGAATTTAACAAAACACGTCAATTTCGAATCAAAGTAAGTTGGTAAGTGAAAGTTGTGTGTTGCGCGCATCGCACCAGATTTTTTAATTTTAAAAACCTATATATTTTATGCATTAATAACCAGAAAACCCAATAATAACAGAATATCAATTGTAGTTTGACCAAGATGGGCATTTATATATTTATATACCAACATACATTAATTTTTAATATATAAGCATGGATAAATATATAAATATTAATAAAACGGTGCTACTATATTTTCTTGAAGTATTGAATATAGAGGTTCTATTTTATCAGTGTTTTTTGACCTCGACTATTTCGAGCCGTTCCGTAAGTGGGGGAATTCTACCGCGTTCCTCAGCGTATTATTATCGAATCTATTCTTTGTTTCATGATATCTTTATTATAGTGATATAATATTATTTTATTGTAATTTTACAAAGCTATTTGAAAAGGGCTGACGAAGGGTAGGCCGGGCATGTTGACACAATTAACAATCTATCAGAAGGCCTCTAAACGACTGTGAATGCCTCAAAAGGAGCCAAAGAAAATAGGTGTACGCCAAAACGTAGATGGGTAGATAGAATCAACAGATATGTTACAAGCAAACCTGACATCTGCAGGCCAAGATAAGCGGTACTGGTGGCGAAATGCCTGGAAGGTCTATCAAGGAATTGGGAGAAAAAAAATTCATTCATTAATAATTGGTTCTGTTTCCTCAATTAATTTCATTCATAATGATCATCATCATCATCATCATATTTGAGATCATATTTTCCGGCTCCCAGGATAATTTTAATGAATGAAGTATCAGACGAATGTTGAGAAATCATAATATCTGTACTCCCTCAAAACTTAGTTCCAAAAAGTTAAACGCATGTTTAACGCCTATTTGCAGGCCCTTAAATCTAATATTTAATCCATTTCAATAGTAAATATTGAATATTACACGGCTTCATTGTATTATATTTGCTTATTGTTTAATATTGTGCTTTCAACACTACATAATCAATGGAAGACATCTCCTAACTAGCATAGGGGAAGAGATCAATTTGAGTGACTGAATATCTAACGGGGGTGGAATGCAGGGGAACATTTATAGGGGTCCAACTATGTGCTTACATCACTCGCTCGAATTCGACCATTTAGCTATGGTAGATATGCCAGTTAGACTAGATATACATACGTACAAACATAGACATATATATTTCCTCGACAATACATAATCATATACTTATTTCTAAGGGCTTTTATTTTTGTCGGTACGCCATAACTTCCTTAATACTTCAATACAAATTTTATGAATGAGGAATCATTTTAAAGCTTCTCTTAACCCCTAATCCAGACAAATATAAAAAAAAATTCTCCTTCGAACGCGAGTTATAAGTGCAAAACCACGGTTGGAGAAAATCAAAATGGTCATAGAGGTTTCTAAATGGTATCAATCTTTTAAGGCTTTCAAAACCCTTCGTTTGTAATTCACAAGTAAAAACGTCAATCTATTACATCATATACTCATTTCTAAGAGCCTTTTGTTTGTCGGTATGCTATAACTTCCCTAATACTTCATCAAATTTCATGAATAAGACATAATTTAAAAGCTTTCCTCATCTAATAGAATCAGCGCGATCGCTTTCGATAAAGTACTAAATAGGCTATGCCTTCCCTCGGATTGGACGTAAAATGGAAGTCCCGAGCCTGTACGATGATGTCAGGTACTTGTTAAAGATCCCTATCCTAATTATACTTGGATAGGAAAAATTTAGGACTGCCACTGTAGCATTGTCCGATTAGCCTTAGTTGCATAAAAGTGACGTTAAACAAACAAACAAGAAACCATAACATTAAATAGGATGTTTGAAGTATTAACTGTACATTACGTCTAGAACCAGAGTTCTATGTACCGTGGGTACGAGACTTGGTCCTATGAACGCCACTAAACAAACACATTACAGAATATTGTTGGTGAAAATTCCATCTTGGACCACCGGGCAAAGACCTGACACTATTGTTGTTGAGGCAGATAGTGCTGGTTGAGACGCTAACAATTGAATTGCTAATAGCAGTCCACAACCGAGTCAGTATTGTTATGGAAAAGTCGGTCCCATATCCAATAGTAAGCTTCTTTTCAAGTTCCAGCCAATTGGGTTAGATTTATATAAGTCTGTCTTTCCCGCAGGCTGGTAAAATTCTTATGACCAAGGGGTTTTTAGGTAATGAGGCAATATAAGACTCAATTAATATTTAAACAAAATCTGGTGCGATGAGCACAACACATAATTTTCAGTTTCTAACTTTTGTTGATTTGATATTCTCGTGTTTTGTTAAATGCCATTCCTAAAGGTCACACATTTTTCCACATTCATTTACTTATTTTTGTTTGTATTGTCCTTTTAAAGTACAATTTTTTTTTAATATTACGTAAAAGTTTTTACTTGCAATAATTCGGCAATGCAAGCATAATACTCCAAGTCGTCTGATAGTATAATTCTCTATGTAGTTGTTGAAACTTCGTATAGTTACCATGAAACAAATAATTTCCATTAAATGAACAAAACGTCATTGATTATAAACAATGGTGTCATTAAAGGCGCACTGCGCATGCGTGGGCTCAGCGAGTTTTATGAGTACACGAAATATTTTCCGGCATATGTTTAATTGATTTTTTTCAAATTTCATATTTAGCCATTTCTTATTTTTAGGCGAAACGAGAGATAATTTCTCCATATAAACAAAAACAAAGGAACTTTATAGGAAAACAAAAAAGGGCCCTTCCCTATTTAAGCCCCCTCAGAACATTACAATAATGGTAAAGCTTACCTGATATTCAAGAATACTTAATTCTCTTAAAACTTAGCGAGGTTGATTAAAATGAAAAAAATTTATTAAGTAAAGTCCCCCCTCCGGTTAATCAATTTTGATGAAATTTTTACAGTCATATCTCAGGCATATTAATACATCAAATACTCAGTTTAATCAAAATCGTTAGAGCCGTTTTTGAGAAAATCGAAAAAAACCTAAAAAGTTATTAAGTAAAGTACCCCCTCTCTTTAAGTAATTTTGTTGAAATTTTTGCTGTCACATCGCGGGCATATACATACACCAAATACCCAATTTCAGGTTCTTGCGATTTATAGTTTCCGAGCTAGTCTGTTCACACATATAGACCATTTCGCGGGACTTGGTTATTTAGACTCAGGGGACCCAAAAACGTGTATTTCCGTTGAAAACCAGAAGTCAAAATTTTTCACGATCGCAATACTTTCTCTTACTATGTATTTCATATATAGGAATGTGAAAGCAATAATTATTCTTTTAAATTCTAACAATGATACTAGTAGTATTTTTTTTTTAACTTTGTTAATAATTTGAGATTTTATTGTTTGTTCGCCGTGAATTATAATTTTCTTCTGATAAAAATTATTTAAACCCAAATTATTATTAAATACAGTATCCCTCCCCCTATTTTATGTACGCCATGATGCTGAGTCAGAAACGATAAATATATTTATGACGTAACCGTCACCTTGTCATTTGTCTTACCGAGTTAACGATCCGTTGATTATAACTACATTACGAAGGGTGCAATAGAGCTATAAAATAGCAAATGTATCAAGTTGAAATACGAAATTATATTAAATAAAGCAATTCGAATATCATATTGTAACACTTCTGTGGGTAAAAAAATATTTGTTCGAAGAAAAACAAAACAATTTTCAATGTCACAGAAATAATTTAAACACAACTAATTGAACAGTTTACAAAAATTATCACTTTGTAAAACAAATAATCATATGGCTTGATTTCTGGAACAAGACTAACTGGTCAGTCAATCGCTTCGTATATATAGTCGAAAAGAAAATAGTCTAGCTCCTCGTGGAACGGTGTGGATTTACTGGACCATCGTAGTGACAAACACGTGCCAGTTGTTAATTCATTCCAACAAAAGGTCTGGGGTTTTTATGCCATATGTTTTTTGTTTTACATTACAATATTATATTAATATATAAAAGATTTTGATTGTGATATTATATTATACGACGGAATTTGAATTTAAAACGGAGATCGTTAAGCAATATTACAGAGCATGAGGAAATGGACAGCGAGCCTAGTACGCAGCGGGGGCCTGATTTCCTCCAGCCGTTCGATAAACTCTTCGCTTCCTTACCAACGAGAAAGTGTCAGCGTAACAAGGCCTCTAAGCTCTTCTCGGTTACATCGGCAAATCGATTAGATATAATCGATATCAATATCGATACGATTAATCGTTATGCAGTTCTTGAATGACTAATGAAGCTGATTTTAGTCTAAGTCTAAGTCTATGTAAACGATGGAGGGTTTTTAACACTAGGGATGCTAAACCGATGTCGATCTTATGCTACGAGCTGATGTTCCCTGACAATGATGGATTTAGTTAAATCTTTTTTTTTTTAAAAAAGTACTGTAATGAAAAAATATAACAAGGTTTCACCTGTATTTTAGTGGTTAGCATAGCAACCTACAATACTAAAGTCGCGGGTTCGCGTCCCACGGTGGCCCTAGGATTTTTTAAAGGGAGCAAAAATCTTTAGCTAAGCAGTCCCTCGAATAGAACGTAAAGTGGAGGTCCGAGCCTGTACGATATCATGCACTCGTTAAACATCCCAATCCTAAATGTATATACGTGGATATGCAAAATTTAGGACTCTCATCTGTAGCATCGTCCAATTAGCCTTAGAAGCACAAAGGGACGTCAAACAAATAAACATACAAAAATATAACAATTAAAATTGCCCTCGTAGCATAGTGTTTACAATAAGTAAATACGATTGAAAGGTTAAATAAAAAATGTAAGGGGGATAACTAACAACCAATCAGATCGCTTAGAAATTTGACGTACCTGAAAGTTCCTTTGGATTTCATTAATATTGTAAAAAGTGACGGGTTCAAACGTCAATTACGCGAGAGTGTTTTCTTCATCGACCAAAACATCGATTTTTTGACAGAACATAAGATTTTTTTTTTAATCGATGTTTTGAAAAAGAAAGCAATGTTTTCTCACCATCGATGTTATTTTTTTAATCTATGTTTCGACAAGAAAGAAGATTTTTTTATAATTGATGCTTTCAAAAACCTATGATTTCTTTAGCATCGATGTTTTTGAAAAAACAATGTTTCTTTAATAGCGCTGTGCAAACTATTCATTAACGAACTTTACATACAAATCAAAGGGACATAAATAGCTTAAACATATAAACAAAAGTTACGTACAGAAACCTATTTAACAATGTATATCACTGAGTTAGTGCATTTTTTTCTGCGAGAGCTCTTCTTTAACAACTGCTATGTAAATTTCATGGAGTTATGAACTTGTAATTATAATTATAAGCATATTGGAAAAAAATCCCTTTTGATTTTATTTAGCTGCATAAATTTTCCGCTGAATTCACGCAGAGATTCAAATTAACGTGAATTAAAAAAGTTAAAGTAAATAAACGAAAACAAAAGCACTCAATTAAAGATAGAATAAAAGACGGTAGGTAACAAGGTAGATATAGTGAATAGATGGTTGGTAGCATTAACAGTTTATTCATGATCTACTACAGGGAAAGGACCGATTCACACTTCCTGGTCTATGTTTTGTGGTCGTTTACCTGTATTAAATTCCATTTTGATGACATGTTGCCAATTGAATGAAAAATAGTTTAGATATAATGCTGTTGACTAAATTATTTATAATGCTTAGTAATCACTCTTTAGTTAGAAAGAAACAATAATAGAAAAAAATCTGGTGCGGGCTCGCAACACACAACTTTCACTTACCAACTTACTTAAATTAGAAATCAATGCGTTTTGTTAATTGCCACTTCTGAAATGAAGAGAACTTTAATTATGATCAATGGTCTGTCATTAAAGGCGTACTCCGCATGCGTGGGCTCAAAGAGTTTTATGAGTTGACTGAATATTTTTCTTTTTTTCTCCTGTATATGTTTACTTGACTTTTCATATTTCATATTTAGCCATTTCTTATTTTTAGGCAAAACGAGAAACAGATAATTTTTCCATATAACCAAATACAAAGGTACTTTATAGGAAAACAAAAAAGGCCCCTTCCCCATTTAAGCCCCCTCAGAACATTTTAATAATGATAAAGCTTACCTGATATTAAAGAACACCTAATTTTCATTAAACACCACGAATTTGATGAAAATCGTTAAAGCCGTTTTAGAGATAATCGAAAAAAGGTAAAAATTGGTTAAAAAGTTATGAAATAAAGTGCCCCCTCCGTTTAACCAATTTTGATGAAATGTTGGCTATCACATCTTTGGCATATACATACATCAAATACCCAGTTTCTTCAAAATCGATAAAGCCTTTTTTGAGTAAATAGAAAAACACGTGAAAATGATACAAAATTTATGAAGTAAAGTCCCCCCCCGGTTGATCAATTTTGATGTAATGTTGGCTATCGCATCTTTGGCATATATATAGGTAAGTGAAAGTAAAAATTTAAGGCCCTCCACGAATTTTGATAATATGTCTTGCATTTAGATTCTAAATCAGTTCACCTTAAAATAGCACCTCACATTATGATAATAATATAAATTAAAATAAGTATATAAAGATTTTTTTTTTTTTTTTAAATCGATGTTTTGAAAAAGAAAGCAATGTTTTCTCACCATCGATGTTTTGACAAGGCAATTTTTATTTTTTTTATCTATCTAGATGGTACTCCAATCGTAGTCACAAACACGTTCTATGACAGTTTGTTCCAACTGTCGGTTCCAATAATCCTAAACCACATGTTTCTATTTAACGTTACAATAAATATAATTACGATTTCGCTATACGAATAAAACAATTAGGATTACGATGTATGAATAAAACAAGCTAATAGAAAAATTTAACAAGAATAGGTAGACTAGGATAATTGCCTTATGGATACTAAAGGTATATTTGGAAGAGAAAAAAAAATCAAGGATACATCAATAATAGATATGTAAACATAATCTCTCTTTTATCCCTTGATATATATTTCTTCTTTCAAAATGACACCAAGGACAATAGCCATTAAAAAGATTACGAGGGTCGGAACCCCTACTACCTGGGGGCAGGAACCAGCATGCTCCTAGCTTCAGGTAACAAGTTCAACAATAACAGGGTATGTAAGAACTATATGACTTTATCATGAGCATACATGTAAATTAAAGAACAAAGAAAAAAAATGTAGTTATTTTAGAAGTTTTTAAAGTGAGCGCAATTGCCTTTAACCCACTATAATTTGAAAAAATCTGGTGCGATGCGCGCAACACAACATTCACATACGAACTGACATAGATTAGAAATCACGGGTTTCAATTATATGTAAACGCCACACTAATCCACATTAGTGTATCTCCGTAAGTTATAGTGTATCTGTAATGGAAAACTTGATAATTTTCAGTACTTTTCGATTCATTAATGCTTATTTATTTTTTTAAGGGACCAAATTTCATCAACAGTCGAGTTTTTTTTTACTGCTTGGTTGTTTTTTACAGCGATTCGCTTTCAGTAAATATATCGTGAAGATGAATCGATAGGTGTTACGACCTGTGTTACGACTCGTAGTTAATTTTGTCTGGTATGCCTTTGTGGAAATCGAGAACGATTAGTTTTCCTCTAAAATCACTTAATATTGCCTTCTGAAATTTATTATGGAACTAAACTTTCTAAACTAAATATAATTAGTTAAAGCTTATATTTTATAGCATATTTTATGGCTTTAATACGTTAAATGCTTTAAATAATTTGAGTGAATTCAAATTAAATAATTTGAAAGTAATTTTTTTTTATCGTTAAATAATTTTTTTTATTTGGTCAGTGATACTACGGGATATGAAATTTTGGCTGTCACATCTTTGGCATACACACACATCAAATACCCAGTTTGATCAACATCGTTACGGCCGTTTTTGAGCAAATAAAAAAACAAAACAAAAACAGAAAATGAGACAAAGTTTACTAAATAAAGTGCCCCATGTATTAGATCAATTTTGATTGTCACATCGCAGGCATATACATACATCAAATACTCCGTTTTATCAAAATCGTTAAAGCCGTTTTTGAGTAAATAGCAGTATTAGGCTTATTATCATAAAGTGAAGGCTTATTATCATAAAGTGAACAAACAATCTTATGGAATTGCTAGTAAAAATCATTTTAAATACGGTAAATACGAATATTTGTCCTAGGAATGCGTTTAGGCATCATTAGTCTTGATGTGTTGTTCTTATTTCATTTATTATTTAAATAAAATATTCTAAAACAAAGCTGAGAAAGGATTTGCGCTGTTATTATAATAGATGCCCTTGGGCTAGGTCAGGAATTTTCCTTCTCCCATCTAAACACTAGCAGTGTCGTCATTATTTTATATTATCTGCAGCTATTCAATACTAGTCTAATGTAATATTTTAACAGTATGTTGTTTTATATCGTATATAACCTGTTATAAACAATATAACTGTTACATTTTTGGAACGAAATTAGTTACCAAGCTTCGTTATTCGACCGCCAGAGACGAATAAAATGTATCGGATAGACCTCCTTACACTGTTACTGGTTTTTTATCAATCATGGCTTGATAATATTTTACTTCGTTTATTGACCGGTTAATAATCAAGCCGAAATTGATCAATCAAAACTTAACCTTACAATTAGAGAGGTCTGCTTGGTACATTGTAAACGCATCTAGCAGACGAAAAGCGAAGTTAAGTTCGAAAAATTCAACTGTTTAAAGAGGTCTTTGTAGAATAAATAATAAATGAAATAAGAACAACACATCAAGACTAATGATGCCTAAACGCATTCCTAGGACAAATATTCGTATTTACCGTATTTAAAATGATTTTTACTAGCAATTCCATAAGATTGTTTGTTCACTTTATGATAATAAGCCTTCACTTTATGATAATAAGCCTAATACTGCTATTTACTCAAAAACGGCTTTAACGATTTTGATAAAACGGAGTATTTGATGTATGTATATGCCTGCGATGTGACAATCAAAATTGATCTAATACATGGGGCACTTTATTTAGTAAACTTTGTCTCATTTTCTGTTTTTGTTTTGTTTTTTTATTTGCTCAAAAACGGCCGTAACGATGTTGATCAAACTGGGTATTTGATGTGTGTGTATGCCAAAGATGTGACAGCCAAAATTTCATATCCCGTAGTATCACTGACCAAATAAAAAAAATTATTTAACGATAAAAAAAAATTACTTTCAAATTATTTAATTTGAATTCACTCAAATTATTTAAAGCATTTAACGTATTAAAGCCATAAAATATGCTATAAAATATAAGCTTTAACTAATTATATTTAGTTTAGAAAGTTTAGTTCCATAATAAATTTCAGAAGGCAATATTAAGTGATTTTAGAGGAAAACTAATCGTTCTCGATTTCCACAAAGGCATACCAGACAAAATTAACTACGAGTCGTAACACAGGTCGTAACACCTATCGATTCATCTTCACGATATATTTACTGAAAGCGAATCGCTGTAAAAAACAACCAAGCAGTAAAAAAAAACTCGACTGTTGATGAAATTTGGTCCCTTAAAAAAATAAATAAGCATTAATGAATCGAAAAGTACTGAAAATTATCAAGTTTTCCATTACAGATACACTATAACTTACGGAGATACACTAATGTGGATTAGTGTGGCGTTTACATATAATTGAAACCCGTGATTTCTAATCTATGTCAGTTCGTATGTGAATGTTGTGTTGCGCGCATCGCACCAGATTTTTTCAAATTATAGTGGGTTAAAGGCAATTGCGCTCACTTTAAAAACTTCTAAAATAACTACATTTTTTTTCTTTGTTCTTTAATTTACATGTATGCTCATGATAAAGTCATATAGTTCTTACATACCCTGTTATTGTTGAACTTGTTACCTGAAGCTAGGAGCATGCTGGTTCCTGCCCCCAGGTAGTAGGGGTTCCGACCCTCGTAATCTTTTTAATGGCTATTGTCCTTGGTGTCATTTTGAAAGAAGAAATATATATCAAGGGATAAAAGAGAGATTATGTTTACATATCTATTATTGATGTATCCTTGATTTTTTTTTCTCTTCCAAATATACCTTTAGTATCCATAAGGCAATTTTTTGGGTCTACAAAGACCTCTTTAAACAGTTGAATTTTTCGAACTTAACTTCGCTTTTCGTCTGCTAGATGCGTTTACAATGTACCAAGCAGACCTCTCTAATTGTAAGGTTAAGTTTTGATTGATCAATTTCGGCTTGATTATTAACCGGTCAATAAACGAAGTAAAATATTATCAAGCCATGATTGATAAAAAACCAGTAACAGTGTAAGGAGGTCTATCCGATACATTTTATTCGTCTCTGGCGGTCGAATAACGAAGCTTGGTAACTAATTTCGTTCCAAAAATGTAACAGTTATATTGTTTATAACAGGTTATATACGATATAAAACAACATACTGTTAAAATATTACATTAGACTAGTATTGAATAGCTGCAGATAATATAAAATAATGACGACACTGCTAGTGTTTAGATGGGAGAAGGAAAATTCCTGACCTAGCCCAAGGGCATCTATTATAATAACAGCGCAAATCCTTTCTCAGCTTTGTTTTAGAACGTAGTAAACATCACATCGCAGTATCTATCGCCTTTAAGCCATCAAATAATTTCCCAACTTTAACTTAAAGAAATAAGTAAACAAGTCCTAATTTTATTATAAGATATAAATGAGTCTAATGTTTGAAGGGTCCTCTAAGTCATCTATGAAGTAAGACTTTAACAAACTAACCATAGGGAAGATTTCACAATTAAATCCACAGGGTGCTGATAACTAGATTTGGTACTTTTAACAATAAATATTGCCATATTGTAAAACTATTGAACTTTTGACCCAAAAAAAACCTCTTGAGTCTTTATGAGGATAGATAATTAGGAGCTATAGGAAGTTTCTATTTGTTCCCTTTATAAAAAGTATTTTTTATAAATTTCACCACAGAAATGTAGTCTTAAGGGTGCCAATAACTGTACGGTTTACCCTACTCCTACAGTAAATTAAGTTTATCTTTTTTTTTCTTTTTTTTTTTTGGAAAGGGGGGATGGAAACCCAATATTCCCATCCTTGATCCACCCATGATAATAGTTCATTAGGATTATACCAGGTCATTCAAAAAGTCCTGTCGTTTTTTTCCTGTCGTTTCGAATCCATTTATCCAGTTTTTTCACTTTTCCCAGTTCTTTAAGGTAATTCCAGGCAGTGGTGGCTGAGATATTAAGTTGAGAGGCTATCTCTGAACAACTTTGACGCGGATCCAACTCTACTACTCTTCGAACGTCCTCCTTATCAACTACAGTTGGTCGACCCGAGCGTGCCTCGTCTTCTAGTGTCTCGTCGCCTCCACGAAATTTTGAAAACCAAAATTGTACCTTCCGCTCAGACAGCACATCTTCCCCAAACACGGAGCATATTTTTCTAGCAGTTTCGGCAGCTTTTGAGCCAAGTTTAAACTCATAGAGCAAAATCGACTGAATTTGAGTTTCAACTGGAATCATTTTAACTAGACAGTTGGATGGTGACTGCATTAAATTAATCCTCCTTAGCCTCCTATTCATAAAGTATAAACATTTGTGTTTACATGGATAAAAGTTGTATTGAACGGAATTAATTAGCAAACACTCTAGAATCAAAATAAACAACGAACAAACGAAAAACGACAGGACTTTTTGAATGACCTGGTATAAAAAATTAATTTTTGGGGTAACCTACTAAAATAGTTACTATAGCAACCTAAAATACTAAAGGTCGCGGAATCGCATCCCGTCAGGTGGCCATAAGGCTTTTTAAGAGAGTAAAAAATCCTTGGCTATGCCGTCCCTTAGATAGAAATGGAGGCCCCGAGCCTGTAACTGTCCTATTTATACCTGGATAGGCAAATTTTATGACTCCCACTGTAGCATCGTCCGATTAAACTTTAAGACGTTAAACAATAACGATAATAATAATGAAAGCTTAACGAACCCGAAGGTACGATGCCGACACCATAACTCGCGCCCTGCACACCACTCTCCATCAACCGGCATCCAAACCCAAATTTGTAAAATCTGCCTAAACGCAATCCTCCCACCTCCGTCTCGGCATACCATCGGATGTTTCCGTTTCGGCCCGCGCATATTAATCTTTTCGGAATTTGTTCACTACTAAGTTTCGCTATTTTACTCGTCCATTTTATTCGTCTCGCTGCTATTAAGGCAATTATACTTATCGGGTTCAGTTCAGTTAGTTCGACGTTGTGTAACAAGCGGCTAAATTCTCTGTTTGGTTCATCTCTCTTCGTCGGTCAAATATTTTCAAAAAATCTAAGCCGTTTCTCATCCTTCAATGTCAGTGCCAACGTTTCGCAAATCTGTACCATGTTTACGGTTATTCTTTTATTAGACCTGAATAATTTAAGGCTTTTGAATGTTGCATTTTCCTGTGTCAACTATAAACAGCGTACCAACATCTTATTCTGTATTCGTCTATTCAAATGCATGAATATATCAAAGAAGACAATACTCATGAAAATCACTGGCTACGTGACGTCAATCTAACCAGTCATTGGGGAAGGTCAGGGTTCTACGCTTTATTTCCTCGTAATGAAGCAGGATAGGAGAGGGGCGAGGGGGGGGGGGGGGGGGGGGGGGGAGGAAAATAACACAGCGAGGGAAGAAGAAATAGAAGAGAATAAATACTAAAGGATAATTCAATATGAATGAAATATCATTTGAATGAATTAACCACTATACCACAGGTATAGTGGTTAGCATGGCAACCTCCAATACCAAAGGTGGAAGGTTGTGCCTAGCGGTGGCCCTAGGATTTTTAAGGGAGTAAAAAATCCTTAGTCCCTCGGATAGAACGTAAAATGGAGGTCCCGAGCCTTTACGATGTCAGTTACTCGTTAGAGATCCCTAACCTAATTATACCTGGATAGACAACATTTAGGACTCCCACTGTAGCATCGTCCGATTAGCCTTAGTGGCATAAAGTGACGTTAAAACAAAGAAACAAAAATATTAATGAATTATTTATAGTAATTATTTAGAGGTATGTAATGGACAACTTCAAAAGTTTTTTATTTGGTGGGCCTAAGTTTCGATCCTTTATATGTTTATCGATTTTTTTTTTTTCATGTTTATCGATTTCTTACTTTTAGGCGTAACGAGAGACAGATAATTTCTCCATATAAACAAAATCAAAGGAACATTATAGGAAAATATACAGTACCAGTCAAAAGTTTGGACTCACCCTTTTCAACAACATTTTATTTATTTAATAACATAAAAACCATAATTTTATTTTTAATTTATTTATAATTTGTTTGTTTGTTTCTTTAACACCCCTTTATGCTACTAAGGCTAATCGGACGATGCTACAGCGGGAGTCCTAAATTTTGCCTATCCAGGTATAATTAGTATAGGGATCTTTAACGAGTACCTGACATCGTACAGGCTCGGGACCTCCATTTTACTTCCTATCCAAGTGACGGCATAGTCAAGAATTTTTTGCTCCCATTAAAATATCCTAGAGCCTCCCTGGGACGCGAACCCCCGACCTTTAGTATTGTAGGTTGCCATGCTAACCATTACACCACAGGTGACCCCTATTTATAATTTTATTCTAAACTTAATCATATAATGTTTGAAATTTTACCTCTTGAGTTAATGATGGTAGATGATATCCACCATATTCTACCTCTTGCCTTAGAATTATTATATTAACTTGACAAATTACTATTCTTTACATTACATTTCATATTACATCTAATATTGTACAAAGTTTAAGGTTTCTCAGTTATAGTTTATGGTGTAGATATTTAATTTAATGACAAAATAATATTTTTTTTTTTTTTCGGATCTGAGCATGGGAAAGGCACGATTGCTGAAAACGTCGGACGTGTGTGTGTGAGAGAGAGAGAGAGAGAGAGAGAGAGAGAGAGAGACCTTTTGTCTTGAGGTCGACTCCGGAAAGGTCAGTGGACTGAATCGATAGAGGTCTTCGAGAGGGGACAGCCTTCCCGAAGTACGAGGGTACGAGGTCCTTCGCGACTGTAGTTGATAACAGCTTCGAAGCTCTGCGAGGTATTGATCGCCTTGTAACGTAATGATACGCGGAGGGTGGGCGATAAACCCGCATAGTGGAAAACTCACTGCAAGCGCGTGTGTAACGGTTATTTAGGTAACGTGAATAAATATAACTAGATAACTTATTACTGAATGACGGATTTTTGTTTTTAGAAAAATCGTATTTATTTTAATGATTCTATCTGTAATCTGCCATCCTAGTAAATAATTTGTTGATTCCAATTAATCCCAAAATGGGTTTAATTAAACCCAAGGATTATCAAGGGGGGGGGGGGGTCTCTTTGATCCCGTTAATATTCTCCACCCACTGTTGCTCCTAAAATTTTTTTTATTTTTATATTCATAAATATGTAAGTATTGTAATCCGATGAAATAATTTTCAACAAATTATTTAGATTTGATAACAATAAAAGAGGACCATAATCGATCCACGACTGCTGTAGCAAAATTGGATAGTCCACTGCTCTACACTACTCGAGAGCATTGTAGTTCACTGTCTGGCTCACTAAGCTACCGCACATTCCCTACAATAAATACAATAATCATCGTATAGTCTGGATTTTCTTATCTTATTATTTCTTAGATTAATCTAATGGACAGACCATTGTTTATAAGCTAAGGTGTTCTGTGTTCATAGTAAAGAATTATCAACAAGTTTTGGAACAATAATATTTAATGGAATTATATTATTTCTATAATAACTAAATAAATTTTTTAACAAATAAATAGACTATTATAAAAATCAGAGGCGATTGGAGTGATATGATTGCATTCCCGTATAATCGCAAACGGAAATAAAAACTTTTATATTACCATAAAAATTTATTTATTATTGTATTTTAGAAAGTAAATAAGTAACTTAAATTAATTAAAGCAGTTTACGGCGAGAAAAACATGCGGTACAAGACTAATCCTTAGCAATTATATTTTAGTATACAATTTTTAGTTCAATAATAGATTTCTGAATGTAATTTAAAGAGGTTTCAGAGGAGTAATGATCGTTTTCGGTTTCCAGAAAGGCTTAAGAGACCAAAATTGGAACACTTTTTAGTATACCATGAGCCGTAAATACACCTTCTATAGTTTTGCCTTCAGCATATATTAACAACTAGCATTCCCCGTCGCGGTTTTGCCCGCGAGCCTTTAAAATCAATTCTGTGATCATTATCATGGTATTGATTTAATGTAATATGTTAACTGATGTTAAGGAGATTTAGTATAATCGGAGCTTCCGGTATGTGGAATGTTGGAGGGGGAAGCTGCCGGCTCGGTAGAAGAGAGGGAGACGCGCAATGGAGAGAGTTCACTAAAACCGCCGAAATAAAAAATTGCTTACTCGTCCTGAACGCTTCATTTTTCGGCTTTAAAACATCGTTTCCGACGCCCCATTGGGGCTTACGAGTTTAAAGACAATTTCGCCATTTAAACCCCTCAGAAGTTACGTTTTTGAAATTCCTTTCTTAATGGTTACCAACATCGCGTTTAAAATCTAAATTTTATCCGAACTTCAAGTTTCTATCATTAGTAGTTTTTGCTCTGCGTTGATTCTGTCAGTCAGGACAAAGCCTCTCTCTCTCTCTCTCTATATATATATATATAGAGAGAGAGAGAGAGAGTTAAGCAAGTAAAAAACAAAACAAAAAAACTCGACTATAGATTAAATTACGATTTTTAGGCCCCTAAAAAAAAGTATTACATAATACTAAATCTTGAATTGAGAAGTTAAATGCAGTGTTTTTTAACTTATGGAGAATAACAAAAAAGTGTGGAAAAAGCTATTTTTTGTGAAGTTGCTAAATCGTGTTAACCAACTAAATTAAATTAAATTAAACTAATTTCTATTCTAGGTAGGCTGGTAGGCGAAAGTTACCATATTTTTTTGTTTCACGCCACGATACAAAGACAGAACTTTCGCAATCAGATACAACGACAAATGCCTCGACAATGTTGTGATTTTCGTTCCAAGAGGAAGAGATGTTAAAATAAAAATAAAAAGAAAGAAGCGAATTATGACAAATTGTCGGACGAGGCATTGGCTCCAAAAACCAATTTACATATCAATGCCGTGTCACATTAACATGCGACCTCAGTCCTCTCCATGATACAAAGGACTAACTTCAGTTCAGTTCAGTTGAGCAACTTTTTATAAAAAGTGTGGAGTTTTCTTTTTCGTTTTAGGTACATAACAGAGACTTATCGATTCTGTTTCGTTTCATCTTTATATATATATATGCAACCTTCTTATCTTTAATCCAATGTATGTTATCTAATGCAATGATGATCTGACTTTATGTTATCCCCCCGTCAACCCTTCGCCAATCCCCGATAATCGTGACCCCGAATGACCCCTCAGACGAGAACCTTTCAGACGGTGCATAGTTGATATCGATCCAGGCTGACTTGTCCTGTTATCGGTACTTGGGGGAGGAGGCTAAAAGGAAATCACCGCCGTGTAATGAAGATCTTGTAGCCGTCATCTTTTCAGGGCGGTCTATTTTCCAAGGAGATAACAAATTCTTTCATAACTTCCTTGTTTTTTTATTTTTTTGTTTTTCTTTTTGAAGAATGGAAAAAGTTAGCAAAACTTGTTTCATTCACCCCTCCATTATCAATTCTTACACCAAGTTTGAACTCTCCCTCTCAACTTTACTGCCGCAACCTTTTAGAAAATTGTTTCGGATTGAGTCGATGTTCGTGATAGAAATTATTACCAATCCTTTTACAATAATCCTAACTCCCTTGTTTCCTCTTCAATTCCTGACAATCCACCGAGACGTATGAAAAGAAGATGGCCTTGGGGCCTTTTAAGTTAGAATTATTATTAGGGATTTATCGATTCGCAGTTTCTCTGCAAGTTTATTTATGTCATTTTTAAAATATTATTTTTCTTCACATTTAGTGGTTTTATTATATTTTCATATGGATTTAAATGTATTAAAAAGTATTAAAAAATAAAATATAAAGTATTATAATTGTGAAACTTAAGGACAAGAGTTGTAAGACACATAAAGACAAAGGCGCAGAGTGGTCCCGATTTACGCATTATGGTGCAAAAAATCCCAAAACCAACTTTTTTTTCTGGATTTAATAATTTTTTTATATTAATGCTGGACCTTAAAAATATAGTTGAAACAAAAATAGAATAAATTTTGTGGAATATACAACATTTCAAAGTTGTATGTTTCTGGCGTCTCCATCCCTTTTTGCAGCCTGTTAACCAATGTTTGTATTATTCGCTAGTTAATGTCTGTCAATTTTTACTTATGTCATCTTGAATTTGCATTCCATATACAATATACAGACATCCAAATGATTTCTGTATCCAGTGATTTAAGCGAATGAACTATTCTTTAAATTAAACAAATTTGGCCACCTATTGTTCATATTGAGGAATGTCTGAAAAATTTTGTCCACGAGTGTCCGCGATGGTTATGGCACTACACTTTACAGAAAATATCTGAGGTTCAATTGGTATTAGTTTCACGACCATCACAATCCATCAACTTTAGCAAAAGTGGAGTTTTTAAAGATAAAGCATGAGTCACGGCCGGCCGGCTCTACAGGGAAATGAAATGTTCTGTGTTTAATTTTTATTTATAACATTAAAATTCTAAACTTATATAATTGAAATTCAATATGAGCATTTTAAAAAGTGGTCTTTTTATTCCACTGTTGTATACACTTCAAATTATTCCCAGTGAACATTCTTATTATGTTCTTATGTACATGTGTTTTTTACTTTCACTTACCTATATATGAAATATATAGTAAGTGGAAGTATTGCGATCGTGAAAAATTTCGACTTCAGGTTTTCAACGGAAATACACGTTTTGGGATCCCCTGAGTCGAAATGACCAAGTCAACAAGTGTGACAAGTGTGTGTGTGTGTATGTGTGAACAGACTAGCTCAAAAACTATAAGCCGTGCGATCCTGAAATTGGGTATTTAGTGTAGGTATATGCCCGCGATGTGAAAGCATAAATTTCATCAAAATTACTTAAAGGGAGGGGGTACTTTACTTAATAACTTTTTAGGGTTTTTTCGATTTTCTCAAAAACGGCTCTAACGATTTTGATTAAACTGAGTATTTGATGTATTAATATGCCCGAGATATGATTGTAAAAATTTCATCAAAATTGATTAACCGGAGGGGGAACTTTACTTAATAAATTTTGTAACAGTTTCACGTGTTTTTTTTATTTACTCTAAATCGGCTTTAACGATTTTGACCAAACTTGGTATTTTATGTATGTATTGTATTGTATGCCCGAGATATGACTGTTAAAATTTCATTAAAATTGATTAACCGGAGGGGGGACTTTACTTAATAAATTTTGTATCATTTTCACGTGTTTTTTTTATTTACTCAAAAAAGGCTTTAAAGATTTTGAACAAACTGGGTATTTGATGTTTGAATATGCCAAATATGTGATTGCCAACATTTCATCAAAATTGATCAACCGAAGGGGGGACTATACTTAATAAATTTTGTATCATTTTCACGGGTTTTTTTGTTTACTCAAAAACGGCATTAACGATTAACAAAAATAAGATATGAATGTAGAAAAATGTGTGACTTTGGGAAATGATATTTAACAAAACACGTCAATTTCTTATCTAAGTAAGTTGGTAAGTGAAAGTTGTGTGTTGCGAGCACGCACCAGATTTTTTTTTCGTGTTTTAAAATGTCTTGTTTATTAAATTATAAAAAAATAACGTACCTAATACAAATGCTTTAGTGATCACTTATTAAATGATTACTGAGTCTGAGTAATTCTGAATAGCATTAAACGAGTTGTTTTTGTTATAAATTAAACATTTTCCATGATAAGTTATTATAAAATGAAGTATGAACCTATATAAAACAATTGTACGATCCACTAATAAACACAATACAAAGTTTGAACAATTTTGCCCACTAAAAGTTATAAGATTAGTAAGAAATTTCCCCTGGAATGTAATATTTAGTTATACATTGAGAAAACCAAATTTTAGAGATGTAATCCTACGCTGGCTAGAATAGCGAATGTTTTCCCAGAGGCGAATGTCGACACGTTGTAGTCCGCGCGGCCTTGGTCAAGATTTCGTTCCGTTTCGAAACAGAAGACACAATGGAATCGACATCGCCAGCTCTGTAGGTGGGGAAGGCATTGCAACCCGTAGTCCCTGCTCTTGCCAAATATTAGAGGATAAGGAATCAGAAATAATTAAAGCGCATTCAACAATGAGGTTGAAGAGGTCTGCAGTTCTCAACGTGGCAATACAATGGTAGGAGTTCCGGATGTAATTATAAGCTAGAAAAGTTAAAATAAACAGTAGTGGTAATAGTTTGCATTTCTTTATTACTTCTAACCTATACAGTCGACTCCGTTTAATTGGGTCATCGGATAATTGCGACTTCCGCTTAATTGAATCATTTATAATAAAACAGAATCAAATAGAGGTAAAATGCCACCGCTTTATTGGGACAAAACATCGGCTAATTGGGCCAAAACCTTCTGGAACTTAATGTAAAAAATATGAGACCCGGTGTCAATCGAATAACCTAAGTATCTGAGACAGGCCTGTTTCTCAATCAGAAGCAAGAAACAGAAATGCACTTATTAACTTGGTTTTCCCCCAAACGTGTCTGATATATGACATCAATTGCGATACTTGTACGGTAGCCCTGTGATTGCCTAATCACATTGAGAGAGACCTAAATACCCCTGTATTTAGACATTTTTTATTTGCATTTACACGTGGATTCGTGATCTCCGCTTTATTGGGTCCTCCACCTAATTGGGACAAAACAAATTTTCCCTTTATGGGCCAATAAAGCGTAGTCGACTGTATATATAAAATATACATTAAGGGAAACTATAGCGATCGTGAAAAATTTAGACTCCAAATACCGAGAAATGGTCTGTGTGTGAACAGACTAGCTCAAAAAGTATAAACCGTACGAACCTGAAATCGTGTATTCTGTATATATATTTATGCCCGCGATGTGACAGCAAAAAATTCATCAAAATTGGTCGTACGGAGGGGTTGTTAATTTCATAAATGTTTTCCCATTTTTAACATTTTTTCGATTTTCCCTAATATAGCTTAAGCGATTTTTATTAAACTCTTATATGAGGAGAATTAAGTATTCTTTGATATAAGGTAAGTTTTATCATCACTGAAATGTTCTGAGGGGGCTTAAATTAAGATGGCGCCTTTTTTGTTTATAAGGAGAAATACACTGTCTCCCATTGTGCCTAAAAATAAGAAATAGCCAAATAAGAAGTATTAAAATAATCTAATAAACATACACAGGAGGAAAAAAAAGAAATTTTCCGATAACTCATAATGTTAATAACTATTCATTGGAAAGAAACATACATATTTCATGGAAATTATTTGTTTCCATGGTAACAAAATGAAGTTTTCAACAGCTAAGTAAATAGACAATTACAAAATCAGACGCGATGAAGTATTATGCTCGCATTGCCGCATTATCTGAAGTAAACAATTTATTTAACAATAAAAAAATTGGTGTACTTAAGGTAGCAAACACAAACGAAAATAAATAAATGAACGTACAATTTCAAATATGTTAATAAAATATGAAAACGCAAAAAATTAGTGTCATTTGAATTACTTATTTAATGCAACTAGTAGCAAATTCTTTATAAGAATATTAACCAGAAATACTCTTTACATATTAGGGAATCGACATCAATGTACGAATATTTTTTGGTCTTAATCTTTAAAAAATTAATATGAAAAACCATCAATGTAGAAAATATCATTGTTTTTGTACATTAATTATGAAAAAAACAAAACATATTTTACAATTAAAAATCGATTTAAATACGTTTGGGCACTTATATTTTGATATTTAAAGAATGCATATTAAAACATCGATGTTTTGTGGTCGATGTTTTGATTGTAAAAATATCGATTTTTTGTTTTCGATGTCGCATCTCTACTTAAGGAGGCAGTATAGGGTAAACCGTACAGTTATTGGCACCCTTAAGACTACACTTCAGTGGTGAAATTAGAAAAAAAAACTTTTTATGAAGGGATCAAAATTGAAACTTTCCATAGCTCCTCTTTATCTATCCTTGTAAATACTCAAGAGATTTTTTTGGATCAAAAGTTCAGTAGTTATACCTTATGGCAATATTTATTGTTAAAAGTGCAAAAACTAGTTATTGACACCCTGTGGATTTAATTGTGAAATCTTCCCTATGGTTAGTTTGTTAAAGTCTTACTTCATAGATGACTTAGAGGACCCTTCAAACATTAGATTCATGTATATCTTGAAATAAAATTAGGACTTGTTTACTTATTTCTTGAAGTTAAAGTTGGGGTGTTAATAAATGTACTGAGTGTCAATAACTGTACTCAGGCAAGACAAAAATGTACAAAAACATCGAAACTTTCCCCAGTATGACAATAGGTTAGCGTATGGTTATTGTAATATATTATTATTCAGTAATAAAAAAGCAAAGAAGAGATATTTAACGATTTGTTTTCATAATATAGTTACATAGAGACTGTAACACTTGTGCATGATCATAGCGTGACAATTTATTCATGAGCAATTTACGAGAGACGAGAAGCGAGGCATGACTAATTCCCCCGGCCTTGGGAGATCACCGTTAGAGAATCTTTCCGTCTTATTTAGGATTAAGATAAAATATATTATTTATCTTTTTATTTTTTTTATTTTACCGTTATCTCAGAAGTAAATTACTTTTCGGTTGGCTAATTCGAGTCAGTCAGGAAAAGTTATAAATTCATGAAAATGCCTGGCTTCATCACGGAATCCCTATTATCCGAATTAATTTATGCTTTATTGTCAGACTATAACTACACTTCGACAATGTTGGGGGTGCCTTCATTGGAAAGAGTTTCAACTACTCAACTACAGTGTCTAGCGTGCGAGAAATGCCTTACTTATATAGGAATTCTTTGTTAGCGGGAAATATGCGGAAACTTTTTTATTTAGAGCAATAAATGCGAGAATTTTATTCAATTATTCATTTTCACAATATATTGTAACGTGAAAAAAAACACAAAACATATGATCGAAAAGGGGTCACCTGTGGTGCAGTGGTTGGCATGGCAACCTAAAATACTAAAGGTTGCCGGTTCGCGCCCAGCGGTGGCCTTAGGATTTTTTAAAGGTAGTGAAAAATCCTTAGTCATGCCGTCCCTCGGAGCCTGTACGATGTCAGGAACAGATCCCTATCCTAATTATACCTAGATAGGCAAAATTTAGGACTCTCACTGTAGAGTTCAAGACTTAATGTTGAAACCGTTGGAACATACAGTTCTAGAACATATGTACCTATGAGAATAGTCCGGGGTGGCGGTCAAAAACTACATGCAGTGTTAAACTATTTTATTGGAGCTAACGTTTCGACCCAACAATGCAGGTCTTCTTCAGGGCATAATGAAGAAGACACTGATAAAAAAAAAAAAATTATAAATACTTTCACAATAAATATTCCTTCTTATAAATATTTTTCCTTTGTCCCCTGTATTTATAATTTTGTTACGTTAGCTGCAATAAAATAGTTGTATACTATTAGTAGTTTTTTTCACCGCTACCCTATTCTCATACATATTCAAAATAGGATGGACTGGAGATTTAGTCTCGCTCTGAAGATCGAATCATATGGTTACTGTATCGTTACAAGTGTTAATTTGTTAGTTATTTAAGTTTTTATTGTTGTCAGACATTGTTAATTATTATTATTTTCGTTTAATAAAAATTATTTAAAACCACCTAAATGATACAATATTTCCAAATAAAACTATTAGAAATTACCGCAACGGTCGATTCCCTTCTGTAGTTGTGTCATAATTTTTGGAATACGAAATTCGATTGTCGCGTCATTTCATTCGATTTCATGCTGGTACGGTTTATAGTTTTTTAGATAGTCTGTGTTCACGCATCATTTTTCGGGACTTGGTTATTTTTCCTCAGGGGATTCCAAAACGTGTATTTCCTTTGAAACTGTAGAGATGTCTTTAAACTCTACGAACCTCACCTTCGAACAAGTTCTCCCTCGAGCCTTGCCCTACCGGCGCACAGTGGGACGAATGAACTATCTAGGAGGAAAAAATTCTAGCTCAATGAAATAGTTATGGCAGCCCGATTAAAATAAACATTTAAGTCGAAATAAGCTAAAATAAAATCTTTTAACGAAAACTAGGAAAATAGTGTATTTTACAAAACTTGAAACAATACAGGACAGGTATTCTTATTGTAAAGCTCAATTCTGGAAACAATATTTGGCATTGCTGATGACATATTTTGTCTTACTCATTGTCAGTACCTACATGCTGTTATCATCTGAATAGACTTCATCTTCTCCAGAAGAATCATCTGTGGAAGAGATGCTCGAATCATTGCTACTTTGACTTTTTAAAAGGTTTGCTGCGATAATATCTGTAATAGGTAGAGTTTTTTTATTTTTTATTGGCTTTTGTCGGAAAGAATTAATCAAAGGGTTCGACGTTATAAGTAGCATCGAAATCAAATCTCTGTTGGTAGCTGTGCGTGAAAACTTTCTTGTAGACGATTCTCGAAACCTTCTTAAGTCCTTGTTTCTCGCCTCTTGTGCTTCTTCTAAGAGCATTCCGATAGGCAAAATGCAGTTCCTGATTATTTCGGTGCTATCAACAAGCAGCTTATGGACAGTAGGAGACATGTAGTACCAGGAATATAATTTTAGGTATAAGCCTCTTGTCTCCTGAACATATGTACTGTAATGGTCCACATTAATCTCATATCCAGAAGATAAGGTACTTAAAATAATATAAAATCTCTTCAGAAAATCAACATTTAACCCAGTTAGGGATGCACTAAGGACATGATTTTTGAAAAATCGTCTTGCTGTATTTCCGTCATTAGTGTTTCCTAAACCAGGTTTCGGTCGATTAATTATGAGACCCATTTCTTCCTTAAATTTCAGTTGGATTTGCATTTTCCTTTTTTTTATTTCCATTTTATATTCGTAATTTCTAATTGCCCATTTCCTTATATTCAGTCTGTAACTGATATTCATAAAAAACTCAAGTGACCTGATCCAGGCATGCAAAGGTGCTATTCCAAAGTTATAATTATCTTTTCTAATTGAAGACAAGACAGGAAGATCGTTCATATGGTAGATATCGGAGTAGCTCCACATATATAACAAGACTGACTTGACTTCGTTTCTGTTAAAGCATTGATAGTTTTACCATCTACCATAGTCAGCAAAAATGTATAATTTACAATTATCTCTTTGTTGTCTACAATAACCTTTGTTGGTTCCAATGATTCTATTTGATTTTTGATTTGTTCACTTTCTGCTCTTGTTAACTCTGCTGTCTTTTTTGAGTACATAAGAGTAAAAGGTCTACAATTTCGTGTAGAAGATGGAAATAAATTATTCCATATTACATTATTTTCATTCTCTAAGTTACACATTTTTATGGGTACAAACGAATAGGCAAACAAGTACTGATCATCAGCACTGCTACCATTAAATTATTGTTTATACCTACTGTGACCACTGCTACCATCACAGCCCCATTTACAAATCAATAGAAAGTTGGTAACTGTTGAAGCAAGGTTTTGCATCACCTCTTTTAGAGCTAAAACAAGTCTCTGAGTTGTAAGGTTTACAATACTTTGTACTTTTATTGTAGCGACTGTTTCAGTAACAATCATTCTTAGCTTTTGATACTTGATAGTATGAGGAATAAATTTCATGGCCCTTTCTTAGAGCTAGCTTCCTAGTAAAATTATATGTGTGCTTGGTCAATTTGCAATCTATTATGAAAGCAAGGGCCTTCTAGTTTGAAAAAGATCGTTTAGTATTAGTATCTAATCTATTTTTTTTATTTGAGTTGCAATCTCGGGAGGAGCAATTTCTCTGATAAAATTTGCAGCATCCCGCTTCTGACTTCCTAACTGATACTTCTGCTGCGAACGCTAATTCTTTTGTACTCCGAGACTCAATTATATCTTCAACTTTATTGAATTTTCCTCGGGGACAGCAGTCCTCGAATCTTTTAGAAGGGCGACCAACATTGGCTGATACATGATGTGACTCAGTTTCTTCACACAAGCACTCAAATGATAAAATTTTGTCAAGCCAGTCATTGTTTTTCGTGAAAAATATGTCTAAATATCCTCCAGCCTTTGGCCATTTCGTTTTAATTTTTGCAACTGCTAATTTTAGATGACTCTTCAACGCAGCTAAAGACGATGGAAGAATATTATCTAATTTAAACTGCTGTAATATATTAAAATATATGGAATCCATACCTTTGGAATTTCGCCAAATATTAAATAGCTCCCTTCCTGGAATTGAAATTTCTTTTCCTGGAAAGCAAATTAGCAAATGAAGGCATATAATTTTTCCATATTTATTTAATATAACGTCTAAGAAACCTCTAACATAAATTTCGCAGAGGTACTTTGGGGTACTTTTTAGTAATAGATCTTTGAAGATTAAAAATGCCTTACATTAAAACATATTAAAAAAAAAAATTATAAAATGGGTCAAATTATTGGAAAATGGTTTGGAGAATAGCTTACTTGTATGACGGCGGTCTATATTCATTAATTAAAAAATAATAATGAAAAAATATCTGTACGATGATGTACAATTTTCAATTGAAAAAAGTGATAGTTTCAACAAAATTAACCTGCAGAGTCAGATACTGTTTACATCATTGTTTTTCTTTCGGAATCCACCAGCTAAAAACAAAAGAATCTCTAATACTGTTCTAAAAACATCTCCCTTTTACACTTAGGACAAAGGTTTCATCAATTTCGATCATGACTTTTTTCCACCTAGATTGGTCATTCGTCCCACTGTGCGGCGTTAAGCGGACAGCCATTTATACTTCACGCGAGCGAAACCAATATGGCTGGCGTACCCAACGCTAGCTTATGATAAAGAAAAAATCTCCATTATCAATATATTTTATATTATCTGAAAAAAAAAAATAGGTGACGAATTAGAACGGCGCACTAATATCACATACAACTCCTGTCAATTAGGAAAAACCCAAATCAAAAGTGACACTAGCGCTACCCCCGAACCCAGGCGAACAGATGAAGTACCTAGAACACACGAACAGTCGACGTGAAGGCTTCACGAAGGTTGTTCGAGGGTGGTGTTCCAAGGTGAAGTTCGTAGAGTGTAAAAGCATCTTAAGAGGAAATTTTTTACGATCGCAATACTTTCCCTTACTAAATATTTCATATATATAGGTAAGTGAGAGTAATAAAGGTTAATTCAACAAGTCCTGAATTTAAATTTCATTCTTTTCCTTCGACACTACCGTTGACTAAATACCTAATTTTTATTTTTTAAAAAGCCACAAGAATAGATTATATGTTAGTAATTATTCCGTATATATTTTTCGGTATAGACTTCTATAATAATTCGTAGAGAAGACAAGACAAAGGATGCGAGGTAGACGAAAACAAGACTAAAAAGAGAAAACGTTGTGCCATGCCTTCTTCGGAAGTGTAATAAAGATAAGCTAGTAGGCAACAAGACAAAAACAGCAAGTCTCAACAAGTCCCTTCGGCTGTGGAGGGGGGAATTGTAAAGAACAAGGGAGATAGTTCCGTGTACTTTACAATTCTTCTCACTTATCAACTTATCTTCTCACTCTACTTAAGTCTACCTTCCAACACGGGCGGATCCAGCCGGTTGTAAAGGGGGTTGTAGCGCCAGCCCCTTCCCCTGAATCTGTCAATCAGCTTTTTACTTTCTCTTACCTGTACATGAAATATATAGTAAGGGAAAGTATTGCCATCGTGAAAAAAAATTGACTTCCGGTTTTCAACGGAAATAGGCGTTCTGGGGTGACCTGAGTCAAACGGAGGGTGCACTTTATTTAATAAATTTTTTCTCATTTTTACATTTTTTTCTATTTTCTAAAAAACGGCTCTAACAATTTCGATCAAACTTGTCATGTTTAATGAGAATCAAGTATTGGTTAATGTCACGTAACCTTTATCATGACAAAGATGCCCTGAGGGGGCTTAAATGGGAAAGGGACTTTTTTGTTTTCCTATAAAGTACCTTCGTTTTTGTTCATATAAAAAAAATAACAAATTGTCTCTCGCGACGCCTAAAAATAACAAATGGCTAAATATAAAATATGAAAAAAATCAAGTAAACATATAGAGGAGAAAAAAAGAAAAATATTCTGTCAACTCATAAAACACATTGAGCCCACGCATGCGTAGTACGCCTTTAATGACAGACCATTGTTCATAATTAAAGCCGTCCTGTTCATTTAATGGAAATTATTTGTTCCATGGTAACTAAATGAAGTTTTCAATAACTACATAGAGAATTATAAAATCAGACGACTTGGAGCATTATGCTTGCATTGCCTAAGTATCGCAAGTAAAAACTTTTAGTTAATAATAAAACAAAAATTAGTGGTTGTGATAGAGGAAATAAAAACAAAAATAAGAAATGAATGTGAAAAAATGTGTGACTTTGAGAACTGGCAATTAACAAAACACATCAATTTCTAATCTAAGTAAGTTGGTAAGTGAAAGTTGTGTGTTGCGCGCACGCACCAGATTTTTCTTTTCGAATTCAGCTGTCTTTGTAATGAAAATTGTTGTATTAAGGTGCTTGTTGCCACCAAGAATCATTGTTGGCTCGATTTCACGTTCCAGTGTAAATAGTTGTTCATAGTACACCTGTACGAAATGGTTCGTGGGTGAGGTTCGCTCGGTCTAAAGGCACCTTTAAACTTAATCTAATACTGTGGAAACATTAATAAACATCATATTTTTTTTTTTTTTTTTTCAACTGAGTTAAAACCTTTTACCACAAAATGCTTAATTTGCAGTAACACTTTTTTTAATTATTTTTTTTTAAATAATTGAGAAATAACAAAAAATTATAGACAGTAAAGAGCCGTAACTTTTAGAAAGCAATCATTTCCTTAACTGTTTTAATTTATTTAATTTCACTTTTTTGGAGACCGCGTGGGAAAAGAAAGCTGTGTCAAGCGTTGGAGGTCTGGAAATAAGGTCACAAAACTTTGTTCTTAGAGAACTGCAGGTATATACAGCAAGCTAACTTAGTAGCGAGTGCTTAGGTCATAAAACATCTGGAAGGGCTAAAATAAATGACTGCAAAGCATCTCAAGATTTTTTTAACTTAAACTAAATTTTGAATCTTGGCATTGAAGAAATAGTTACGTGAATTAAAGGTGCCTTTGCACTGTGGGTACCTCACATATTTCAAGAAGGAGAAAATTCGAGTCCTAAAATCTTCAAAATCTATGCCTAAGGATTAAAACGGAAACCTTTTTCACAGATAGGGGATATAGGATTACAAAATGATTTAAATTTTTCGTGTGTACATTGACTTTTTCTAAATTGTTGTTATAAAATTTAAGTATTTCGTTATTATCATCCAAATTTTTAAATTAAACCGTACCGGCCACGATAAACTTCTCAGATCTATTTTTCATTCAAACCAGGGGGGGGGGGGGGGGGAGAGAGATATAAATACACTCTTGAAATATATCAGTCAGGTATTAGAAGTAAGCTTGACTGTTGATTGCTTATTTATTTAACGTCCCTTTTATGCTACTGAGGCTAATCGGACGATGCTAAAGTACGAATCCTAAATTTTGCCTATCCAGGTATCCTCAAATACACATAGGATAGGCATCTTTAACGAGTACCTGACATCGTGCAGGCTCGGGATCTCTATTTTTCGTCCTATCTGAAGGACGGTATCGCCAAGGAATTTATACTCCCTTTAAAAAATTCTAGAACCAAAGACTATTAAATATTAATATTTTATAAACCTTAAACCTTCGGGTTCGTTAAGCCTTAATAAATATTATTATTATTATTTCAATTGATTTTTCAAGATTCATTAACTTGATCCAGACTATGGTAGTTGGGATTTTTCTTACCACTAATTTCAGTGCTTAAATACACCCCTGGAAAAAACATTTTTCTGGATTGGGTTTATAAAATACTAGGTGTATATATCTGTTTCACCCGAAAAATTTCATTTTTTAAATCAATAAGATCTGTAAAGTGAGACTTTTATCGACTCAAACCGTCGATTTCGTAAAAACCAATGTAAAGCAAGATCAAAACGATTTTTATAACAATAAAGAATATACTCAGAGATTGGCTGAAGTTATGCAATTTTAATATGGACAGGTGTTCGCCCCTCGTATCAAAGAACCACTGAATGAAATTTGGAGAATTTAGGACAAACGGTATGGATTTCTATAAAGAACAAACAGAATTTCATCTTTATTTACATAGATTATAGCTGCAAATTCCAGTTTCACCCTGGGAATTTTATTATTCCTATGAAACTGTCCATTTCGTAAAAAAACATTGTAAAGGTAGATCATTAAGATTTTTATAACAATAATATAAGCTGAAGATCGGCTGAAGTTATGCAATTTTAATATGGACAGGTGTTCGCACCTGGTATCAAAAACCACTGAACGAAATTTGGAGAATTCAGGGCAAACGGTAGGGATTTATATAAAGAACAAACAGAATTTCATCTTTATCTACATAGATTATAGCTGTATATCCCGGTTTCGCCCGGGGAATTTTATTAGGCTAATTAAACGGTCCATTTCGTAAAAAACCATTGTGAAGCTAGATCATTACGATTTTTATAACCATGAAGAATATCAGCTGAAGATCGGCTGAAGTTATTCGATTTTAATATGGACAGGTGTTCGCACCTGGTATCAAAGAACCACTGAACGAAATTTGGAGAATTCAGGACAAACGGTATGGATTTCTATAAAGAACAAACAAAAACAAACAAAACAATAAACAAAACAAAAAGAACAAAAACAAAAAGAAAAAGAATTTCATTTTTATTTATATAGATTGTACAGATACGATTCATTTAAAATAGGTATCTTGACAGATGTTAAGGTGTATTTACAATGTATGAAATTCACCATCGAACAGATAATCCTCTGAACCTTGCAGTATCGGGTACTACGAACAACTATTTACACTAAAACGTGAAGTTAAGAAAACAATGATGTCTGACCGGACCTATGCACCTCAATACAATAATTGTCATTACAAATACGGCTGACTTTTACTCTAACTTATTATGGATAAAAGCGACGTCAGTAAATGTTAAAAGAAGGTCTAGAAGATTATCTTAACTAACTCAAAAGGGACACCAGAGCTATTCCCGAACTCACAGGGCAATGCATGAAGTACTTTTTCGAGTTCATGTCTTGTTTAGATTTGCCAAACAGTGTTCAATTTAGAAGTTCGTACATTGTAAAGAAACCCTTACGAATAGGCAAGGGCCGATATTATTAAAGCGATGTCGAGAGGCGAGGACGAAGAGAAGTCTAAATATAATCGACCTCGGAGCGTAGTGGGCGGCGGTTCGATAGATCGAGTCTCCCTCACTATCGATACCTGGATCTCCTCAGTCGGGGCATGTGTCTTCTTTTTTCCCCTTCTATTTATTATTTTTTCTCCTCCGAGAGGGGGCGTCCCCTTCGAAGCTAACGGTACTTTAATTTACGGCCGGGCCAAAGTCGGTGTAACTTTTACTGACCAAACCTCTCTCAAGCCGAAGTGAAGTGTTTAGTATTGAATCAATAATTGGTACTTGTATAAAATTCTACTTCTAGATGTGGCCAAAAATAGCGAGGCCCAGATCATCACAGAAAAGGATCCTTTTAGGGGTTTATAGATTGTACAGATACGATTCATTTAAAATAGGTATCTTGACAGATGTTAAGGTGTATTTACAATGAGTGAAATTCGCCATTCAAAAGACAATCCCCCGAATTTTTCAGTTACCAGCGTACTACAAACAGTTATTTACACTGAAACGTAAAGTCAAGCGAACAATGATGTCTGACCACACCTATGCACCTAAGTACAATAATTTTCAGCCTGTGTTAGAGGCACACCTGGGCAAAAAGTATTTTAATATTCATTTTAAAATACTTTATTTTAAATAGCAAGTATTTAAAATAAATTTGAATAAAATGCATTTTAACCTCAAATTATTTAAAATACTTTTCGATAAAATTATTTTAAATGCAAAATAAAAATAGTATTTTGTATTTTAAATGAAAAAAATTAAAATGAAAGACGTTTTCCATTCGTCACCGCGCCTATTAATTAGTATGGAATTCGTTCACCACTGTTTTGCAATTTCACACTCCAATTTTATTCATCTGTCTGCTATCACTTGCTCATCATTCAATGTTAGCTTGCACGTTTCGCATTCCTAAAGAACCGCAGGAGGAATAATATTTTTGTAAACTTGAATTTTTAAGTTTTAAGGAAGAAGGCATGAGCTACGTAATTTCGTTAATGGCTAGCATTTCTTACCTCTAATCTTGCATGAATTTTCTCTCCGATTTCGAACGACCGTCAACCTCTCGGAAAAATAATGACCGATTCTAACTTTATTGAATCTATCAGTCATACACACTTTTACTAAGTTTACTAACTCTTTTGGTATTGTATCCAAATTGAGTTCTTGTTTATGCCTTCAGTATGGCTCCAACTTAATTTCAATTTTTTTACTTTCGAATAAACCTTTAAAAAGTCAATAACTTCCCCCCCCTTAAAAAACCTATTTATTATAAAAATTATGAGGGATTGGCCTTGTTATTTGACTTATGAACAATCTTTGTTTCATATTTCGTAACAATCGGATATGGCGGTAAAAAGTTAATATTTAACCCTCCACCCCAAAACCTATGCATAAAACCATTTATGTAAAATGAATTCATTAGACGTCTATTTAGATTATCAAAAACCACCAATGTGACAACATTCTTAAATCGGATGAAGCGGTACTAAGTTCATAATTGCGCCTCCCCCCCATAAAAAAAAAAAAACAGCAACATAAAAATTTAGGATTGAGAGCTCTAGTGCAAAGGACTATACTAGGACTATTTAACTTCAAACAACCTACTTGAGATTTATTTTATTTTATTATTTAAAATACGAATGAAAATACTTTTATTTAAAATAATGCCCAGGTCTGGTTAGAGGTAGCCCTCAAGATGCCTGAATAGGCGAAAATTTGGCTTGTAACTGCATGATTAGGTCAGTTTTTTAAATAATTAGGAGACTTTTCGGCCTAACCTTTTATATCAATAATTTTCATTACAAGGACGGCTGACTTCGAACTAGAAAGTGTTTTGGCTTTTGCTCTAGCTTATTATGGATAAAAGCAACGTCTAGAAGATTATCGTAACTAGCTCAAAAGCGACACTAACGCTATCCCGGAACACGCAAGCTAACAGATAAAGCACCGTGTCTTATTTAGATTAGCCGAACTGTGTTCGAGATGTGTTCTGCAGCAGCTTCCGATTAGCCTTTGAGGCATAAAGTGTCGCTGAATAAACAAACAAAAAAGCATTACGATATGTTCATGGTTTAAGATGGTTCAAGGTTACGTAAATTTTAACTGTTTGTACAAATCAAATAATCTGACTCTTTTCTTTAAGAACATCTAACTTTTTCGTTAGAAGAAATTTGGTTTTTATTATGTTAAATATGGAAATTATTTGTTTCCATGGTAACTAAATGAAGTTTTCAACTACTAAATAGGGAATTATAAAATTAAACGCGATGGAGACAAACAAAAAAAAGTAAATGAATGAGGGAAAAATGTGTGAAGTTGAGAATTGGACCTTAGATATTTATGAAAAAAAACTTCGATTTCCTATCTAAGTAAGTTGATAAGTGAAAATTGTGTGTTGCGCGCATCGCACCAGTTTTTATGATAGTACTAACATACATAAGGGTTTTTATTACATATCAACAAAGTAGGATCATAGCTACAACAGTTATATACTTGTTGAATTCTACGATTCCATCAAAATAATTATCGTCACAATAGAATGAAAATTTATGAAATATTCCTTATCAAACAAATAAACATCGTCTTTCTCCGTTTAAATTGTGCGTCATGCGGAAAACCCGAAGCTGTTCCCAGATTGTCTTTTATTCTCAGATCTGGCCTTGAACCAAAACGACTTCTTCATGAAGAATTATTGGCTATTTTGTTGAACAGTCAGGCATGTCATATATCAGTAAATAGATGATTAATAGATATTAGTTATTTTTAAATAATTAATAATATAGTTAACCTAGGCCACTCTTTGGCGTGGCTTATTCAGGGAAGTAAGATGATAAATTATCAGGATTTACAGCCTTTTTTATTTTTTATTTCGAGAACCTACGTTTCGATTCAAACATATGGATCGTCATCAGGGATAAGACAAATATATGAGCAATGTGTGAAGTATCTAAGCTAGAAGATGAGATCAATTACATTTAGTAACAATAAGTAGTGACAGAATCCAAATAATGGTATGTCTATGGGTACTTATGATATAAGTTTCAAATTTTAATATTTATTTGCACTATCTTTTATATGATTGTTAGATTTCATAAGTACCCAAGCTTTGTAAACACAAGCAGCTGGATTTTGTTACTTCTTGTTGTTGCTATCTATAACTAATCTCATCTTCTAGCATTGATACTTTACATGTTGCATATATTTGTATTCATTTTAGACGTTCTGTAACAAACAGTTCAACTTTATCTATCTGCTACGTATTCCAGCTTTAAGGTAACGAATAAACGGCCCTAGCAGTGTTACATATATAAGATATTAATCGTAACGATAGTAATCGTTATTATGAGATTGATAAAAAAATATGCTATTTAATTTGATAATATATAAAAATAAGCATAAGGCAAAAAGTTTTTTAGAAATGTATATTAAAAATAAATTAGGCACTCCATGTCAAAAAATATTATTTTAAGACTAAGTACATGACCAAGTATTGGAACGAGATGATTTTCTACAAATTCCGAATTAGGACGGCGTATATCTTAAAATTGTAGACGATCTATCATGAATCTTTTATTACTGCAGTGAAAAAACAAAAACAGAGGTGAGCCGTGGTGTAGTGGTTAGCATGGCAACCTACAATACTAAGCATCACGGGTTCGCGTCCCGCGATGGTCCTAGGATTTTTTAGTGGGAGTGAAAAATCCTTAGTCATGCCGTCCCCCGGATAGGACGTAAAATGGAGATCCCCAGCCTGTAAGATGTCAGGAACTCGTTAAAGATCCCTATCCTAATTATACCTGGATAGGCAAAATTTAGGACTCCCACTGTAGCATTGTCCGATTAGCCTTAGCTTCATAAAGGGATTTAAAAGAAACAACAACAAAACAAAAACATTACGCCAATACTAATAAATGAGCTTAAATTCCATTATTTAAAACTTATTTGCTTCAATTTTATAAAGTCCTGAATTGAAACGACACTAATTAAATTTATTTATTTTACATTTCAACTGCCCCTGCTAGAATAAGAAATAAAGAAAATTGTTTGAAACAACCCTACAACACTTACCAAAACTAATGAATAAATAGGCTTTTACTGTTCCTAAATTTAAATTATAATTTATACGGTCTAATTAATCGGTAAAAGGACTTGTATTTAAAATATTCACAAAACAAATATCTCGAAAGAGAAGAATTATTATTATTATTAATGAAGAATTAATTAAGGACTTAATAATTATTAATGATAATTAAGACTAATTAATTAGAATAATAAGAATAATTATGAATTATTATTAATGTATTTATGGTTATTATTTTTATAATATATAACTATATATATTTTATAATATTATAATATATATAAATAAATATAACATTTGTTTGTTTAACGTCCCTTTATGCTACTAAGGCTAATCGGATGATTGGGATGGGAGTAATAAATTTTGCCTGTACAGGTATAATTAGGATAGGGATCTTTAATGAGTACCTGACATCGTACAGGCTCGGGACCTCCATTTTACGTCCTACCCCAAGGACGGGATAGCTAAGTATTTTTTACTCCCTATAAAAATCCTAGGGCCTACGCGGTATGCGAACCCGTAACCTTTAGTATTATAAGTTACCATGCTAACCACTACATCACAGGTAATCCTTTTATTATTACGTCAAATTAACAATAGAACAATATATTAAGTACATGCTCAATCAATTTTTATGATTTTCTGTATGAAATTTATTAATATTTTTTTTATTTATTTATCACTATCATCGGAATTAACTTATCCAACTACTGAAACCATTTCATGAATTTTTGAAATCAGAACCCATAAATATTTTACGGATTTATTTTTAGTGAATTGTTTCTCAGATAAGATAACTTATACTTATTATCTAATATGTCGAGTAAAAGGTTAGAATATGAATACGATACTATAAAAATAATTATTTTATATTTTTTTATCTTCAACACAGCAATAATTAATATTGAAATAAAAAATATTTATTATTCAATTATTATAATCGTATCGCAGTTCAAAAAAAAAAAGAATTAGCGATAATTCTTTCAGTATTTGTCGATATGTTATGATAATAAATGATTTTATAAATATACTTTCCTCAATTCGAAAATAAAAATAAAAAAGAGAAATCAGGAAAAGTTGAACAACCTATTAAATAATTAATTCATCGGCTGGTAATAATTAGGGGAAAAATTCAAAATACGTTTATAGATATAATTTATTAATTGCAATGGTATAAATTTGTATTCATGTAATCATATTTTTAACATGATTTTAATTTTTTTCTCGTATCCATACCAAAATTAATCCAGCGTAAATATATATATCATTTTAAAGAGCAACTTTTATATTCTTCTAGAGAAAAAGTATTTTCTTAAAGTGATTATAAAATTTTAAAAAGTATTTAATCAAAATAATATCTTTTATTGTTTACTTAAAACGTACTACACTTTACTAAATTAGTTAATAATCGAGTAAAAAAAAAACCACAAATACTTAAATTAAATTCGTAACATGTCATAAGTGGAAACAAAAAACATTTAATTTATTATAACCTATATAATATTATATTATGACACTATTTATTTATAATATTGTAAATTTAAAGAAAAGATATCATACATCACTGTTTCAATTAAACTCGTAACAGAGAGGAGATTTCATAATTCATAGATTTTTATTTTTAAAAATGTTTTATTTCATTATAGAAACAAATTTATATCTACATTGTTAATATCGAAATTCCAACATCCATACTATAATTTGAAGAAGAAAAAATATATTAAACCCTATGAGTAATCTTTTTTTAAATACTCAAATGTATCTGTCATTATATGAAGCTAGAATTATAAATTTATGATGTAACTAAATAAAATCGGTATTATTATTATTTTTTAAATAAGTTATTATTGAATAATATTTCGTATATAGTTTAAGATAATAAGACGTATTATTTTTATTTTTTTAACTACGACTTAATAACTAAAACAAATTTATGTGATGAAATTATCACCTAAAATTATTTTCGAAATAAATTCACCATTTTAAATTTATATATTAAACCTTTTATTTTAATTAATTATAGGTATATATTTTTTTAAAAAGTACACTTTTATTGTTAAAACTTTAATTCTGCATCCATAATATAATTTGAAGAAGAAAAATTATATTAATGCCTATAAATAATTTTTTTTTTTCAATACTGAAATGTAAATTTTATTATGCAAGGAAAGAGTTATGAATGTATACATTACAACTAAATAAAATCGGTATTATTATTATTTAAATAAATTATTGTTGAATAATATTTCGTAAATAGTTTGAGGCAATATGACGTATTATTTTTTATTTTTTAAACTACGATTTTATAACGTAAATAAATTTAAATAGATGTGATGAAATATTCACTTACTATTTTCGAAATAAATTCAATTAAATTTAAAAATGAAAACTTTTATTTTAGTTCATTGCAGGTATATATTTAAAGGTACAATGTTATGGTTAAAAATTTATTTCTGCATCAACACCATATTTTGAAGAAGAAAAATTATATTAAAGCCTATAAGTATTATTTTCTTTAAGTAATCAAATGTAAATTTTATTATACAAGGACAGAGTTATAAATGCATACGTTGCAAGTAAATAATATCGGTTTTATTATTATTTAAATAAGTTATTTTTGAATAATATTAAGTAAATAGTTTGAGCTAATAAGACGTATCATCTTTATTTATTTTTAAACTGCGCCTTAATAATAATAAATCAATTTAAAGAGATGTGATGAAATTAACACTTACTACTATTTACGAAATAAATCCAGCATATTAAATTTAAAAATGAAACCTTTTATCTATATTAAGCGCTATAAGTAATCTTTTCTTTAAATATTCAAATGTAATTTTTATTCTACAAAGATAGATTTAATATTTAAAATAGATTTATACTAAATTAAATCGGTATTATTATTATTTTAATAAGTTATTATTGAATAATATTTCGTAAATAGTTATACACATAATGAGACGTATTAAGACTCTCAGCGGCAATGTCAGACAGATATTTTTAGATTTAGGACGAACGTAATCACGCTCCATGGGCGACTGACGGTGCCCTAACCTCGCGCTGTCTTCAACTCTCGCTTCATCGTAATATTATTTATGTTTATTATTATTATAATAGAAATATATGTCATATGCTTCATTCTGTAATACAGTAATTATTTTGAAAGACCTCTCACCTGGTAAGATATCCGATATGTATGTAATATGTTGAATAGGTAATCCAATATACACGAGACACAGTACACACAGACACAGAACAGATACACTGTATCACTGTAGAATAACACACAGATCGGTGGAATACATATATATATATATATTTATACACAGGTAACACTTTACTCGTGGGACATAGCCGAGGGGAACTGTACGTGCTGCGCGGGGGAAGACTGGCCCATCACTGACCCCACTACGTCCCCGACTCCAACCCCACTCCGCTCTCTCACACTCTCTCTCTCTCTCTCCTGCTCTCCTATCTCCGTTATATAACAGTAAACGCTCTCTTCGCTATCGTCGCGAGTGAAATATAAGCCCTCAAGTAGCAGGGGATTGTATAAGAAGTCCCCCCTCCCAAAAAAATTAAAAAAAAATTTAAATATAAAAATGCAAGCCGTATGTTTGTGACCGGAGAGTATCCGACGGATTTATATAGAGGAGAGTGGGGAACAATGAGTCGTTTTTTTTTCAAATTGCCAAAAATTATAGAAAAACTATAGCTGGAGTTCTGAAATTTATATACTACATCTCACGGGCGTCACCGCCAGAGGGGGGGGGGTCAGGGGGACGCGTCCCCCCCAAAATTTTGACAGAAGGGGACTGTCCCCCCAATATTTTGGCAGGAGAGGACCCAATGTAAAAAATTAAATATAATACGATTTTACGAATTTATCCGAGTTTAACCATTAAAACGTAATTATAAAATATTAGTTAATTTCAGCACACTATCCTTAAAAGCTAGTCAGGCGTATTGTATATTTAATGAATTATATATTTTTTATTTCAGCTCGAACTGTTTTGTTTTATTGCTCTACGTTGCTTTTTTAAACCAAGCAGCTTTATCCTACTTTCCATCAATTTGATGAAGCTTATAGCAGTTAATGGAAAGCAATGAAATTAGTGGGATCAGTATCAGAAGAAAACTTGAATATAATTCAATCAAAAAATTTTGGCCCACATCCTTCAACATTAAGCCTTAACAATTCCTTATTTTAATGTATAACCTAGGCATAAACTGACAAATTTTAAGAGAATATAAATACCTTTAAAATACAGCGTTGAAGGATGAATTTAAATGCCCCAACAGTTTTTTTTGGGGGTTATTATTTTAACTTTTAGTCCCTCAAATTTCCACCTCACCTATCTAGGAAAATATTGGAGCCCCCCCCCCAATAATTTGGTGCTGGTGACGCCCATGCTACATCTCACAATACAATACAAAACCTAAGTTCTGTAGATGTGAAATCTTAAAACATTACACACAAAAATATCTATTTTCATAAAACCACAAGAAGGTTTTTGTCTAAAGCGGACCTTACACTATAAATAATATTGACAATACAGTACGGTATTGACAATAATATTGATCGTGTAAGGTGAAAATTTGAGTATTGATGAAAATCTAGATAATCTGATTTCGAATCGTCAATATCGAAAAGTGGAGGGGATATTTATGGTGGGAGGAAGCGCATCTTGACTTCTCATAAGCCATAAGGTCGGGAACGGCCTGCTTAAAACTTTTATTATATCTAGTGTAGAGGTTCTTTACTATGTCATACTGATATAATATTTGGAAAATTATTTAAAACACTTATTTTCATGTTGTCCCCTAGGATATAGGCGGGCGCAATCGACTATAGGGTGCGCTAGTAGTTTTGCAAAATGTCGGAAAGAACGGGGAAAGACATAGTTGATGTGATAGAGATAATTGGTAATTTTAAAAGACCATTAATTGAAGGGCAGGCTATCCTTGATGCAAACCACATAATTACATGTGGAATAATATCTAGAAGTAAAAAAACAGTTATTTTACAAGCCTTGTGCCTTCAAACTAGCAATCTTAAAGGACTGCCCCATCAAATAAAAGTGGAAATCAAATTTATTAATATTAATAAGCAATTTTCTTGTCATTGTATGGGTAAAGCTGGTAATTCTGGTAAATGCAAACACATCATTGTAACTTTACTCTACGTTTTTCGGTTAGTAATAACATTAATTACCTTTTCATACAATCATTGTTATAACAGCTTAGATTCTTTGTCATTTTATTTATTTATTTGTCAAAACTTTCAGGCTTCGCATTGAAAACTTGGAACAATCAAGCACAACGGATGTAAGACAAAAATGGGGAAAATTAAAATAGAAAAACGAATATGACACTATGGTCCCAATGTTATTTGCATAAAAATAACATCTTGGAATAATAAAATGCCAATTACTAATATTTACCTGGATAAATATAGTCACTTTCTTTAAAATGAAGACTACATATCTCATATGTTTCGAAACAGGCTTATCTATTCTTAATTTTACAATAGACTCTTTAGGAAGCTTTATTATTTTTTGGAAGTAAATGGAATGACACGCCTTTTGATTTTTTAATTGAACACTGAGGGACCGAGTAATAAATATTAGACATTTTTCAAATGATTTTTTGCTCAATCGGATTTTAATTATGGAAAAATAAATTAAAAACGCCAAAAAACCCTATGAATCCCAGGTAATTGCCCGGCTTTTATCCCCGTTTCTCTAGTTCCTGAAAGAAGCAGCATCGTCGCTTGCGCCCTCCTATAAGCACGAATTTCGCGCGTTTCAATTATAGCATCGCTGATAGTGGCAGGTGACAGAGAATTTCAAATTTTCAAAATTTCTACCTTTATCTAAGTACCTTAGGGTTAAGGCTAATCTCTCTTTAACAGGGAAGCATTCCCTTATGTGTGTGTTCTGTCTTCTCAAGAATGGTTTCTGCATTTTTAATAATTGTATGAACGTCCTTTCTTTCATTCTGAAATAAATGTGAAAATCTTCTGCATCTGTCAATTTGATTTCCTTCAGCATTCTCATATGAGAACATTGTTCAGGTTTTTTCAATTATTCTTTAATCCATCGATTTCTTTGAGCCATATTTATGGCTACACAATCTTTCTTTCGATTGTCCATATTAAAATACTAAATATCACGAAAAATCACTTCGAAAGACCTTATCTGAATGGTGGAAACAAACGCCCTGAGATAATTTATTGATATAATTATTAACAATGATATAGACTGTCTAAGGTCTGGCGATATTAACAGTGGGCCCTCAAGGCTAAACGGCTAGATTGACAATAAATTGACAATTCTGATATTGATAATATTATTGATCGTGTAAGGTCCGCTTAAGTGTACCTCACTCCAGGGAACACTGAGACATTTTGCTCGGGGAACATTGAGACTCCATATTAAAAGTAAATATTTTAACTGTGTCAAAGTTTACTGCGTCTCTGAATCCTTCTGTTCCCTAATTGAAACGATTACGCACCATTACTTGTTATAATTATATTCCCAATGGAAAAACCTTAAGAAGTTATAAGTAATTTTTGGTCCAAGAAATAAACTAAACTAAAATAACCCAATAGATATAATAAATAAATAAATGACCATAAAGTGACAAAAAAAAAAATGTATCTAATAAGAAATAAAAAAAGTAGTGTAGTAAAAAAAAAAACTGGAGTGGTCACCTGTGGTGTAGTGGTTACATAGCAACCTACAACACTAAAGGTCACGGGTTCGCGTCCCGCGGAGGCCCTAGGATATTTTAAAGGGAATAAAAAGTCCTTGGTCATACCGTCCTTCGGATAGGACGTAAAATGGAGGTCCCGAGCGTGTACGATGTAAGGTACGCGAAAAAAGAAACCTATCCTAATTATACCTGGATAGGCTTCTAAAATTTAGGACTCCCACTGTAGGAACGTCCGATTAGCCTTTGTAGCATAAAGGAACGCTTAACAGAAAAACAAACGAAATTACTGGAAAAAAGTCACATACATATCGAATTAGTACCTCCTCATTCGAAGTCGGTTAAAAAATTAACAAAGCAATTGAATCAGTCTTTTCAGAACCCGAAATGTCCTAAAAAAAAATCTATTACCTTTTTATTTGATTGTTGTACTCATTCAAGCTGATCGCCTTTCGGCTTTTATAGACCGTTCAAATAATCGTTGTCAGGAGAAACTCGACGAATACCGGACACTGAAAAATATCTTCCTGTAACCAGAGCAGTAAGTACGTTTTGGAGAACAATTTTGCTTGATCTGTCACTGTCTAAGAAACTATATAACATTTTAAGATGTTAATAATTGGGCGTGCGGTAAAAATAAATAGCACAAGGTAATATGTGGGATTTAAATATTTTATTTTTGCCAACAATATCCTCTTCATTCCATCTACGATCTACTATCTTCCTCAGTTATAGAAGATTTGATTGAAGAACATATTTGGTTATTCTTTAGCAATCTGTGTTCTGTCGTTTCATATGCCATGTAAATATATTCTCGATAAATAATATCTTTAAAAAACTTTAAAACCATTTCAAAATTATAAAAAACAAACTTCGAAAAACAGTCCTTTGGATTGAAAAAATAAATGCTTTCCCAGTATAAGGTAGCTAAATATTTTTCTGAATTTCAGATTAGGGATACAATGATTTTTTTTATGATTAATAATGTTAGCGTATACTAGGTCATATCTTTTAGTACATTATATCTCCACATTTTATATCTTCTGAACCCAATGTTTTTACCAATTTGACATTAAGCCACCTTCTGCTGGAATGAAATATATTTATTTGAAAATCTTAAAATTAAAAAGTATTTATGAATTTTCAAAATTTACACTACAATTTATAAGTATTTATAATGAAGAAAGGAAGAAATAATAAGTATTTAACAAGGAAAAATTATCATAAAAGTTAAAGGCTAAATTTATTATTATTATTATTATTATTTATTATTATTATTTATTATTATTATTATTAGAAAGAGATAGATTCATTGCCTCTTGGCCGACAGAACCAAATTTCAGGATTTCAGTTTCGGAGCGCCCCTGTCTGCTGTCCTTGGCATTTCTACCTCGTCCGATAGTTCACGCGTTTCAAGGATCTGTCTTATAGATCCCACTATATATATAAATTTTTATATATAAATAAACAAATATTTAAATTAGGACTATTTTGTGATATTGAGAAAGTAAAAAAAAAACATAAAAATAAAAAATATGTATATAGATATAGAGCAAGAATGTATTAGATATATTTTATAAAAAACCTTCTGGTGACAGAAAAGAGAATATATTTAAGAAATTTCCATTATCGCCCAAGGCTATCGAGATATTGGCTGGTATGTTCCTTTTATTTAATATTCGACTGTAAAAAATTTTTCTTATTAGATACTTCGAAAAAAATCCATTATTTTTTCTTTTGCTATATTAATATATATATAGGGGAGAGCGGGGTTGATTGGCATAGGGGGTAGGTTGGCCATCGCCTTATAGTTTCCGTCACACCTATTGTGAAGGCCCCACCTATGTACTATATATAAATTTCCTGTTTCGGTCTAATTTAGTATAGGGATATAATCGCGATATTTTTGATAATATCAAAAGGGCACATATGCATTATCTAAATAATACTTTATAGACGTATGAATTTATATATAAAATAACTAGTATATACGACTGATACTAGTTATTTTACATATTTATATTATTTTTAGTAACTCATATAATTGTATACCAACCTGTTTGTTCATTGTAGGACATGATTATGAGAACAATATAGTATTGAAAAATGGTCTTAATATAGTTGTTACTTATTCATTGAACATCGAGAACCCTATTATGATATATATATATATATATATATATATATATATATATATATAAATTTCATATGTCTAGAAAGTATTATTTAGATAATGCATATGTGCCCTTGTGATTACCAAAAGTATAGTGATTATATCACTCTACTAAATTACACCGAAATAGGAAATCATCTCGATACACAAAATTCTTTAATATATAATATATCAATTTTTTTATCCTTATAAGTAATAGCCAATTTATTACGTGTCGATAACAAATACAGACTGCGCGATGTCTACCCATTTGAAGTTTTATCTCTGAAATTGATATGAGTGTTAAATATTTGTGGCCGATCGGTTTAATACTTTATAGATGTACAGCCATATTGTTTAAATTGAGTTTTTATTAATTATTACTTTATTTTCATTTATAAAATTTTTATTTAAAACACATTTAAAAAACAATTACATACACATATATAACTCACACAAGATTTAATGTAAGTCTTATATATCTAAGATATATATTTATATTTGATAATATATTAAAAGTCCATCAAGGAGACGATAAGCGAGAAATATATAATAAAATTCTCTGATAAAAAGTTTGTGCTAAGTAAAAATCATCTATGGCCACCTAAGTTGAATAGTAGAAATAAAGAAAAATAAAACAACATAAAAATTTATGGATTCCATAAGAAGTTTAAAACAGTTAAATGATGTAAAGCAAACGTTTTGTTTGTTTAACGTCACTTTATGCTACTAAGGTGAATTGGACGATTTTAAAGTGGGAGTCCTAAATTTTTCCTATGCACGTATAATTAGGATAGGGATCTGTGACGAGTACCTGACATCGCACAGGCTAGGAACCTCTATTTTACGTCCTATCCGAGGGACGACAAAGCCAAGGATGTTTTTATGCCCATTAAAATATCCTAGGGCCACCTCAGGACACGAACCCGCGACCTTTAGTATTATAGGTTGCTATACTAACTACAACACCACAGGTGAACCCTTGTTATTTTTTTCATTTGAGTAGGTACCTACTTAAAAAAAAGAAAAAAAAGTTTAACTAAAACCATCGATGTCAACAAAACAGCGATATTAAGATCTACATCGATTTAGCATCCTTAGAGTGTAGACAGGTGTAAGCAGCCCTCCTTTGTTTATTTTTAACTCCCCACTGTTATAATTAGCTTCATTAGTCATCCAAGAATTCCATAACGATTAATGGTATCGCTGTTGATATCGATTATGTCTAATTGATTTGTCGATGTAACCTAGAAGGTCCTATCTGAGGGACGGCATAGCAAAGGATTTTTTACTCCCTTTAAAAAAACCCTAGGGCCACCGAGGTAGTAAAGTAATCGTTTTGAATACACTTAATAAAATACACGGTTAGTGCACAGTTATTTAAATCAAAAGTTTTCCTTCTGAGAAGTTGTTTAAATATAGAACAATACATTAACGTGTTGGAGGAGATCGCGGGCTGAGTCAGGAGTGAGTCATTCATGAATAGTCGAGCTACTGCACATCGATAGGGAATTAGGTAATCGATTATATTAGGTACAGAATGGGATAAATAAAAAAAGATAATTATAAAACACGACTTAAAATAATTATCAACTGAGTGCAGAAATATAAAAGTGAATGTCAGGTCAGGTAAACTCAAGGTCAAAGAAGTTATCTTCCTTGGCGGCGCAATATCAGCTGATTATCCTAGCTATTTTTATTGAGTAGTAACTTCATCGCTTCTGTATATTATAGTTTGATTTCCTCGGTTGAATAAAGAGAGAAATTATTGTGTAATATGTCAAGCATTGACTTCAGCAGTTTGACTTTCAATATCTTATGTATGTAAAAATCTTGTATCCCGATATTTTTCGGGTCAAAAACTACTCAAACGATCTTTATAAAATTTAGCTTATTGTGTGTAGTTATGTGCAAATTAAAAGATAGGATAGTTTTCATCTCGATTATTGGCCTTGATATTTCTTTTATTGCAAATTAAATGCTTATTAAACTACGATTGAGTGCAATTAATTGTAAGTTCTATAAATTTCCAACAGATGGCGGTGTAAGTTGATTTATTGACACTTCATTTTCTGTCGATATTTAGGTTGGGTAAGCTTAAATATATTTTTTCCGGCCTGGACTAGAAAAATCTGTTTTTCCCATGGCAAACAATGTGTCGCCTTTTCACGTGAGGGAAAAACATCGAATCTATTTGTTTTAGCAAAAGACAGGTTAACCAAAATCATTGTGCACTTATTAGTATAACCTACTGATACGATATCTCATATCGTCATGTGTTATATTCTGAACTTATTTAGTACGTAAATTTATTATCATAATAAAGTATCTATTAGTAATAGTGTTATTTTTTTTTCTTTTTTGCAAATTAAATGCTTATAATACTACAATTCAGTGCAATTATTCGTAAGTTCTATACATTTCCAACACACGGCGGTATAAGTTGATTTATTGACATAACGCTAAATCTATTTTTTCACGGTTAGGACTAGGAAAATCCGTAGTTTTCCCGTAGGCAATTATGTATAGCCTTTTCACGCGTTGGAAAACATTGAATCTATTTGTTTAAGCAAAAAACATTTTGATAACCTGTTTCAGGTAGAACCTAACTCTATGATATCTAATATCATATCATCATGTATTACATTCTGAATTTAATTAAAATGTACATCTTTGCTAACTATCTGATGTGATTGTACTAAAACCTATTCTAATTATATTCTTTACTAGCTGTATATACCGGTTTCACCATTTCATTTTTAACTCTATAAAATCTATAAACTGAGACTTTTATCGACTTAAACGTTCGATTTCGTAAAAACAAATCTAAAGCGAAATCGAAACGATTTTTATAACAATGAATAATATACCCTGAGATTGGCTGAAGTTATGCAATTTTAATATGGACAGGTGTTCGCACCTGGTATGAAAGAACCACTGAGCGATATTTGGAGAATTTAGGCCCAACGGTATGGATTTCTATTAAGAACAAACAGAATTTCATCTTTATATACATAGATTATAGCTGTATATCTCGGTTTCACACGGGGAATTTCATTTTTCTAAAGGAACGGTCGATTTCGTAAAAAAACATTGTAAAGCGAGATCATTATGATTTTTATAACAATAAAGAATATCAGCTGAAGATCGGCTGAAATTATGCAATTTTAATATGGACAGGTGTTCGCACCTGGCCTGAAAGAACCACTGAGTGAAATTTGGATAATTTAGGACAAATGTATGGATTTCTATAAAGAACAAACAAATAAATAAACAAACAGAATTTCATCTTTATTTATATAGATTAGTTCCTTTTACATGTGTTTTATTTATATTTTATCTTGTATCTGCTGGAATAATCCAGTACGAGCTAAATAAATGGACCATTAATACTTACCATAGTCAGATATGAGATGTAAAAAATATAATTTTAAGCCTTCTAAATTCTTGAACAAACAATTTTAAATTTGGGCTAAAGTTCTATTTTAAATATCGTTGGTTTTTAGATTAGCTGAAACTTCATTATCTTTATCAGTGAATTTTTACTTGACTGTATTAAAAAGAATAGGATATAATTAGTTCAACGCATTATAGCCAATGAGCCACAACAACACGTGGCCGGGTCTGCTCCTATTTTATATTCGTTTAGTTATATTAAGAAAAATATAAATGGGTTAGCATAGCCAACTACTACACAGTAAATGGGTTAGCATAGCCAACTACTACACAGAAGTTCGTGGGTTCGCATCCTGCCCCTGTTTTGTTTCCTATGCAATCATCTTACAATGTTATTTATCACATGAGAATGATTTTCTCTTTGCCTTCTTAGAATTCTGTTATGACACAATACAAATATCAATACAGGTGTCGAATCATTAATAATGTTTTGTACGCATTTTGATACTTTTGCGATGCTATTCAAAATTTACGCAGTCGATAGACATCTAATGAATTACCCTTTGACAATAACTTATTTAAAAAATCTGGTGCGTGCGCGCAACACAAAACTTTCACTTACCAACTTACTTAGATTAGAAATTGACGTGTTTTGCTAATAATCATTTCCCAAAGTCATACATTTTTCTACATTCATATCTTATTTTTGTTAATCGTTAAAGCCGTTTTTGAGTAAATAAAAAAACCTGTGAAAATGATACAAAATTTATTAAGTAAAGTCCCCCCTCCCGTAGATCAATTTTGATGAAATTTTTACAGTCATATCTCGGGCATATAAATACATCAAATACCAAGTTTGATCAAAATCGTTAAAACCGTTTTTGAGTAAATAAAAAAAACACGTGAAAATGATACAAAATTTATTAAGTAAAGTCCCCCCTCCCGTAGATCAATTTTGATGAAATTTTTACAGTCACATCTCGGGCATATAAATCGATCAAATACTCAGTTTAATCAAAATCGTTAGAGCCGTTTTTGAGAAAATCGAAAAAAACGTAAAAAGTTATTAAATAAAGTACCCCCTCCCTTTGAGCAATTTTGATGAAATTTTTGCTGTCACATCGCGGGCATATACCTACACTAAATACCCAATTTCAAGTTCCCACGGTTTATAGTTTTTGAGCTAGTCTGTTCACACACACACACACACACACACACACACACACACACACACACACACACACACACACACACACACACACACACAGACCATTTCGCGGGACTTGGTTATTTCGACTCAGGGGGTCCCGGAGACACGGAAACGTGTATTTCCGTTGAAAACCGGAAGTCAAAAATTTTCACGATCGCAATACTTCCACTTACTATATATTTAATATATAGGTAAGTGAAAGTAATTACTATATATTTCATATATAGGTAAGTGAAAGTAAAAAGAGAAAAACAATTATCAACATAAAAATCAATAGTAAAATATCCGTCTTTGAGAAACACTCGTTTTATAATATTGAACCCTTTGCACTGGAGGTCTCCGGAGCGGAGCCATTTAAAATTTGTCTTCAAATTCGAGGGCTCCGCTACGGAGACAATGCAAATAATTTTCAGTTTTTAACACATAAGGACAAAAACCAATCATAAAAACTATTTATAGGATATTTCGCTTTTGGTGATAAATGACGGTCGCGGCTCGCGGTGTTTTTTACTTTCACTTACCTATATATGAAATATATAGTAAGTGGAAGTATTGCGATCGTGAAAAGTTTCGACTTCCGGTTTTCAACGGAAATACACGTTTCGGGGTCCCCTGAGTCCAATTAACCAAGTCCCGCGAAATGGTCTACGTGTGTGTGTGTGTGTGTGTGTGTGTGTGTGTGTGTGTGTGTGTGTGTGTGTGTGTGTGTGTGTGTGTGAACAGACTAGCTCAAAAACTACTAACCGTGCGAACCTGAAATTGGGTATTTAGTGTATATATATGCCCGCGATGTGACAGCAAAAATTTCATTAAAATTGCTCAAAGGGAGGGGGTACTTTATTTAATAACTTTTTAAGTTTTTTCGATTTTCTCGAATATATATATGAAAATTATAATCTTTTATTTATCTTATTAAATTAAAAAAATAAAAGATTATAATAAATAATAAGTTAATCTTTATTATAATTTATAATAAAATTATACAAAATAAAATAAAATTTAAAAAAAATATTTTTTTGTAACTATGTGTTATTGAAGCTTCAAAAATACATATAACATAAATTTCATTACAATTCCTTACTTACGTTTTCAGGGTGCAAAGGGTTAATATATAACAAAAAAAAATTATGTTCTTATTAATGAAGATTATTAATAGGGTTTGAAGTCGAAAATAAAAACAGAATCAGATCTTTTTTAAAAAAAAAAAAATCATCAGATAATTTTTATTAAGAGTAATTCTTATTTTTGATCAAGCCGGGGCTTCGCCTCCCGCGGTGGCCCTAGAATTTTTTATGTGAGTAAACAATCATTAGCTATGCCGTCCTTCAAATGGGACATAAAACGGATGTTTCCGGCCTGTGCGATGTCAGGTATTCGTTAAAGATCCCTATCCTTATTATACCTTGATAGGCAAAATTTAGGTTAGTTAAACGAACAAGAAAAATATAAATATTATTTCTCTTAACAAACCAATTTGGATATATCAAAAAATTAGCAACAATCAGGGAACGTGATTAATAAAGCAATCTATGCTCAGGCTATTTTTATTGATTCTGGTTTTTGATTTATTTTAAAATCCAAACCGGAATTGAATATACTAATACCGGAAATTATTGGAAATTTTGGTTCCTCAGAAATAAGAGGCTCATGAGGAATTCATTCGTAATTCAAAAATACTTAAAAACTTTACTTTTAAATAATTTATTTTTTGAAGAGAAAAGATTTGGCTCCGCCGGGAGTCGAACCCGGGTCTCCTGCGTTACATGCGAGGATGCTAACCGCTACACCACAGAGCTCGGCTCAAGGCAGAGTAAATCCTTCCTCTTCACTGATACCTACTCCCCCTATCTCACAAGTTTTGCGAGTAGTAGCGGGAGTCTGCCTTGAGCCGAGCTCTGTGGTGTAGCGGTTAGCATCCTCGCATGTAACGCAGGAGACCCGGGTTCGACTCCCGGCGGAGCCAAATCTTTTCTCTTCAAAAAATAAATTATTTAAAAATAATTTAAAAATGGTGGTTAGCCACAAATTAAGATTAGATTAATTAAAAAAACTTTACCTGTCATTTTCTTCGGGTGCCTACCTGGACTACCTGTTAAAGGTGCCTTTACACAGTGCGGACCTCAACATTGAACAAGTAATCTCCCGGACCTTGCCGAACATGCCCCCTACCACGAACACCTATTTACACTTAAACGTGAAGTCGAGCGAACGATATTGTTTCCACGCACCTTAATACAACAATTTTAATTAAAAAGACTGCTGACTAGGAACTAGTGGCTGTTCTGACTTTCCTCTAACTTATTATGGATAAAAACAACATCAGAAAAATGCTAAAAGAACTACTATAAGCTTTTCTTAACTAACTCAGAAGCGTCACTAGCGCTATATCCCCGAACACAAAGGCGAACAAATAAATAACATGTTCGAGTTCGTGTATTATTTACATTAGCCGAACAGTGTTCGGGGGTTAAGTTCGAACAGTTTGTTGAACATCACTTTGTGCTACTAAGACTAATCGTACGATGCTACAATGATAGTCTTAAATTTTGCCTATCCAGGTATAATTAGGATAGGGATCTTTAACCAGTACCTGATGTGCAGGATGTGGACCTCTAGCTTACGTCCTAAACGAGGGAAAGATTTAAAGATCCCATTAAAAAATCCTAGGGCCACCAAGAGACTGGAAGCTGCTAACTTTAATATTGTAGGTTGCTATGCTAACCACTAAACACAGGTGACCCCACGACTATATTTTTAAATAAATTATTTAGAATAGTTTTTGTTTTTTACATTTCAATTTTTTATGAGTTTATGAAAATTAAATATTAAATTTTTTCAATACAATACAATAAGGCTTAACGGACCCGAAGGCCCGACGCCGACACCACCAATCGGTCCCTACATACCTCCATCCACCTACCACCGTCCAATCCCAAATTCACAAGATCTGCTTTCACCTAATCTTCCCACCTTCGCCTAGGCCTACCCCTCGGCCGTTTTCCAGTCGGCAAAGCGTTTATCAATCTTTTAGGAATTCGTTCACTACTAAGACTCGTCATTTTGCATGCCCACTTTAGCCGACGCGCAGTTATAGACTCGATTACATTTGCCGGGTAAAGCTCACGCAATTCCGCATTGTGTAGCCGTCTAAATTGCATTGTGTAGCCTCGCGCGGGTCTCATTACCGCGTATGGGGAGCGTCCCACGGGTGGCGGATGTGGGGATGGTCGGTGGAAATTCCTAGGAAGTTCCTCCCGGCTAAGTCCGTAGGACTCGCTGACCAACAATGAGAGCGCCCCCCCCCCCAGGCTTGCTGGAGGGTGTGACGTAGGTTTGAACGCCCTACTCACATTTTTTAGTTCACCCAAACACCACAAACAGTCATGGATTCTCCTAAGGTAAAACGCTCATTATCCGGAGGTAAACTAGTCCCCCGTTCGGGTCTCCGGGTGGGGACTGCTTTAGGGGAATCATGGCGAAAGTTGAAATATTAAATTTTAGAAAATATTTTTTTTTTATTATCAATATAAGTATTGGTAGTAAATTTATATCTGAACCAAAGTATTTACTTGGCCTAACGACGAAATATTTTTATAGTAATAATGCTTCTATATAGACAATAATCTATTCTATGGATCCAATCCTTTCAATCAAAGGTATTCAGGAGGATAGTTGATGCACCTTACCACGTGACTAATGACTTATTACACAAGGACCTCAACATCCAAACAGTGATCGATACAGCCTCACTATACTACAAATACTAAGGCCATCTATAGGCTACATAAATACTAATACTAAGGCTAAGTGGACGGTACTACAGTGATAGTCTTAAATTTTGCCTATCCAGGTATAATTAGGTAGGGTTTTTTAAAGAGTACCTGACATAGCACAGGCTCGGGATCTCCATTTTACGTCCAATCCGAGGGACGGCATAGCCAAGGATTTTTTACTCCCTTTAAAAAATCCTAGGGCCATCGCGAGTATGATCGTTTTTTAAGTTATTTTATTTTTTATAAAAACTCATTTAGTTTATTTAGTATATAGGTACATTACAATTAATGCTTTCTAACTTGTGGATCTGGACATTAGGCAGCCTAATCTCGAATTTAATTGGATATCACAAATTAAAAATTTAGCGGCTTCCAATTTTGTTCAAGAGTACTTCAACGACTTTTCCGATCCAAAAACATTAATTAGGAACAAAAAAAACATTTTGTTATATGTATCTAATAACTTACTCTCTAAAGATATCGAACGTGCATTTAATTCAAACTATAGCCACATCTATAGGCGAATCTGTTGCTATAATCACCCAGAACCTGAAAACTACTTGAAATTCACAACCTCTTTCCGAAAGCTGCGAACTGTGAGTCGCCTGAGAGTTTCGAGTGAAGACCGCCTGGCGCTGTACTATGGGAATATTGCTCATCTTTTAAAGGCTGAAGAAGTCTGTAAGACATGTAAGAACAGAGTGGTGCGGGCGGCCTCCTAATCACTAACCCTCTAAAGCATTCGGTCCTAGAATGTTTATTTTTTGAGACCTATAGAACGAGATATCTCGATAAATATATCAATGCGGGCTCGGATGACTTGTCACTGATGAGGGTTCTAGATATTAAAAGCCTAGAACACTTGGATAATGTGTTCTACTTTATTGTGTCACTGTGTGTACTTTATATTTCAGTTAATATCTTAAACTCTGGCAATTTACCTGAAAACCCATTAGTATAAAACAATCTTTTAATTATTCCTATGCTTGAGTTATATATAAATAAAGTGCATATTTTTTGTATTTTGGTACCCTTTTGAATGACAAGTGCATCGCATCATTGTAATTAAAAGAAATGTATATTTAAGAAAAGTTGGCTATTATTTAATTTTATATAAATGGTGGTATTTATAAAATTTTTAATTTTTTCAGTAAGTTTATTTTTAGTATGAGTATCAGTAAGATTAATATTTAGTTAATTTGTTTTGCTTTAATTTTATTCTAACCTTAACAGGTAACACTAACTCTAACTAACATTGATTGGGCCAGACTCCATGGCTACGCTGTTTTATAAGCCAATAAATAAATAAAAAATTAATGCTTTCTATGATTAACGATTTAAGGAATTTCCTGTTAGTTTCCAATATACCATTCGAACCTTAAAAAAAAGAAAATAACTTAAAAAAGAAAATAATTTATAATCTAAGTAAGACGAGGGTGTGTCCAATTTGAGTGGTACGCGCAGCACGACAGAATTATATTTTTTACTAGCTGTGGTGCCCGGCTTCGCTCAGGGAGTTGTGGGATAGGTGGAATGAAAGAATGAAAACCAAAATTAATCATGATTAGAACAAAATCTGTACCATCCTGAAACTTTAGTTTCAGTATTAGTGGTAAGTTTTGAAACCTCAGAGTCCGCCTATATATGGTTTGAGTATGAGACCCCTGCAGTTATCCTAATGCGTTTTCTTCCTTTTTCTCGATTAAGAAAAATTATTTTGGCAGCAAATATGTCCTGGTATGTACCGTTTTATTATGGCTTATATTTTCTGATTTCATTGAGACCATTCTCATGACTGTGGAGTTAACAGATAAAAAGTTATATTAGATTATAGTTGAAAAAAATGTTATGCGGCTATACGATGTTACATTCAAAAAAATTATTACTATGTTCCATTCAACGACGTAAAAACTGCCGAAAACAACTTTTTTTTTTTTACCTCACCTTATCTAAAAATTTTAGGTTAAAAATTCATATTTTGCAGGGGATAATTGAAGCGTGAAAATGCATAAGGGTATAACTGCCTTAGGAAATTTTTACAGAAATGATGTGACTTATACCCTGTAGGGTGAACTACGTTCAGTGCTTACACCAATGCCATCTTTCATACCTTTAATGAAGTCTTTTCTAATAACAAAACATTATATTAATTTTTTTAGCAATTATATCGTTTAGCTGCAACATGTGGTTTTTCAAATTTTGCTTTTTTTCATTTTGTTATTCGGGGTATATTTGTAACAAAAATATTCTTATATTAAATATTAATATTAAATAAAGGCAATGTTTCCTTGACCTTATTTAAAAATAAAAGGGAAAAAAATAATTATTTGAACATAATCTTGTGTAATTTAAAGAAATCAGCTGACACTAAAACCATAACAAACCGAAATAATGAACGATAACCTTGTGAATGGAGCTTAGCTAGCGCTCCTGGCTTCCAAATGTCGAACTAAATTTTTTCATTCATTAACTCGCCTGGGCTAATTATGTGGGCTATTTGCATGTAGCGAGAGGCTTAAAATTACAGCCCTTGTCCCTTCAACATTACGCACTTAAAATAAAAACTGAAACCTTCTTCATCGTTAGGGGCTATAGGGCTTTATGTCGACATAACATTGTTGTTTGTACGTAGAGTCGTTTTTGAGCCTTTCTGGCACGCACATTGTACACTTTGCTTTATAATATATATTGATGATTACATAGGGTTAGGGTTGAGTTTTTATCGGTTTGAAGAACATGACAAGACATATAATAGACTGTTGAATAGCATTACTAATGATAAGTCATAACTTGAAGAGGCATGATGCTGACCCGGAAAGCTGCGATAGCTGCTGACCTGACGTGGTTTGCTGGTGCCTGCAAAGTCGGCTGCAAAGATAAGTTTGCAGGTGCTGGGTGAATGCAACGCAGGCCGGGTCCAATCGATAACTGCTAGCAGATCTCCTTTCGTTCCCCGCACTCGGGGAAAGTTCATCAACTGATCGTGCATTTCATCCTACTAATGAAAGCTGACTGAGTCGTTGAGTTTTGTTCACATTTAATTCTCTTTGAATTGGATTTACTTTACATGAAACCCTCTGTATCACTCATTTCTAATATAAATCAACAGGTTATTTCGAAAAGGGATTATCTCCTTGATAATTGACACTTGATTACCTCAGTGAGAAAGAGTTTGGTTCGCATAAGGTTTTTCTTTTTTAAGTCCCCAAATTGAAAATAAATTGTATAGACAGATAGATAGATAAACTATCGTATTTTGTTTTATAGCAATTATAGGGCTTTGGTAGATTACAGATATCAATAAAGATCTTTGCATGAGTACTAGATAATTTACATTTTTTTTTTCCTTTTCTTGCTTCAATAAACAAACAAATATGCTCTTAAGTAGTAATTAGTTATCGTTAGATAATTAATTTATAATTTTTTAAAATTATTTTATTAGAAGATAAAAGATTCGACCACGGCCGGGAATCGAACCCAGGTCTCTGCATCTACGTCGCAGCGCTCTTACCACTGAGCTAACCGTGAGTCCGTTCCGATCGTGATCGAATCTTTCTCTTCTGTGATCCCTCCCTCCAGGTCTCGCCACATTGTAGCGAAGTACCGGGGGGCTGAAAAATTGTCCAGACAGACGGGATCTAGTTGACATACGTCAAATATATACATTGTATGTTGTTATGTAGTAATTAGTTATCGTTAGATTTTAATTAATAGAAATTAATTTATAATTTTTTAAAATTATTTTATTAGAAAATAAAAATACTTCGCTACAATGTGGCGAGACCTGGAGGGAGGGATCACAGAAGAGAAAGATTCGATCACGATCGGAACGGACTCACGGTTAGCTCAGTGGTAAGAGCGCTGCGACGTAGATGCAGAGGACCTGGGTTCGATTCCCAGCCGTGGTCGAATCTTTTATCTTCTAATAAAATAATTTTAAAAAATTATAAATTAATTATCTAACGATAACTAATTACTACATAACAACATACAATGTATATATTTGACGTATGTCAACTAGATCCCGTCTGTCTGGACAATTGTTCAGCCCCCCGGTACTTCGCTACAATGTGGCGAGACCTGGAGGGAGGGATCACAGAAGAGAAAGATTCGATCACGATCGGAACGGACTCACGGTTAGCTCAGTGATAAGAGCGCTGTGACGTAGATGCAGAGGACCTGGGTTCGATTCCCGGCCGTGGTCGAATCTTTTATCTTCTAAAAAAATAATTTAAAAAAATATGCTCTTAAATAAAGAAACAAATATAAATTTTATAACAAACGTTTATAAGTACATAAGAAAAAAAATAATAAAAAAAATTAAAAAAAATAAAAAAAATAAAGAGGTAATATAAAGAAATAAAAAATTTACAGAACATAGCCTAATAATTCTTTTCCCCATTTTCTTTCTTTACTTATTTTCAAATAAAAAGAAAAATCAAAAAAACAAAAAACAAAAACAAGTAGTATTGCTTCTATTCTTCCATTCATCTTCTCTCTTTCTTTTTTCCTTATTAACTTAATTGTCCTTCGTAGTTTTTAGTTAGTTTAAGTACATTAAGTTCAATTTCATTACCTCATCCGATCTAACGTCATACTTAATCATTCCTATGAAACTAAATACCTTTTCATGTGATTATCCATTTTAGAAGTGAAACGGATTCGAAATCAGTTAGATGCCTTGATGCCTATTGCCTCTTCCTCGACAACTGTTTATTTTTCATCTAAGAATATTCAGGCCATTTTCATTCCACATTTTTTTTTTTTTTTTTTTTTTTTATGATACCATCCGGGAAAACCAAGTGCTATTTTACCAACATTTTGTTTGGAGGGCTCCGCAATATCGAGCTATCGAGGCATAGGCCGAAAGACAAATTTTTCTAAAGTTGCTTTGGTTTTCTCAGAGACTTCTATCTTTTTAGGATTCATTTTACATTTCTTTTTAGCGGAGCTAAGAGTATCCTTTTGGCTCAAGCCTTCAACTTCGAATTGGCTCGAGGAAACAGGTTGGTCTAAAATTGGTCGAAAATGAATTGTATTTCAACACTTCATAATAATTTACGTCAGTAGTACTAATACTTGTTTTATATTAGGTCCTTTATTGCACATAAAATGTAAAAAAAAAAAAGTAAACCCCCTTTAGAAAATTTCTCGAACCAATAATTGTTTGAACTAACCATAAAGGTTAAATTATTGAAACGTCGACGGGAAGGTAAAAAAAGTTCGGCCCGACCTGCCATATCTGGCGAGAGCCGGGGAGTGTCATGTTGTGACACATCTGCCGAAAATAAATCAGGAGCTGTTAATCATTTATCGAAGGAAGTATGATGCGATAATAAACTCGATTTCCATTCGGTATTATCGATAATTTAATATTGATTTCGACAGGAAACGTCAAACTCAACCTTCCTGTCTAAGCCCTCTGGACGATTCCAATGCGACTAAAGAGGAAGTAACAGAACGGATATCGCACATAACAAGTTTTGCCACATATCTTATTACACTTCTATTTAAATTTAAAATAATCCAAAAGAAGAGAGAAACAGTTTTGGTTAATCAAAAAACATCTGATTATCTGATTATTTATCTGCAGGAGAAAATAAGTCTATAACTTGAAAAATTACTCCAGGTCCATAGTAATAATTTTATATATGCCTGCATGATTTATTTTAATTACGGAATAAATATTATTGCATTTAAATTTCAATTTATAAATTTTAAATAATTCTTCCCACAATAGCATCAATTGTCGTCCGAAACCACCTATTCGACCTCGAAAATTGGTTCCAAAAGTGGAAAATAAAAATAAATGAAGAGTCCACGGAAGAAAGGGGGAATGTCATTTGGAGTACTTTCCGAGAAAATCGAGTTTTTAGGTTTGGATCTTTAATTACTTAAGTAACTTTTATTATTTTTCTTCAATTTTTTTGTATGTCCTTTTCCTCTTTGTTTTGCGTTTCAAAATAATAAAATTGCCCGAAACAGACAGAACACGCTCCAAAAAAAAATGTTTTACTAAAAAAAACAAACAATCTAAACATAACAGAAAGGGGGATAGTCCTGGACGCTCCCCCTTTCTTCCCTGTTTAATTGATGAAATGGTGATATTAATACACAACCCACATAACTTCTAACATGACTCTCCCCCATTCTAGGTTTTTCCGCGAGTACATTCCCCCTTTCATCCGAGTACGTGGTTCTTTCCAATCGCTTGTAACCAACCGACTGTTTTTTCTGAGTATTTCTTTTCACCAACATATTCTACTTAACTAGACGAACAATTATATATATATAACTCCAATTCGGAAAAAAATTGACTCTCCCCCCTTTCTTCCGTGGACTCTTCAAATGCCACTAAGTCGGTCCATATAAGTTTTTCATTAAGGAAGGAAACATGTCCTCCAATAGAAATTGATAATACATCGGTGCCATCTAAAAACTATGTACGTTACCTAGGACTATACTTGGACAAAAGACTCACTTGGAACATACATACAAAACTAAAAAGACAAGAACTGACCAGACGACCAGAAGAACTGTCACACCTCCTAGACTACAGATCTTCATTTACAGAACAAAAGATTAATATACAATACGATACTAAAACCCATTTGGACCTACGGAGCAGAACTTTGGGGTTCCGCTAAACAGGTGCACATAAACAAAATTCAAACAGCAGTCAAAAATTCTTCGAAAAATTTTAAACGCCCCATGGTACATTTCTAACAACATAATACACAAAGACAGTAAAATCATACATTCACGACAAACACACTACATTTCACTGTTCAACTCATATCCACCCAAACCCACTTGTTTATTTCCTTTCCTCCTCCCAGTTACCCGTCCAACGAAGATGGAAATAATTTAGGAGAGAAAAAATCGGGTTCTGAAGGATAGCTGGAGTATTGAAAGCACATTCAAATTTTTTTTTTTTTTCGAAAATAAAAGATTGGAACTCAAACCATGGCCGAAAATGCAGAGGACCTGAGTTCGATTCTAGGCCGTGGTTTAATCATTTCTGTTCCATTATAATTATTTAAAAATAAAAAATGACTAAATTCCAACTTATTTAAGTCTTACCTTTAGTGACGAATTCCCCTCGGTAAAAACATGCTTATCTGAAATAATAAAAGAAAATATATTAGACATGATAAAAACTTTATATAAAAGATACAAAACAGCTTCTTAATTATTTTTTTTAAAGTATAAATTTAATTAATTCCCTTGTCATGAATATAATAATTTTTCCCTTATTATAATTTTTTAATATTTTTATAACAAGAGAAAAGATTGGCGATGGCCGGGATTCGAACCCGGATTTCCATTAAAGGCGCATTTGCCAATAGCCACCAGGCACATTTCCCGGTCAAATCAATCCTTTCTCTCTCTCCACTGACCACCCAAATTTTACGCCTCCCTTCAAATTTTAACCAATATATATGCCTGGTGGCTCATGTGGCAAGAGCACCTAACTCAATTCCGGCAAAGGCAAATTTTTACTTTCATTTACCTATATATGAAATATATAGTAAGTGGAAGTATTGCGATCGTGAAAAATTTCGACTTCCGGTTTTCACGTTTTGGGGTCCCCTGAGTCCAATTAACCAAGTCCCGCGAAATGGTCTGTGTGTGTGTCTGTGTGTGTGTCCGCGTGTGTGTGAACAGACTAGCTCAAAAACTATAAACCGTGCGAACCTGAAATTGCGTATTTAGTGTATGTATATTTCAAAAATTTCATCAAAATTGCTCAAAGGGAGGGGGTACTTTATTTAATAACTTTTCATGTTTTTTTTCGATTTTCTCAAAAACCGCTCTAACGATTTTGATTAAACTGAGTATTTGATCTATTTATATGCCCGAGATATGACTGTAAAAATTTCATCAAAATTGATCAACCGGAGGGGGGACTTTACTTCATAAATTTTGTATCATTTTCACGTGTTTTTTTTTTATTTACTCAAAAACGGTTTTAAAAATTTTGATCAAACTGGGTATATGATGTATGTATATGCCAAAGATGCGATAGCCAACATTACATCAAAATTGATGAACCGGAGGGGGGACTTTACTTAATAAATTTTGTATCATTTTCACGTGTTTTTTTTATTTACTCCAAAAAGACTTTAACGATTTTGATCAAATTGGATATTTGATGTAAGTATATGCCAAAGATGTGATAGCCAACATTTCATCAAAGTTGGTCAATCGGAGCGGGCACTTTATTTCATAATTTGTTTTCCAATTTTTACCTTTTTTTTCGATGATCTCAAAAACGGCTTTAACGATTTCTATCAAATTCGGCATATTAAATGAAAATTAGGTGTTCTTTAATATCAAGTAAGCTTTATCATTATTAAAATGTTCTGAGGGGGCTTTTTTGGGGGGGAGGGGCTTTTTTGTTTGTTTGTTTCCTATAAAGTACCTTTGCTTTTGTTTATATGGAGAAATTAAGTGTCTCTCGTTACGCCTAAAAATAAGAAATGGCTAAATCTGAGATATGATAAAAATAAAGAAAACATTAAGAGGAGAAAAAAAATAAAAATATTTAGTCAACTCATAAAACTCGTTGAGCCCATGCATGCGGAGTACGCCTTTAATGAATGACTATTGTTCATGATTAAAGCCGTTCTGTTCATTTGAGAAGTGGCAATTAACAAAACGCATTAATTTCTAATCTAAGTAAGTTGGTAAGTGAAAGTTGTGTGTTGCGCGCACGCACCAGATTTTTTCTATTATTAAAAAAAATTAAAAGTTCACATTTCTATTGTTGGTGTCGCTTTTAAGTTAGTTAAGATAAACTTCTATGCCTTCTTTTTCTGACGTTATTTTTATACATAATAAGTTGGAGCAAAAGTCAGTAATTTTACAACAAATTTTTGTATTAAGGTGAACAGGCGAGATCAGCATCATTAGTGTTTGCTTGACTCCATGTTTCAGTGTAAATATCTGGTGTATATATATATATGGCATGTCGGTACGGCAAGGTTCCGGAGATTTTCTGTACAGGGGCGAGGTTCCCACGGAGTAATAAATTTCTGTTGTTACTATTTTTGATCATTCTCAGCAATCAGTGCCCAAACTTCACATATCGATCTATACTCACCTACATATTATTAATGAGGTCAAAAAAAAAAAAAGGACGGAAAGCTTATAAAAACATTTTATTTTTTTTAAAGTACATAATAAAAAAATAAAATAAAAATGGTCTTTTCCAAAAAAAAAAAATAAAATAAATAAACAAAAAATGATAGGTTAAATGATGGTCAGGATTTTCAGTTACAATGATATTTATTATGGTAAGCCAACGTTTCGATCCAACTTGTGGATCTTCATCAGGGCTAAAAGAAAACAAATATATGAGTATCTATGCTAGAGGGTGACAATAAATGGATACATTACAGAACTGATAATAATATAAAAGATGGTATACATGAACATTATGTATTATCTCATTTTTATGTTATTATTCAGTCCAGACACAACTATTCGTATACAGTACCATATATTTTGTTAGTTTTTAAATATTTTGTTCACTCAGTTGTCATGTGCCTTCACTTCAAAAGCGTTGGATTTCCCCGCCATAAACCTTTGAAGTCGGCAAACTAACCCCCTACCACTACCTCTCACCTTATTTTTACCTTTAGTCTTAGTATCCACCTGGTGTCAGTAGGTAAATATCAGATTCTATTTTATCTTGTTAACCAGCCTCTTATTTTAATTTTATGTATACCATCTTTTATATTATTATCAGTTCTGTAATGTATCCATTTATTGTCACCCTCTAGCATAGATACTCATATATTTGTTTTCTTTTAGCCCTGATGAAGATCCACAAGTTGGATCGAAACGTTGGCTTACCATAATAAATATTGTAACTGAAAATCCTGACAATCATTTAACCTATCGTAATTGAAGAACAGTTGACCATCTCTCATCTCTACTAGCAAACAAAAAATGTCTTTCAAATTAAAGAAAAAGTTAATACAAATATCTTAGCCTGAATGAAGAGCGGCTGGTGGGCGTGGCCTGATTTGAGAGGTTATGTGACCGTCATGTTATCGAACTCCCATCGCCTTTATTTCAGTTAAAAAGTGCCTTGATTGGCTTTAATAGATTCTAGCTTTCGACTCCCGCTCGCTGCGCTCGCTCTTCAGAGATTAATAAACCCCCGAAAGGGTCCTTATCAGTGGAGTTCGGGCCTTACTTTGAAGGGCGCCTTAGTGATATAGATAATATTATTAGTAAAAAAATTATTCCAAATGATTTCCGACCTTTTTTTTTTGACATCATTAATAATATTTAGGTGAGTATAGATCGATATGTGAAGTTTGAAAGAAATTGGAGTTTGGGAACTGATTGCTCAGAATTACACTTTTCTTTTTTTTTTTTTTCAGAAACACCAGAAACCATTAAATCCCATTCCTTTGACTTTCGAAGCGGTTGCCAAGAGCTCTCTCTACATCTTGACCTAACCATGATTGATGAGTACAAGTTTGCTTGTTGCGGAGATATTTTGTATATGGCAATAATAATAATAATAATAGCTCACGGATCACACTATCCAAAATAACAGACCTCACATTTTAATATTAGATAAAGGGAAAAAAGCAGTGTCAAAAATAGAGATCGGTTACTTCGGATGAAAATATACATAATGTAGGAAGAGAAAATATCTATAATTAGCGGAAGAGATGAAGCAGCTTTATGGTTTGAAGGAGAACCGTATACTACCTATGGTAACATCAAGCAACGGGTTAATACCGGGACCTTAAAACCCTTGCAAGAACTGGACCTTCCGTCTGGAACGATAGCAAAAATGCAGCAGGCAGTATTGTTGGGCTCTGCAAGAGTAATTTACGAATGTTTCTGACTATCAAATAACTCAGATTGTAATTGATGATTGTATTTACATAATTTTTTGGTTGACAAACATTGATCCCCAATAATTGTAACACCATGTAACATGTGAAACAAATAAAGATAATAATAATGTTGTATTGTCTATTGGCTGTCCTCTGTTCCCTCGCATACTTGGCCACGAGGTCACCCTCCAACGCTTCTATGACGCTGGTACCGTTAATCCTGAAGCTCGCTCGCCCACCCGTTTCCAAATTATCCTCCAGTAGCCGAGGTATGGAGGGCATATACCTCACTCAGTAGCAGTGGATGAAGCCGCTTCAATTAGAGAGGTTCCTGGGGATAGCGGTTGTGCGATACGGTCCGCTGGACGAGATCGTTGTACCTTGTCCCCAACGGTGGTAGGTAGCACGCGGTCAAATATATGTGTACTCCAATATTTTTGTTCCATAGGAAAAAGACTAGCCGGTGCTCGATCTCTTTTGTTAGCGAAAAGAGAGTGTCAAATAAAAAAAAAATCTGGTGCGTGCGCGCAACACACAACTTTCACTTACCAACTTACTTAGATAAGAAATTGACGTGTGTTGTTAGATATCATTTCCCAAAATCACACATTTTTCTAAATTCATATCTTATTTTTATTAATCGTTAAAGCCGTTTTTGAGTAAATAAAAAACCCCGTGAAAATGATACAAAATTTATTAAGTAAAGTCCCCCCTTCGGTTGATCAATTTTGATGAAATGTTGGCTATCACATATTTGGCATATACATACATCAAATACCCAGTTTGGTCACAATCGTGAAAGCCGTTTTTGAGTAAATAAAAAAAGCACGTAAAAATGATACAAAATTTATTAAGTAAAGTGCCCCCTGCGGTTGATCAATTTTGATGAAATTTTTACAGACATATCTCGGGCATATAAGTAGATCAAATACTAAATTTAATCAAAATCGTTAGAGCCGTTTTTGAGAAAATCAAAAAAACACGTGAAAATGTTACAAAATTTATTAAGTAAAGTCCCCCCTCCGGTTAATCAATTTTGATGAAATTTTTACAGTCATATCTAGGGCATATAAATACATCAAATACCCAGTTTGATCAAAATCGTTAAAGTCGATTTAGAGTAAATAAAAAAAACACGTGAAAATGTTACAAAATTTATGAAGTAAAGTACCCCCTCCGGTTAATCAATTTTGATGAAATTTTTACAGTCATATCTCGGGCATATAAATAGATGAAATACTCAGTTTAATCAAAATCGTTAGAGCCGTTTTTGAGAAAATCGAAAAAAACCTAAAAAGTTATTAAATAAAGTACCCCCTCCCTTTGAGCAATTTTGATGAAATTTTTGCTGTCACATCGCGGGTATATACCTAAACTAAATACCAAATTTCAGGATCGCACGGTTTATAGTTCTTGAGCTAGTCTGTTCACACACACACACATACACACACACACACACAGACCATTTCGCGGGACTTGATCATTTGGACTCAGGGGACCCCAAAACGTGTATTTCCGTTGAAAACCGGAAGTCGAAATTTTTCACGATCGCAATACTTCCACTTACTATATATTTCATATATAGGTAAGTGAAAGTAAAAAATCGGGAATATTTGAAGTCCATTTCAGTTTTTATTATATTGAAAGTTTGTTTGTAAATAATTTAAAATGGTGGTCAGCCACGAACTAAGATTAGATTAAGAAAGTTTGTTTGGTTAACGTCCCTTTATGCTACTTAGGCTAATGCTACAGTAAGAACCCTAAAATTTGCGTATCTAGGTAGAAATAGGATAGGGATCTTTAACGATTACCTGACATCGCACAGGTTCGGGACCCCCCTATTTTACTTCCTTTCCGAGGGACGGCATAGCCAAGAATTTTTTTCTCCCGTTTAAAAGATCCTTGGGCCCCCGTGGGACCTTCAGAAGTTTTGGTTGCCATGCTAACCTCAGGTGACCCCAAAGTTGATTTAGATGTGGATGACGCGCCTTCCTACCTCCTTATGTGCACTGAACCTTTTCAAGGTAGGATTAAGCCTTCTTAGCGTCCCGAAGACTTTGCAGCTCATGTGCACCTAGTCTAATTAATAGTAAGAGCCGAAAATATCGTCAAAGTGATCAAATGATAAAATAAGAAGCAGTTTTCAGGATTTTCGTCGAACAGTATCAGATTAATCGACTTTTCACTCGTCCATCTTTCGATATCTCTATAACCAGAACGATCGCTAAAGGCGATTGGAAGGTAAGCTATACGACGATCACAGGCCGGCTTGAGGAGCGGAGCGGTAGTGTAGATAAGGAAGAAGTATCGGAGATAATGGGAAGGAAGAAAGGACGATAAAAGAGATTAAGGACACACACGGAGAGGAAAGGACTGACCCAGATAGGGGGGCTATCGACCTGCTATCTGGTGGTAGTGAGGGTCCGCCTCCTTGGGGGGTTGCTTTTGTTCCTCACTGTCGTGGCAGTGAATCTGCTGAAGGGTGTATCGAGTCTTTTCTACACGACAATAGTAAAAGAACTGAGAAATGGCCGTGGCAAATAAGTCATTTCGGTTTTTGAGGGTGGAATAAAACTCAGTGTATTATTAACATCAAATTTATTTTAATCTACAATATATCGCCCATTATTTAATATGACTTTTTCCCATCTTTTCACCAACTGCATGATACCTGTTCATTGAAGGTCTGAGGTTTATTGTTAAAAAACTGATCCAAGTGATTTTGAATGTCTTCTTCCTTTAGGAATTTCTTCCCATTCATGGAGTTCTGTAGAGCACGCTAGCTTGGAGCTAGGTCTGGTGAATAGGGAGGGAGGCTCAATAATTGATTGCGAGTGACCAATGAGGTTTGTGGGGCCTAGCGTTGTCTTGCTGGAACACAACATCCTTCCGATTTGCTAGATCTGGGGGTTTATTTGTAATTGTTTGGTCCACTTTTGTAAAATGTGAGCAGTATAGAGTTGAATCAATTGTTTGTCCTGTTGGCAAAAGCTCATAGAAAATAACACCCTTGAAATCCCACCAAATGGAAAGGATCATCTTTTTTGGACGCAATCCGAGTTTTGACATTCTTTTTAGAGCCTCACTATTTGGTCCCCAATATTTTATCTACGCACTCCAAAGACGTAAAAGATCCATTTTTCATCTTCTGTTACTAAAAATGAAACCTTTTCAAAAATATTTCGTTTCGTTGTCGTTTCTACAGTGATTCACACACACGTGTTGCCAGGTTGACTTCTATTAGAAAGTGAGGGACCCAAACATTAAGCCTTGGAACATAACCAAGGTTGGGAAAATGGTTTTCTCCGCTCGTGTGCGACACATTTAAGGCCACAGCGATCTGTCTCACTGATTGGGAGGGATTTTGATCAACAATGGTCCTAATTTCAATTCATGGGCGGATCCAGCCGATTGTAAAGGGGGGCTACAGTCGTAAAGGGGGGGCTGCAGCCCACAGCCTTTCCCCATTATCTCTCAATCAGCTTTTTTACCTTTATGTCCCTTTCCTACAACTAAAGTTCTACTTGTCCTGAACATTATTTGTTCTTTAACTTGCTTCCTAACCTTAAGGAAAGTCAAATTCTATCCTTAAATGACGAAAAATTTTCAAAAGGGGGAGCCCCCCCCCCCGGATCCGCCAATGTTTTAATTTCCATTGAACGACCAGACTGCGGAGCATCATTGATGTCAACATTTCCTGAATGAAATTTGTCCTATTAATTTTTGATTGGCATCCCTATAAACACTACTACGAGCATCTGCAGCACGCTTACCTTCTTTAAAATTATACTACAAAATATGGCGATAAAGAATTATATTTATGATATCAGATAAGAAGTGTATTATCGTGACATAAAATCCAAAGGACTTATTTGCGAACCCAATATATCAAAAACCCAATAAAAATATTTTCGTCCACAGAAATAAGTAGTGGATCCAGAAATTTTCTAAGTGGTGGTGCTCTTACTTATTACTTTCACTTACCTATAAATGAATATATATTGAATATGCATCGCGATCGTGAAGAATTTTGACTTCTGTTTTTTTAACTCAACAACGGTATAAGGAAATACAATTCTGACGCTGAAGAATCCGTCCGTGGTAGGAAGTAATCAGAGACGACTCCAGGCTCGATTATTGAGGTCACGCAAGGCACTTCCTCGACATCCTATCATCGACTCTTTGAAATATCGAGATGGTATTATATTTTTTAAGTATCGATCTGTAGTCCATTCGATTGAGACTCCCGTTTCACGTTCTCAAAGCCAACTGTTTCACTTCCTGTTTTCCTACTTTTACCTTGAATATTTAAGTTGTGATATTTACAAATCTGGTTTCAATGAATGGATAGCCTGTGTTAAAATCGGTTAATGATGCAATTAATATTTGAACCAATGATTCACCTGAGCTAAATTGAATATGTACTGATATATGCATGCATATATCAGTATTACAATTTAGGATCATTGGTACACATATTACTAATGTATAAATAGTAAATATCGATTTTAACACGCAATCCATTCATCGAAACCAGATTTGTAAATATTACAACTTAAATATATTCAAGGTAAAAGTAGGGAAACCGGAGGTGAAACCGTTGGCTGTGAGAAGCTGTGGGAACGGAAGTCTCAACTTGTAGGGTTAATAATCGAATGGACTACCTACATATCGTAACTTAAAAAAAAAAATCGATACCATCATAAATACGCATAAATTATCAAAGCTCTTTCTGATGGTGTTTTTATAATAGTTTAGATTCTTTGGGCAGCATATTTTGGAATAATATATCTTAAAAAAATTGGTACTTTTTTAAAATTAAAAATAGAAGATTTTATATTTGTTTTTTTAAATATATATCTCTATAGCACGGTAATGTTGTATAACTGAAGAATGGACAAAAAAACTGAAAAAAATAATGCCTGTTCCAGCATTCTAGTATAAATAGATTTTAAGATCCCTTAGCCCAAAAACTATGTATGTCTAAAAAGCTCTATTTCTAAAATGGGGTCACTTCTGGTATAGTGGTTGGTATGTCAGCCTAAAAAATTAAAGGTCGCAAGTTCGCGTCCCGTGGTGGCCCTAGGATTTTTAATGGGAGTAAAAAATCCTTGGCTATGCCGTCACTCTGTTAGGACGTAACAATGGAGGTCCCGAGCCTGTACGATGTCAGGTACTCATTAAAGATCCCTACCCTAATCATACCTGGGTAGGCAAAATTTAGGACTCCCACCGTAGCATCGTCCGATTAGCCTTAGAGGCATAAAGTGACGTTAATCAAACAATCTATTTATAAAAATATTTGGTGTCAATACTTTTTATTTTGAGAACCGATTATTTTTTAACACTGAAAATCAGCACAGCTTAAGGTAAGAAATGCTAGAAAAACTTATATTTAAAGAACAACCAAAGAAAGTGTTTTTTTAAAAATTCGAAAAGAAGTTTTTATTTTATTTTTTAAAAGATATTATCTTTTTAGGATATGATCATGCACAAAATGCTGAAATAAAAAATGTGAGACCTATTTCAGCTTTCTAGTCCAAACTTAAAAAAACAAAAAAAAAACGCACAGTTTTTCCTTCTTTTTTTATAGCTTCAAAAATGTATATCTCTGTAACTGTAAATCCGAAAAATCTGAAATTTCATATTTTTCTTTATATTGATGAATGGATCAAATAACCTAAAAATTGTTGAAATCCAAGACCTAATGGTTCAGACCCCCGTTGATTTGTTATGGAATGACCCTGAATTCATCTTATAATCCGAGTTAAACGGAACTTTATATGATAATATATCATTCATGTTTGGGCAAAAGGGGTTAAGTCCTAAAAAAAATAATTTTTGTCTCGTCTTCTTAAAATTCATAATTGACTATAATTTATTGTTATTCATAATTTATTACTGTCTCTGTTGAAAGAATATAGTTTCATTTATTATTCTGGAATAAAAAATAAAATAAAAAAGAATTTATAATGATTATCAATAGCTTGGTAAATCGTTGTTTAAGCTTCACATTCCATGACTTAACCTCTTTTACCCAAACACCCGTGATATAAAATTATACCCTACAATTCCCTATATATGTATACCCTATACCCTACAAGCCAATACCCTTTTACCCTATACCTTATACCCTTTCACACACTAGCACGTGGTTAGAGTAGACAGCAAGATAAGCGGTAAGGTCAATCACCTTTTCCCGTCGTCGTAGTCTGCGCTCTCGTTGCTTCAACCTCTCCCTTCATTATTAACTTCGATGTATCGATCAATTTTATGTATTGTAATAATACTAGGTTGTTACAAAAGTCCTTGTTCACAAAATTAATTTTATTCAAATGTGAGTAAAAAAATTTACAAATCAAATTTATTCTTCAAAATACAGGCCATCATTTTCAACTACTTTAACCCATCTTTCAGCCAAAAGTTGTATGTATATGGATCATCGACGACTGAAGGACGACCTGATCTAGGTTCATCTTCAAGGCTTGTATTCCCAGAATTAAACCGCCTGAACCAAAATGCGGCCGTGTTTCGATGCACCACACTTTCCCCTTCCACTGCACAAATTTCCTCGGCTGAGGCCTTTGCATTAAAACCTTTTTTGCAATAATGCCTAAGAAGGCCGCGGATGACAAATTTTTCTTCCGACATTTCTAGTGAAATTTAATAAGCTGAATGAAAGGCAGGGACAGTTGGCGTACATAGATAATTAGAGGATTAGTTAATGTAAACATTGGCATAAGAATTGTATTCGTCAGAGATTAAATAAGGATTAAATTAGAGACCTCAATGTAAACAACTTGATATGCACAAGGACTTTTGTAACAACCTATTAATAAAATCGATTATTTTAAACACTTAAAAAATGCCCAAAAAATTCGTAAAAATAAAAATTATTCATGAACATCAACCGCCACTCCTTAAGTTTCAGGAAAAAATTGTATTTTTTTTTTTTGTTTAACGTCCCTTTATGGTATTAAGGCTAATCAGACAATGCTACAATGGGTGTCATAAATTTTGCCTATCCAGGTATCTGGAGTACCTGACATCGCACAGGCTCGGGACCTCCATTTTACGTCCTGTCCGAGGGTCTGTATAGGTAAGGATTTGTTAATCCCTTTAACAAAGGCATGTCAGGCATTGGGAGATGACCGTGTATGTGTGTATGAAAACTTTTTTAAAGTGTCTTTATATGTTGGTCTACTGTTTGCATTTGTAAGTCAGTATATATTGTAATGTTGTTCACGTACCATGGTGCTTTTACTATGAGTCTTAAAATTTTTTATTGAAAGGTCTGAATTCTTTGTAAGTGGGTCTTTTTGACTGTACCGTATATGAAGAGTATGTCCATATTGGTTTCAGTAAGTATGAAAATGTATTTAATTTTTGTCTCAGTCCGATTTTTGAAGTTTTAGAAAAAAATGAGTAAAGTAGGTTGAGTCGTTTCATAAGGGTTTTTCGTTTGAAATGTAAAAAAAACTAATCTAAATAATTTATTTAAAAATATAGTCTTGGGGTCACCTGCAAGTCGGATACTGGTTAAAGGTACCTATCCTGATTATAGCTGGATAGGAAAAATTTAAGACTTCCACTAGTATCGTTCGATTAGCCTTAGTAGCATAAAGGGACATTAAACAAACAAACAAATATAGTCTTATATAGAATTATTCTCATAATCATAAACCTAAAAAGAGTAGATTTATAGACAAAAATTAATAAAAAAGTACAATAAAATACAATTTTTGTAACATTTCTATAATGATTTTTTTTTCTTTCTAAAAATAAACATTGTTATAGCTGACCTGGAACTTGAAGCCCCCTACGGCACGGAGAAAGGTCCCGTGTTGGCTGAGGGAACAAAAACAAGAAGAGCTTGGAGAGGAATGTCCATTCTGTTTACGCAACTCCTCAAGAATCCTCCCCTTCGTCCTCCCGGGAGGCTGAGTCAAGCTGGTTATCTGGGGCGAAGATAATGCTGCCCGTACACTGCGTCGAACTACGTGACGAACTGATCCCCCGAACTTCGTCGTACAGGCTTACTACGATTAGCTATTTTGTACAATTTACAACTATTAATATGACTCCAATGACTGACTAATAAAGGGGACAACGGCTGTTCTGCCTTTTACTTTAAATTAAATTCTTTTACTTTCACTTACCTATATATGAAATATATAGAAAGGGGAAGTATTGCGATCGTGAAAAATTTCGATTTCCGGTTTTCAACGGAAATATATGTTTTGGGGTTCCCCTGAGTCCAAATAACCATGTGCCGCGAAATGGTTTGTGTGTGTGTGTGTGTGTGGACAGACTAGCTCAAAAACTATAAACCGTACGAACCTGAAATTGGCTATTTGGTTTATGTATATGCCTGCGATGTGACAGCAAAAATTTTATCAAAATTGGTCTAACGGAGGTACTGTATTTAATGAATTTTGTCTAATTTTTACGTAATTGGTCAAATGGAGAGATTTCAGAAAACAATATAAAATGATTTTAGAAGAACAATAACTTTTCTCGTTTCTAGAATAGCATAAGAGACAAACTTTACTACGACACGTAAATACACCTTCTATCGTGTTCACAAAAAGCAACTTGCAATAAAAAACAAGTAAACAGTATAAAAAAATCTGTTGATGTAATCAGATCCCATAAAAAGGGGTCACCTGTGGTGTTGTGGTTAGCATGGCAACCTACAATACTAAAGATCGCGGGTTCAATTCCAGCGGTGGCCCTAGGATTTTTTAATGGGAGTAAAAAATCCTTAGCTATGCCGTCCCTCGGATAGGACGTAAAATGGAGGTCCCGAGCCTGTACGATGTCAGGTACTCGTTAAAGATCCCTATCCTAATTATTCCTGGATAGGCAAAATTCAGGACTCCCACTGTAGCATCGTCCGATTAGCCTAAGTAGCATAGAAATGGACGTTAAACAAACAAACAAACAAACAGATCCTATAAAATATGAAATAAGCAATAATGAATCGAAAAGTTTGTACAATAATGAATCGAAATACTTTCAAGTTTTGCATTACACATACATCAAAAGACTGCATAACTTATGAAGATATACAAATTTAAGCATATGAATGTGGAAAAGTGTGGCCTTTACATACTATCGAAAAACGTCGATTTAGTAAGTGAAAGTTTTGTATTGAGCGCATCGCACCAAGATTTTTTTTTGTTCTAATTGAGTAAAATAACTTCAAATTTTATCATGTAATTTAATTTTAAAATTCGAAATTTAATTCCGACCAGGTACGCTTCTTTAAGTTTTATTAACGGTGGGATTATGTATGATGTATGTGTTCTGAATATTGTCAAAAATAACGTTGAAAAATTAACATTGCTGTAACATACTGTTATTCTTTCTGAAAATTATTTATTGCTTTGCGCTGTCTTTACATTATCAGAACATCATCCTCCAATAGATAATCCCCCGAACCTTGACGTACCGGCGCACTAGGAACAGCTGTTTACATTGCGAACGAACCATGAGGTCTGACCGCACGTATGCACCAATATACAATAATTGTCATCACAAAGACAGCTGACTTGGAACTAGGGACTGTTCTGGCTTTTGCTCTAACTTAATATGGATAAAATAGCATAGTGAATGCGTTTCCGATAATTATACTCGAAAATTAAATTAAAATTGCACAAAATGGTTTTTGCCTAACATTGATTTGAGACATCTTCAATCATCATCAGAGCTTCTTCTTCGTTTGAAAAAAAAAAAATTAAATACATTTATATGAATTTATCTCAAATAAGGTGGGAAAAATTGCTTATAAAAGGTTCCATTGATTCCCTAAAAGAAAAGTATAAATAAAAACTTAGAAATTCTTTTATTTTTGGTAAAGTTTCAAATCATTGTCACAGTTACCCTATAAAACTGTCATACCAGGCAGTGAGTGGTTAAATCCAAATTATTCTGGTTGATTGTTAATTTAACGTCCCTTTGTGGTACAAAGGCTAATCGGACGATGCTACAGTGGGAGTCCTAAATTTAGCCTCAATTAATCTCTTTTTACTTTCGCCTAACTGTAAATCAAATACATATTAAGGGAAAGTTCTGCGTAAAAATCGTAAGAATGGTTGAAAGATGAAGAGTGCTCAGATAGTTCTGAATCAGTAGAATAATATGGCGCACACACACTATCGATAGAATGTGTACTAATAAATCGATTAATTAAGAGGGAAATCTGGCGCTACAGATTGCAGTCTTTCAACACTTCAAGTATAGAACACGACACCTCGATTAAAGTACGACAGGTTTTCGTAATTGTTTATTTACTGTCAATACAAAGTGAGGCATAAGGAAGAAATCGTACGAATACGAGAGGAACTGAATAAGGAAAGAACGACTCATTCAATAACAATCGATACCCAAGCACCTCTCTCAGCCCCACCCGGAAGTAATGTTGTCCTTTCCAAATCCGATCTCTCTTCAATCAGGATCTAGGAGGCATTGAGAATTACATTTACCTCATATGATTCAGTGATCATTGGTTTGATGTTTCGTTTGCTGAACGTCTCTTTATGCTACTAAACATTCGCACTATTCTATAGTGACAGTCCTAAATTTTTCCTATATAGGTATAATTAGGCTTTGGATCTTTAACCAGTACCTGACATCGTAAAGCCTCGATTTTACGTTCTATCCGAGGGACGTCATAGCCAACATGTAATGGTTTGGAAGTATAGTAGGATAAACCATACAGTTATTGACGCTCAGTACAGTTATTGGCACCCCAACTTTAACTTAAAGAAATAGGTAAACAAATCCTAATTTTATTACAAGATATACATGAGTCTAATTTTTGAAGGGTCCTCTAAGTCATCTATGAAGTAAGACTTTAACAAACTAACCATAGGGAAGATTTCACAATTAAATCCACAGGGTGTCAATTTGGCACTTTTAACAATAAATATTGCCATATTGTAAAACTATTGAACTTTTGACCTAAAAAAACCTCTTGTGTCCTTATGAGGATAGATAATGAGGAGCTATAGGAAATTTTATTTGATCCCTTAAAAAAAAAGTATTTTTTTTTTAATTTAACCACAGAAATGTAGTCTTAAGGGTGCCAATAACTGTACGCTTTACCCTAATTGAATTCGAATTTATTTAATTTTTAGTTTTCGCTTTTCGAAATTTGGGGGGCAGCTAAAGCCATGTAACAATATAAAAATGTATATATGTATATTTGGCTAAGACCTCTATATACTGAACGCAGCGAACCACTCAGCCCCACTTATCACCTGTCGACACCTGAATTACGTCACCACATCACAGAGCCACTTACGTCATCAAAACACGCCTTACTGGTGCTAAATGGTTCCTATGTTACCTATAATTATATATTTCAAGTAAGAATATCGTTAAATGTTTGTTAAGCAGTGATTGGGAAATCAACTGAGGACAACGTCCGACACGGACCTTATGATGAGTAAAGTTTTATCCACATCATTATACAGATAAAATCCTAAAAGATTTTCTATTCTCACAACTTACCTAATTATTAAGAAAAATTCACTCAATCGAATGCTTAATTCTTTAATTTTCAGGCAGGTCATGACCCCCAGTCTTATAATTCACGTGGATGAGAGCACCCTTTTTTAATGAGATTATTATCTTGTATTAAGAAGGTAAAGTGTTATGTGTTATTTATTTAGTTTAAGTGTTATGTATATGGCATAGAATTGCCTAACTGCATTATTCTGTCTCTTAAAAGCCGAAATATTTGGCGGATTATGACAGACAGATACTCGTTAAAGATTCCTAATTATACCTGGATAGGCAAAATTTAGGACTTCCACTATAGCATCGCCAGATTAGCCTTGGTGGCCCAAAGTTACATTAAAAAAACAGTGGGCATAGGGTAAACCATACAGTTATTGACACCCTTACGACTATATTTTTGTGATGATATTTAAAAAAATACTTTTTATGAAGTGATCAAATTGAAACTTCCTACAGTTCCTCATTATCTATTTTCATAAAGACTCAAGAGTTTATTTTTTTGGGTCAAACGTTTAATTAGTTTTACAATATGGCAATATTTATTGTTAAAAGTGACAAATCTTGTCACAACAACTTTAACAAAAGTTTGTTAAAGTCTTACTTCATTGATGACTTAGAGGACCCTTCAAACATTAGACTCATGTATATCTTGTAATACAATTAGGACTTGTTTACCTATTTCTTCAAGTTAAAGTTGGAGTGTCAATAACTGTATGGTTTACCCTACCATATAATAGAAGAAAATAGAAAATCTTGATTTAGCGATTTTAAAAGAATGCAGGTATATAGAATGGCTAAAATCATTTTTAAATTCAGAGTAGAGATCAGAACTGACCTAGTTAACTGCTTACCTATTAAACTTTGGAAGGTGTAGTCAAGGACATCTTTGCGGAAGAAGAACAAATTCCTCACTCTTCATTGGTAAATGTGTCATCACATAACCTAAGCTCACTTATTTTAACAACGACATATCTCGGAATAAGTGATTTTTCAAGAGAGTGAATTTAGACTTCAAAAATGAAATAAAATTAAGTTGTTCATTATTGAAGCCCTAAGGACCAAAATCTGATTAAAAAATGTCTAATAGGTATCGCTCAGTATCTCAGTGTTCTGCTCGACTTTCAAAAGCGTAGCCGTTTCATTATTTAAAAAAAATCTGGTGCAATGCGCGCAACACTCCACTTTCACTTACCAAAGTTTTTTTATTATTAAATAAAAGTTTTTGCTTGTGATAATTCGGCAATGCAAGCATAATACTCCATCGGGTCTGATTTTATTTACCATATAGTTACCATGAAACAAATAATTTCCATTAAATGAACAGAACATCACTAATTATAAACAATGGTCTGTCATTAAAGGCGTACTGCGCATGCGTGGGCTCAACGTGTATTATGAGTTGACGGAATATTTTCTTTTTTTCTCCTGCATATGTTTACTTGACTTTTCATATTTCATATTTATCTAGTTCTTATTTTTATGCGAAACAAGAGACAGATTTCTCCATATAAACAAAAACAAAGGTACTTTATAGAAAAACAAAAAAGGCCCCTACCCCATATAAGCCCCCTCAGAACATTTTAATAATGATAAAGCTTACCTGATATTAAAGAATACTTGATTCTCATTAAACATGACGAGTTTTATCAAAATCGCTAAATCTATTTTTGAGAAAATCGAAAAAAATAGTAAAAATGGGGAAAAAGTTATAAAATGAAGTGCTACCTCCGTTTGATCAGTTTTGATGAATCTTTTGTTGTCACATCGCATATATTTATACCAAATACCCAATTTCAGGTTCGTGCGGTTTATAGTTTTTGAGCTAGCCTGTTCACACACAGACAGACCATGCCGCGGAACTTGGTTATTAGGACTCAGGCTAAATTTTTCACGATCGCAATACTTTCCCTTACTAAATGTTTCATATATATGAGTAGGTAAGTGAAAGTAAAAAAAATGACAAGCTAGGTGGAATGGCTTGTTATTGATTTAAAGCTATCGATAGTCTCCGCTAGATAGTTTCGGACATAAAACTATCGATACTATGAATAGTTTAAGTTGATGAAGGGTGTAGAATAGTACAATTTTTCATTTGAAACGATAGTACTATAGATATTTTTATTTCACTACGACTTGTAAAACTAAGAATAGATAAGTCTTTTTCATCATACTTCATCAAAAACATGTGTTTTCAATACTCGGTTCGAGTCCGTAAAGTAGCACATTTCGGGCTTAGGCCTGAATAATCAGAATTGTACTATAAATATTAATCTCTCTATATATAAGAGGCTTTGTCCTGACTGACAGAATCAACGCAGAGCAAAAACTACTAATGATAGAAACTTGAAGTTCGGAATTTAGATCTTAAACGCGATGTAGGTAACCACTAAGAAAGGAATTTCAAAAATGTAACCCCTAAGGGGCTTAAATGGCGAAATTCTAGTTTAACTCTAACGGAAATCGATTTTTGAGATTTTAAACCATATGTTTTTTATGTGAATATCGATTTAACGTTACAATATTATTAAAATAGACATTCACAAAAATATGGCTACTGATTATTTTAATGTTAGTGGTAATCAAATTATGTACACTGTGATTCCCATGATTGGGGATGGAGCGTGTTTATTTCGATCTCTTCTCCATATATATAAGAGGCTTTGTCCTGACTGACAGAATCAACGCAGAGCAAAAACTACTAATGGTAGAAACTTGAAGTTCGGAACTTAGATTTTAAACGCGATGTAGGTAACCACTAAGAAAGGAATTTCAAAAATGTAACCCCCAAGTGGTTTAAATTGTCGTTTAACTCTAACGGACACCTATTTTTGCACTTCGAGAAAAAATGTCTAATTTGGACTCATTTTAAAGATCTTGATACAACGAGGTTAACTCGAAAGCTCCTATGGGGTGTCGAAAACCATGTTTTAAACCCGAAAAAGAGAGAGCAAAATTGCTCACGAAGAGTAAGCAATTTTTTGTTTCGGCGGTTTTAGTGAACTCTTCCATTGCGCGTACCCTCTCTTCTACCGAGCCGGCAGCTTCCCCCTCCAACATTTCATCTACCGGAAGCTCCGATTCTACTAAATCTCCTTAACATCAGATAACATATTATATTAAATCAATACCTAGATAATGACCACAGAATTGATTTTAAAGGCACGCCGGCAAATGCTAGTGCATAATAACAGAAATTATGAAACAATTTTTTTAAAAATAAATCTTTTATTGTAGTTTGTTTAAATGAATTCATATACATAAATATACCGCCCTCCCTCAGACTTGGAACCTCGGATGCCCGGATCTCAGTTAATCGAAACCCTATTGTAGATTCGATGCTTTCCCCACACGTGAAAAGGCGACACATAATTGCCCCTGCGTTATACACTGATTTTCCTAGTCCATTCAGGAAAAAATATATTTGGCTACTAGATGCTTACCCATCCTAAATATCGAAAGAAAATGAATTGTTGTGTCTATAAATCAACGTATACAGCCATCTTTTGGAAATTTATAGACTTGGAATGAATCACACTCAATTATAGTTATTTTTTATCACACTCAATTAATTTGTCATAAAAGAAATATTGAGGCCAATAATCGAGCCCTACGGGGCGTCGAAAACTATGTTTTAAAGCCGGAAAATTAACCGTTCACGACGAGTAAGCAATTTTTTTTTTCGGCGGGTTTAGTGAAATCTCTTCATTGCGCGTCTCCCTCTCTTCAACAGAGCCGGCAGCTTCCCCCTCCAACATTCCACCTTCCGGAAGCTCCGATCCCTGTTATGTTGTTAATGCATAACATATGTTGTCAATATATAAAAAACATACTATATTAAATCAATTCTAAGATAATGATCACAGCCGCGACGGGGAATACTAGTGTAAGTATAAAAGCACTTTTCTTCTATTATAGGTTAATAAACATATATATTTTTTTTTTAAATAAAAAGGTGTCAATTTAATTTTTTATATTGTATCTGTAAGTTATTAATGAAATATAAAAGTGTTTTAATGTACTCAAGTATGAGCAGTATAATGAAAAGTATTGATGTTCATAACACGTACCAAAAGTATGTTTTCGGTGCTAGGTCTAATTTCCAAGTTAAACTGGACCGCACACCGAAAACTACCACTTTTGGTACTATTGACGAAAAGAACTATTTGACTGTGTGTAGTCTTTACTTTAACGGAAACAATTATTTTTATTACAATTACATACCTATTAATTCCATAATTAATCAAGGTGATCAACACCTACTTATAAAGTCAGACAAGACTTCAAAAGTTGTGCCCTCAACAGTAAGAAAAGCTGTCTACCCACTTATCAGTGTGATGACAGAGTTATTATCATGTTAGGTTACTGATTAATGCTAAATGCGAATTATATTATGGAATATATTTTCATATTATCAATTGTTTAAAAATAAATTATAATGTAAATTTACAATTTATCAACCATTGAAAATTTTAGAATTATTTTCATCCAAAACCTTACAAATTTCACGGTACAACGGTGGTTCGTGGAACTAATGATTTTATTTATAAATTTAAAGTACTTCAAAAATAGCTCACCTGCGACCTCAGATATTTCCTGAAAATATTCCAATAGCTAAGCTAAATATAGATAACCTGTTTAAAGCGTTTCTCTCCAAATCCGAAGCACAGTTTGAAATAGTTTTAAGGTATATCTTGATTGATTTATTGTCAGGAATTTTCATCTTTATGATTTCTTTATTTAACATTCCTACATTTCGAGCCAAGCATGTGTATCAACCATCAGGGCTTGGTGACTCATGTAATGTCTCACACATACTGAGGTTAATAGTTCAGACTTGGGTTAGAAGTCTAACAGTCTTCTTTCTACCCTTGTCTTAATTCAAAAATTTAAGATTTGAGAAAAATGTGATTATTTATGGCATAGTAACTGCCCAAACAACAAACTAATTGTTAAATAATTTAGCTAATTGCCTTATTGGTTGGGGGTCGGCAAAAAAAAATATATATATATATAATATTAGTTGAATATAGAAAAATATATATCTACAAAAAATTCACTAAAAACAAGAAAGTAAAAGATCTATGGGTTCTAACTTTATAAATGGTTTCAGTAGTTGGATAAGTTTATTCCGATGATAGTGATCCATAAAAAAATTATTGAATTGCATAAATAAATTATTCAAATTTATCGAGCAAGTACTTAATATTTTTCTATTATTAATTTTACGTAATTATAAAGGTTAGTATGGCAACCTACTCTACTGAATATTGCGGGTTCGCGACCCGAGGCGCTTGCCGGCTATGGCGTCCCTCGGATAGGATGTCAGGTACTTGTTACCTGGATAGGCAAAATTTAGGACTCCCATTGTAGTATCAACCGATTAGCCTTAGTAGCATAAAGTGATGTTAAACAAACAATTGCCTTATTTTTTTTACTTACATTTTACACTGCGAGCACAGATTTCTGCTTTTTTTTGTTTGTTAATAACATGATTACCTTTTAGCTTCGTCATAATTATAAAATTAAATACATTTTCCATTAGGAAGTAAGTGCAAAAATAATCTCATAACTACAACTTCCTAAAATTAAATATTTCCGTAATAACTATGATTTTTAATTTTTTTTTCTTTTAGTAATCAATATTTATTACAATGTTCATCTGATTTAATTACCAGGTAAGAGAAAACCATAAAAACGTAAAAGGTGCCTATAAATGACTATTTGTTCACCTTTAACACACAGGTCTACTATAAAACCTATGTAATTTAATATATTATCAAACCTTTAATATGCTTTGTCAATAAAACAACGTTACCGTAAATTTTAATAACGTAATAAACATTATTGTTTATGTGCGTGTTCTATAGGTATATTATTTTTTAAATAGCTTTGGACGAAGGCAAGGTTTCGTAACGAAACCTGTTCGTTCCCTATCAGGAATGGAATGTTTCTTAGACACACGTGACTTCAGAGCAACTGGGAATTTCATTCCATTATATGTGTATCCATATTTTGGATATAACTTATTTGTAACATAGTTTATATATATATATATATTTAATAATTTTATTCAACATAAAATTTACATAGAAAATAATACTGAGTAATTACAATATAAAGTATATACCGACATAGCGCGAAGGCTGTCTGTCAGGAGCGCTGAATATTTATTTATTTTTAAAATTACTACATAAATAAATAAATTACATAAATAAGTAAAATTACATAACAAATTGCATACATATAAATAAATATAAATATCATATAAATACTTTCAATAATTAAAGTTCCGAACGAGAAATGAGCGATAGATATAGGCCTCTTTTACGTAGTTCGCTAAGGCTGACCAATCATGACCATTTAAATAAATTAACATTTGGGACTCGGATAGGGTGGTTAAACCAAAATGCTTCTTTCTCATGCCTTCGAATACTTTACATCGGCCTAAATGATGGAAAACAGTCTCGACTTCCTGCATGCTACATATGGAACAATTATAATTTCTTCCTTCAATAAAAGGTTATATATAAATAAATCTCATGTCCTAAGGTATGTCAGGAATAATATCATAAACTACTCAACCGATTTTTATAAAATTTGGCTCATTGTGTGTAGTTTTGTTCTACTTAAAAGATACGATAGTTTTGATCTCGATTATTGGCCTCAATATTTCTTTTATGACAAATTAAGTGCTTATTATACTATAATTGAGTGTGATTAATTCCAAGTTCAATAAATTTCCAAAAGATGGCTGTGTACCTTGATTTATAGACACAACAATTCATTTTCTTTCGATATTTAGGATGGGTAAGCATCTAGTAGCCAAAATATATTTTTTCCTGATTAGACTACGAAAATCCGTGTTTTACTCAGGGGCAATTATGTGTCGCCTTTTCACGTGTGGGGAAAGCATCGAATCTACAGTAGGGTTCCGATTAACTGAGATCCGGTCATCCGAGGTCCCGATTAACCGAGGTGCCAAGTCTGAGGGGGGGGGGGTATGTATATGTATATGAATTCATTTAAAGAAACTACAATAAAAGATTTATTTGTACAAAAAAATGTTTCATAATTTCCTTTATTATGCATTATTGTTATGTAAAAAATAAAAACCTTAACCCTTCTGAAATCTTTACCAAACAGTTTTAAATTTGGCGTAAAGTTATATTTTAAATCCCGTTGGTTTTTAGATTAGTTGAAACGTTTTTATTTTTATCAGTAAATTTTGATTTGACTGAATTAAAATTGATAGGATATAATTAATTAAACGCATTATTGCTAATGGGCCACAGCAACGCGTGCTCAATAAATCTGGGACTGCTTAATAAATCGATCGATTTTTTGATCGATAGATTTTAATCGAGAGATTTTTTTTAATTCATGTGATTCTAATCCTCATGTTCATGTAAGGGAAATTTGTCAACTATACCAAATCATATTTGCGTTATTAGATGTATAAACATAAAAGATTGAATCATATAGTAATATAAATCAGATAAGGTTAATGTATATCTATTTTGTTTTCGTTTTGTCCTTTTTTATTTTTTATACTATGTTTGAGGGTTTTTTTTTTCTTCCTTATTTATTTAATTTAATTATTTTAAATTGTAATTCAAGAATTTCTTTGAGACCATATGATATTTTTATAAGCGCAGAGATTGAAGCCACATATCGATATTATGTACAATGTATTCTTAATTTAATAAATAAGTGTTTAAACTACACGTCAAATAAAGAATTACGATGAATATAATACCCGACAATGGATCATTCTAGATACACCATAAAAATATCGCGTTTGCTCGTTATGAATAAAAGTAACATCAGAAAAATGTAAAAGAAGGTCTAGAAGCGTATCTCAACTAAATCAAAAGCGACACTAGCGCCATGGTTCGAGTTCGTATCTTATTACGATTCGCCAAACACTGCTCCGAACATGCTGTTCGGGGGTGAGGTTCGCACAGTGTAAAAGCACCTTTAGACAAGAACCTGAAATGATATCTAACATGGTATTCTTTTTGGAATGTTGAACAAGGCCACCCGGCCAATAAGCGGTGAGGGGTCGACGATAAAAACTCTGGAATTTCCTGGAGGCACTCTGTTCCTGGACTGTAGACATCAGCTATTTCCGCGAACATCTTTCGTCAACATTTCCGCCTAGAGATCGCTCCACGTATCATGGATCCATTATGACTCCTTCCAGTGAGAAGATTCTCCTCTAGCTCTCCGCGTGATAAGATAACAGTACTTTTCATGGGCCTCACCAGCACCAAATTATTGAGGGGGAGGCTGAATATTCTCCTAGAGAGGGTAGGCAGTAATTCGAGAGGCTAAAAATAATAACGCTTTTAAAGGTATTTATATTATCTTTAAACTAGTCACTTTATGCCTCAGTTAGAACATAGGTAGTTGCTAAAGCTTTAAAATTGAAGGATGTGGGCCGAAATTTCTGGAATGAATCGATGTTTTTAACATAAATTTTAAAACATTAATCTGTTAACACCCAAGATTATCTAAACGTTGATATTCCTCGACATCGTTGTTTCTAACATAAATTTTAAACCATTAATCTGTTAGCATCCAAACGTATCTAAACATCGATATTCCTTGACATCGATGTTTTTAACATTAATTTTAAAACATAGATCTGTTAGCACCCAAACGTATCTAAACGTCGATATTCCTCGACATCGATGTTTATAACATAAATTTTAAAACATTAATTTGTTATCACCCAAACGTATCTAAACATCGATTTCGCTTCCCAAGTAGGGGAGGGCGGCATAGAGTCGAATTTCCGGAATATTTACAATATTTTTAAAAGATACTTCATGTTTCAGTGAAATTAGCTGTTCCAAGTACGCCGGTAGGGACGATTAATGGTTCCTCACGTGGTTCGACCCAGTGTAAAAACAACTTACCGCACTGTCCAAGCAAGATTACCACAACTCAAAATAACTGATTTTTTATTTTTTGATACCTTGAAACCAATGCAACTGGTTGTTAAAAAAATGGGAAACTGTCATATTTCTGAATAAGATTTAAGGCACTTATTAATATTTGTTTTAGTTGATTTGACATTTTTATAAAATTTAATTGATAAAGGTTATCTGGAGTAATGATCTTTCATTGAAGGTGCGATATTTATTTTACCTGAAGTCACCTGTAGTGTAGTGGTTAACATGGCAACCTAAAATACTAAATGTCGCAGGTTCGCGTTAAATGGAAGTTAAAAATCCTTACCAAGCTGTCCCTCGGAGAGGACGTAAAATGGTGGTCCCTAGCCTGTACGATGTCAGGTACTCGTTAAAAATACTAATTATACTAGGATAGGCAAAATTTAGGACTCTCACTGTATCACCGTCCGATTAGCCTTATAAATGGACGTTAAAGAAACAACATTTATTTTACCAAATAAAATAGCTTATAAAAGGAGTAAAGGTAACAAATAATTGAATCATTGATATTATGTATAGCGTTTCGATTTATCGATAGTACAAAAGAAAAAGTCGAGATAGCTTGAGGTTACCGATTGACGTAAGAAAGTACGATAGAGGTGAAAGTAGGCCAAGGAACTCGGCTCGGCTGACTTCGGACACTCTCGGCTGTATTCGGCGCTCTGCGTATTCTAGCTCGTCGCTTCTTGTGCATTCGCAAAGGATTATTATAGTTGAAAGATGTTTTATTTATAGTGAAATAAATGTAAATATATATTTTATAAAAAAAAAAAAAAAAAAAAAAACTTCGATCGGAATGTAGAATTATTTTTCTGTTTAAATATATATGACAGATAGCATTGATCAAATACGTGTTTCTTCAAACTCGCTAACCTTCGATTATAATTCAATCGAATTTGCATTCTTGCAATCTCGTTTCCTATAATTCAGTATTGAATAGATGTAAAGTAGTACCTGTAATGATTGGCTAATTTATAAAATTGTCTGGATTAATTAAAAACCTTTATTTAAGTCTCGAAGGCACTTGGATGTATTTTTTTTTTCAATCCTAATTTTCATTGATTAATTCCCAGCGAAAAAAAAAGTAAACCTTGCTTGTTTTACGTCTACATGTTATAATTTTTCTAGGAGCGGTTTAACGTAATGTAACCAATAAAAAATTCTGTATCATTAAATCATATTGCAACGTGAAACACAAAACATATGATCGAAGAAAGATCTAGAGTTTCTGTTAGAACAGCTGTTTGTGGCTGTTCGAGAATCTTCTAAAGACACTGCCTTGGGGGATTCCTGCCTTAATAGGATAAATGTTGGAAAATTCTGAGCCACTACGAACTCGGAAGGAGCGGGCCTGGACTAGAAAAATCCCTGTTTTTCCCTTGGCAAATTATGTGTCGCCTTTTCATGTATGGGGAAAACATCGAATCGATTTGTTTTAGCAAAAGGCAGGTTACCAAAATCATTGTGCACTTATTAGTATAACCTCCTGATACGATATCTCATATCATCATGTGTTACATTCTGAATTTAACTAGTATGTATTATGGCAGAAGATTAATTTGGTAAATTTTAGCTAACTGTTTATTTTGATTGCAGTAAATCCTGTTCCAATTTTATTCTTTATTAGTTCCTTTTCATAAACACATAATGGTCAAATATAAGATGTAAACAATGAAAACTTTAACCCTTCTGAATTCTTTACCAAGCAGTTTTAAATTTGGCGTAAAGTTCTATTTTAAATCCCGTTGGTTTTTAGATTAGCTGAAACGTTTTTATCTTTATCAGAGAATTTTGATTTGACTGTGTTAAAAAGAATAGGATATAATTACTTCAACGCATTATGGCTACTGAACCACATCAACGCGTGGCCGGGACTGCGCGTACCATTATAATTTCCAGAGAAGACTTCGTTACCATAATAATTAGCGGGAATATTTTTTAATTAGCAACACTTGATAAAATAAAAGTAAAAAAAAAAAAAAAAATGGATGCGTTATCAGAGAAAAAAATGGCACTGCTCCTCGCGAGTAAATAAAAAGTAAATAAGTTGTTTACTATGTGATTACGGTATTTATTTATCTTTAGGATATTAGCGTTTTTAAATTTGGCGTAAAGTTGTCCTTTAAATTTTATATCCTGTTGGTTTTTAGATTAGCTGAAACGTTTTTATCTTTTTCAGTGAATTTTGATTCGATTCTATGGAATATATTGAATGTATTAACACGTTAACTGCGACGAGGGGTCATTAGACCCCTTGCGGTGGCTTCCTTTACTGCGAGCCGCATTATAGTTTAAATGTTTTCCTTAATGCGGCAAGGGATCAAATGACCCCTTGGTCTTTTAATGCTCATTACACTTCATCTCACTATTGTTTTAGCATATTATATTAAATATTAATGAATATGTAAATAAAAAATATTTTTTCTATTTCTGTAAATGTTTGAAAGCGGTGAAAGCGACAGTAATTTTCCGTGAATCACATTTATCTAAGGGTGAATCACAGATTCACCTTCCTTTCTTGTTCTTCGACTGATTCTACTTAGTATTTTTGACACCTGAGCTCTCATTTATTTGTCTCGATTCAGTAAATAATTTCGATACGTATTCACGTGGTAAGAAACTTGCCGATTTAGCCCTTTCATAGCGGAATTCAACTTCAAGCAAAGATGAAGGAACTAGTTCAAGTTTTGAAGATAGTTATGATTCATATAAGGAAGGAATGTTCGGGCTGTTATGAAAAGCTAAGAACAGCTATGAGCAGTGCAGAAGCCCAAAAAAAGGTGAAGAAGGTCCGGACAGACTATGACGACTGTGCCGACAACCGTCTCTTTGCTTGCAGAGCTTCAATGATAAACATTATAAAATGTAGTTTTCACGTGTTATTTTTTTTAATAATTTAATTTGTAATAATTAGGTTTATTTTTTTAAATACACAAAAGCTACACCTATGTTCATTTATTTATAATAAAAACATAGGTTTGGTTTTATTTTTGATATCTGAATTCTTCCTTTCATGAATTATATATGCTGACAATTAAGTAAATTAAAACCATATAGTAAACATTTTATGATTGAACGTAAAAGGAAAGAAAAAAATTACTGTTAGTATAACACAGATGTTGTGGAAAAAATAAGTAATAAAAAAATATATTCAGAAGCAACAGAATTCAACCCTGCTTCTGTTACGAATTCTAGTACGTCAGGTATTTGTAAAAAAAATGGATTTCACTTTAAAACATTCATCAATGTTTACAGAGACTTAATTTTAATGTCTAAGGGACAAGGGGTCAATCAGCCCCTTGACGCAGTTTAGCGGTGTGGTAGCATGGTGTCATTTGACCCCTCGTCGCAGTTAACGAAAATCCCAGTTTATTTGCTTCGCAGCTAACGTGTTAAAATAGGATATAATTAAGTCAACGCATTATAGCTACTGAGCCTCAGCAACGGGTGGCAGGGTCTGTTCATTGTAAAATATTGTTATTGTTTAATAAACATTATATAAACCCACATAGGGTTACAGTTTGATCGAATGTGATTGAGGAATATCTAAAATTATAATTATAAATTCTGTCAGAAACATTAAATTCTGCCGTACGTAAAAAAAAATTCAAATGTGTACCTATACATATTTAATGGTACAAGATAATTTCCAATTTTAATAATGAACTGCGATAGACCAATTAATATGCAAGTGCTTTAAGCCCAATGAGTATATCATAATGTTTTAAGCAACCTCGTATTTATTTTAAAATCATTCTGCTCTTAAGTATTAATTTAGTGTAATAATTCATCCACTATGAGAGATTTTTTGTAATAATAAAAAAAAATCACTCTTCGGCAGAAGTAGGGTAACCGGAAGTGAAACCGTTTGAAGCGAGAAGTTGTGGGAACTCAGAAGCGGAAGTTTCCACTTGTGGGGTTAATAATCGATCTATTCAATAAATATTGCAGGCGGGCTATCGTTTTTTTTTTTTTTTTTTTTCCATCGCGAATCTTATCGATATTTCCATTATGGTCAGGTTATTATTTAGTAAATTAAATGTAGAGGGGTCACCTGTGGTGTAGTGGTTAGCATAGCAAGCTACAATACTAAGGGTTGCGGGTTCGCGTCTTGCGGTAGCCATGGTATTTTTTAAAGGGAGTAAAAAGTCGTAGGATATGCCGTCGCTCAGGTAGAAAATAAAATGGAGGTCCCGAGCCTGTGCGATGTCAGATACATGTTAAAGAACCCTATCCTAATTAGACCTGGATAGGCAAAATTTAGGACTCCCACTGTAGCATCAACAAAAATATTGCTTTACATCATTTTATTTAACTGTTTTAAACTTCTCATCAAATCCATAGATTTTTTATGTTATTTTATTTTTTGTATTTCTACTATTCAACTTGGCATCGAAATAATTTTTACCTGTCAAAACCTTTTTAAAAGATAATGTTATACTATTTTATGCTGCTGTTGTTATTCCATATTAATAATATTTTACCTAGTTTTCAAATTTTTAATTATCATATTCAGACATAACTTAATTGTCAAAGGCCAGTAAGCGTATGGAGAGAAAATGTTATAAATGTAAAAAAAAAAAAAAAAAAAAAAAAAAATGGGCAGCATCACTATTTTCAATACAGTGTTTCTCTCTCTCTTTCACGCTTATCGGTTCCCCGGTGAACTTTTAAAATATTAATAGTATAATAATAAGTATGAATGAAGACGAATGTGTATCTTAGATTTATTAGACTAACATTGAAACTGGTGCAGTTATATATGTATATATGCATTTAAATTCATTTGTTTAAGAATGTAATTTTATGTACAGTACCGGTCAAAAGTTTAGACTCACTCGTATTTAATTCACAATCTTCAAGTTTAAAAAAATAATTGTAGCTCAAGAGATAACATTTCAAAAATTATATGATTGTTTCGAATACAATCTATATAAATAAAGATGAAATTCTGTTAGTTTGTTTTTTTGTTTGTTCTTTATAGAAATACATACAGTTTGTCCTAAATTCTCCGAATTTCGCTTAGTGGTTCTTTCATACCAGGTGCGAACTCCTGTCCATATTAAAATTGCATAACAGCCAATCTCTGGGTATATTCTTTATTGTTATAAAAATCGTTATGATCTCGCTTTACATTAGATTTTTACGAAATCAACCGTTGGAGTAAAAAAAATCTCATTTCTGTCCTAACGAACTTTTCTGGACCCACGGCTTTTCTCATTGTTTTCAAAATTCCGTGCGTGAAACCGGGATATTAAAGCTAGTTATAAATAAATTAAAAATAAATTACGTTGTCCAATAAATAAAATGTTGTTACTTATCTATTTTATAAAATCTAAGGGTGAGTCTAAACTTTTGACCGATACTGTATATTAAATCAAAATGTTATAAATGACAAGTAAAGTAATATGAAAATAAAAAAAATCAATTTTAACAATTTGATTATGTACATCTCTTAATTAAACATATTTTATCAATAAAATATATTAATATATGTACCTGTACACTAGGTCCTAATAATTAGGATTAAATTTATGTTAAAATTAATTTTGATTGTTTATTTTTTCAGATATTTTATTATTTATAGCAAGCTTCTACTGATTCATACTTTTGTCATACTGCCTATATTATCATTGACTTGTAATACAATTACCTACATCTAAGATCGTTCTTTATTTACTATTTATAAATATTAGGTATATATCTGTGTTTGCTGTGTAAATGGTGTTATATCCAAACAAAAATCATTGTTTAATCTGTTTGTACATGATTCTGCAGATTTATAAACAATATTGAAATCAACACTCCCGAAGTCCCGAGCCTGTGCGATGTTAAGTACTCGTTAATGCATCGTCCGATTAGCCTCAATGACATAAAGTGTCGTTAAATAAACAAATGAAACATGTAATCAATTATCACTGAATCATATGAGGTAAATGTAATTCTCAACGCCTCCTAGATCCTGATTGAAGAGAGATCGGATTTGGAAAGGACAACATTACTTCCGGGTGGGGCTGAGTGAGGTGCTTTAGTATCGATTGTTATTGAACGGAAATACACGTTTTGGGGTCCCCTGAGTCCAAATAACCAAGTCCCGCGAAATGGTCTGTGTGTCTGTGTGTGTGTGTTTGTGTGTTGTGTGTGTGTGTGTGTGTGTGTGTGTGTGTGTGTGTGTGTGTGTGTGTGTGTGTGTGTGTGTGTGTGTGTGTGTGTGTGTGTGTGTGTGTGTGAACAGACTAGCTCAAAAACTGTAGGCCGTACAAAACTGAAATTGGGTATTTGGTGTATGTATATGCCACTGATGTGACAGCAAAAATTTCATCATCTCAAATGGAGGGGGTACTTTATTTAATAACTTTTTAAGTTTTTTTCGATTTTCTCAAAAACGGCTCAAACGATTTTGATTAAACTGAGTATTTGATCTATTTATATGACCGAGATATGACTGTAAAAATTTCATCAAAATTGATCAACCGGAGGGGGGACCTTACTTAATAAAGTTTGTATCATTTTCACGTGTTTTTTTTTTATTTACTCAAAAAAAGCTTTAACGATTTTGATCAAACTGGGTATTTGATGTATGTATATGCCAAAGATGTGACCCTAGTGGTTGAATCCTTTATAAAAAAAAAAAAAAAAAAAAAAAAAAAAAAAAAAAAAAAAAAAAAAAAAAAAAAAGAGGCCAACATTTCATCAAAATTGGTCAAACGGAGCGAGCACTTTATTTCATAATTTTTTTTTTTTTCTAATTTTTACCTTTTTTTCGATGATCCCAAAAACGGCTTTAACGATTTTTATCAAATTCGTCAGTTAAATGAAAGGTGTTCTTTAATATCAGGTAAGCTTTATCATTATTAAAATGTTCTGAGGGGACTTATTTTTTTTGGGGGGGGGGGGCTTTTTTGTTTGTTTCTTTCTTTCTTATAAAGTACCATTGTTTTTGTTTACATGAAGAAATTAACTGTCTCTCGTTACGCCTAAAAATAAGAAATGGCTAAATATGATAAAAATAAAGAAAACATAAAGAGGAGAAAAAAATAAAAATATTCAGTCATCTCATAAAACTCGTTAAGCCCACGCATGTGGAGTACGCCTTTTCATAATTAAAGCCGTTCTGTTCATTTGAGAAGTGGCAATTAACAAAACGCATTAATTTCTAATCTAAGTAAGTTGGTAAGTGAAAGTTGTGTGTTGCGTGCACGCAACAGATTTTTTTTTATTTAGATATGATATCTTATGACATTTTTATTAATTTTTTTATCTACTAGCGTAATAAGCAAATATGCTGATATGACAACTTATTGTAAAAAGAAAAAAAAAAAACGAATTTAAAACGGAAATATAAGAAAACAAAGGAAAAACAAGTAAATTGTTTAAAGTAAAAGAAAAAAGTATGTGTATAACTGTTTAATGCAGAAAATCTCGTGGCCAACACCTCAACAGTCTTCTTGGCGGATTGTAAGGGCTTGTGGGAGTGTGTAGAGCTTGAGTTACTGGGTTGGAATTTAGAGTAAGTCTGTCATGAAAGTTACGGTAGCGATCTATGGCTGTTACTTGGACGTAAGGAATGTCGAGGTCAGTGTGTAAGGTCTCATTAGAGCATATAAGGGGGCATCTACTATCTTCCTTAGTATTTTTGGTTGGAATGACTCTATGAGTCAACAAAAATAAAAATAAAAATAATAAATATAAGACTAGCCCGGGGTAGCGGTTAAAAGTCTACAATTAGTATTAAACTATTTTATTGTAGTCAACGTTTCGGCTCAACAATTCAGATCTTCTCCAGGGCTAAATGAACAAGACACAGACAAAAAAAAAATTATAAATACATAGAGCAATGAATATGAACTAACTAGTAAGCACATAGAGGTGTGTAAACATACAATATACAGTAACAAGGCGTTATATGGCTATTGAAACTGATAACATTGATTTTGTGATTTAGTGGGACAAGATACATTTTTTAAGGGGATATAGTATAAGAAAAGTGGCTGATGAGTTAATATGGTGTTTAATATCATTCATGTTTGGGCAAAAGGGCTTTTTTTTTTTGTCTCGTCTTCTTAAAATTCATAATTGACTTTAATCTTTATTGTTGAAAGAATATAGTTTCATTTACTATTCTGGAATAAAGAAATACAATTAGAAAGAATTTATAATGATTTTCAATAGCTTGGTAAATCGTTGTTTAAGCTTCACATTCGATGACTTAAACCCTTTTGACCAAACACCATTGATATAATATGGTCATTTAATATGAAGAGTTAGTATGACCGAAAGGTAACGGAGATAAAGGGCGATTGATTAGTGATGGATGTACAGATACCAAAAATATAGGTATGCTTAGAAGTGACGTTGGAGGTGTCAGATCCAAGGACTAAGGTACCGAGTATCATTTTTAAAAAAAATCATGGTGTGGCGGCAGCGGGTTTTCAAAATTGAAAAAACCAAATCTGCCCGCCTCATAGCGCCAGTAAAATTAGAAAAAAAATAATTTTTAATAAGTTAGGCAAGGAATAAAAAAACTCTAATTGCAGCTGACTGTACTAATCAAAGACTTTAATAACATAGAATTGAAAAAACAAAACAAATATTTTAACTATATACACAAGATTATAAAAGTGAAGAATAATGAAAACAAAAATAAATACACATAAACTTAAAATTGAACTTCCAAAAAAATAATTTAAAACTCCTAACTTTAATTAAAATAATTTGAACTCTTGTAAATTGTGAAAAAGAAAACATAACAAATTTAATATTTGCAATTACAAAAGGGTTATTTTTTATTGCCTTTGCTTGAATAACAATTTAAAGAATGAATTTTGAATAATGGTAGAGACATTCATCCTCATATGTAATATGTAAATTACTTTACATGTATTACAAGTTAGGTACGTTGTGGAATTGTTCCAGTACCACTGATTACTTTTATGATTAAATGTTCATAGTTACACATTCGGTGTGAGATGTGGCCTGAAGAATGACCCAAATGTGGGCATAAATTGCGATCTCTTCACGTGAAGAATAAAACAACCTTACTCCACCACTGCAAATGCCGTACTGCCCTGGCATTAGATAAGGACGCGTCTCTAATACCGAATTTAAAAACACGGCATCTTACGGCCGTAAATATACACATGGAATTTAAATTAAAATGTTATTCACACTAATATAAATCAGCACTACATAAAAATCAAAATATTGTCTATAATAAATAAAAATATAATTTAAAATCTAAATATTACATATTGGCCACAACACATGGCGTATTGTTAAAACTCCAGTAAGAGTGCAGTAGGAGTATATAAGTTATAAACTTAGTGTGGGGTCACCTGCGTTGTAGTGGTTAGCATAGCAACCAACAACACTAAATGTCGCGGGTTCGGGTCCCTCGGTGGCCCTAGGATTTTTTAAAGGGAGTAAAAAATCCTTAGCTATGCCGTCCAGGTACTCGTTAAAGATTTTGTTAAAGATTTCTATCCTAATGATGCCTAAAGAGTCAAAATTTAGGACTCCCACTGCAGCATCATCCTATTAGCCTTAGCGACATAATCTGACGTTAAACAAACTTAGTCTGAGATTACGAAGCCTATTGCCTGGGGTACATCTTTGTGGATAGAGAATCTCAGAGAATTATATGTATATAGGTAAATTTTTATACAGACAAGGAGAGAGCTATATATATATTTATTTAAATACATCGATAGCTGTACACGTGGACAGGATAGCTAGATCCTTTCCGATACCTTCCTTAATATCGATTCTCGTCCAAATGTCAGGAGGGGAAATCGAGTTATTTTTAGGCAGGCGATGTGCCTCACCGCTGGGCTTCGTATCCCTGTTTATTGTTTCCCCCACGGTCTCAGAAAATTGAATATAACAAATGTTTTCATTTATATTTTTCCTATATTATTAAAATATATATTGTTAAATTAACTTGTTACTTTCACTTACCTATATATGAAATATATAGTAAGTGGAAGTATTGAACCTCCCGTACTCCGACAGATCGGGGAGCCGTCCTACTCAAGGATAGCCTCTCAGTCTCCTGGGAGTTATTTCATTATCGGCCATGTTGGTTGGGCTGCAAGGTCTCCTAGAGGAAATGGCTCTTTTATTTTGTAAGTACAGTACAACCTCGTATATCCGGTCTAACTGTGACGAAAAGTAATCCGAAAGTATGTAATGAAACCTAAAAAGATAATCTAAAAACCCTCGGGATTTAAAATAGAACTTTACGTTGAATTTTAAAGTGTTTGATAAAGAATTAAGGAGAGTTAAAGTTTTTATTTTTTGAATCTCATATTTGACTATTGGATGTATCCATAATTCATTATCAAAATATTTAAAATAAAATTCAAAAGCTGAATTTTATGAATGAGATAAATAACGTTTTTAAGATAAATTTACATTTTTTTTTTTTTAAATTGTCACAATTCATATGACGATTATCTCGTCATAATTGGCATTGGTTGAACATGGCTCCATTTAGGTTGAACAAAATCTGATCCAGGAATCAGTTTGATTCAGCGGTCTTCATTCTAAAGGACAGACGATTCATGGCGTAAGCAACCCGACTTGTTGAGATACTTTGTATTCCATTGCTTTTGTAACAGACCTGAATTCGAAAATATGTTTTAAAGAGATCTAGATGACTGGCAAATTTTCGATTCTGAATATTATTGCGAATGTGGTTAATCTTCCGTAAGAAATAATGAGGCGATTTCGGTGGTTTATTGACTGAGGCCAACCTTGTAGTCAGCACAAAGCCCAAGCTTTCAAAATTTACCTAACCTAAATATCGAATGAAAATGAAATGTTGTGTCGATAAATCGACTTACACATCCTGCTTTACACACGCTGGAAATTTAGAGAAATTATTTAAAAAATACGCTCAATTGCAGTATAATAAACATTTAATTTGCAATTTATCGAGATAAGAACTATGCTATCTTTTAAGTTGGACAAAATTACACACAATAAGTCAAATTGTATCAAGATGAGTTGTTAGTTTAGTTTTGAATTTTATCGTGCCACGAGATTATTATATATTTAAAGATAGTAAAAGTAGTAGAAATGCAGCTTTTTGATGTTAAGGAAGTCAGTGCTAATTTAATGCCAGTGATAGAAATTACAAATGAAAAATCATAAAAATCGGTCTGGCCGTTCTTGTTTTAAAAATTGCGTAACTAATCCGACTTTTTACTTTCACTTACCTATATATGAAATATATAGTAAGTGGAAGTATTGCGATCGTGAAAAATTTCTACTTCCGTTTTTCAACGGAAATACACGTTTTGGGGTCCCCTGAGTCAAAATAACCAAGTCCCGCGAAATGGTCTGTGTGTGTGTGTGTGTGTGAACAGACTAGCTCAAAAACTATAAACCGTGGGAACCTGAAATTAGGTATTTAGTGTAGGTATATGCCCGCGATGTGACAGCGAAAATTTCATTAAAATTGCTCAAAGGGAGGGGTACTTTATTTAATAACTTTTTACGTTTTTTTTATTTACTCAAAAACGGCTTTAATCAAGTTAATTAATTAATTTGATCAAACTGGGTATATGATCTATGTATATGCCCGAGATACGACTGTAAAAATTTCATCAAAATTGATCAACCGGAGGGGGTACTTTATTTAATAAATTTTGTACTAACTTCACATGTACATATTTTTTATTCACTCAAAAACGGCTTTAACGATTTTGAAGAAACTGGGTATTTGATGAATGTATATACCAAATATGTAAAAGCAAACATTTCATCAAAATTGGTCCAACTGAGGGGGCACTTTATTTCATGACTTTTTTTCCAATTTTTACCTTTTTTTCGATTATCTCAAAAACGGCTTTAACGATTTTTATCAAATTCGTCATGTTTAATGAAAATTAGGTTTTCTTTAATATCAGGTAAGCTTTATCAATATTAAAATGTTCTGAGAGGGTTTTTTTTTGGTGGGGGCCTTTTTTGTTTGTTTCTTTCTTTCTTATAAAGTACCTTTGTTTTTGTTTACATGGAGAAATTAACTGTCTCTCGTTAGGCCTAAAAATAAGAAATGGCTAAATATGAGAAATGATAAAAATAAAGAAAACATATAGTGGAGAAAAAAAGAATACGGAGTACGCCTTTAATGACAGACCATTGTTCATAAATAAAGCCGTTCTGTTCATTTGAGAAGTGGCAATTAACAAAACGCATTAATTTCTAATCTAAGTAAGTTGGTAAGTGAAAGTTGTGTGTTGCGAGCACGCACCAGATTTTTTAACAACAGTTTGTTTGATTAATGTTCTTTTAGACAATTTAGTCAATGTTCGTTCCCCGATAAATATGTGATTTCTTACATATTAGTACTATTTATTTTGACCGCACCACCAACCATTTCTTCTTCATAGCTTAAAATTGACGAATATTGAGTTAAGGCGCTGTTTAAAGGATTGAGCGATTCGATCTTGTTGCCGGTATATAATGTTGGACTGACATGTGTTAAGCAGAGCAAAATAAATATAAATGACAAATCCTTCTATTGCAGTCAGCATGCGCAATGTGATACGTACAGTATTGCCAGTACTGTATGCTATGCAGGGAGGCTCTAATGCTCATTGAGGTATCGGCTTACCCACAACTAGGTCTGCATCCTGGATGAGCCTCCCAAGGACATGGGAGGCAACCTCGTGTCTTCCAGGAACCGTCCGTCCGAGAGGTCCTAGCTGATAATACCGAGAACCCGGGTTGTACTGACCTAGGTTCCAGTCATTGCTGAGTGTGCTGCCCTTAGTGCTAATAACTATGTGGGAACATTTTATCCCTAAATGTCAATCATAACTGTGCAACTCGGAAAACAAAAGATGAAAGTGTATTTTTTCCTTTTATTTAATTAGAAAAAAAAAAAAAAAGGATTAAATGATTTTTTTTTTTTTTTTATGAATTTATAATCAGGTTTTAGACTTTCAATATAAGATCAAACTATTTTATTATTTTTAGTCTTAGGAATTTCATAATCTATTGCTATAAAAATAAAAATCTGGTGCGATGCGCGCAACACACTTCTTTCACTTACGAACGTACTTGGATTAGAAATCGAAGTGTTTCGATAATATTTAAACGCCATTCCTCAACTTCACACATTTAAGTATATACTTATATTTGTAGATCTCCATAAGTTATAGAGTATCTGTATAGCAAAATTTGGTAATTCTCAGCACTTTCCGATTCATTATTGCTAATTTATATATGAAGGTACTAATTTCATCAACAGTCAAGTTTTTTACTGCTTGCATGTTTTTTACTACGAGTAGCTTTTTGCAAATACATCGTGAAGGTGAATCGATAGGTGTATTTTAAGCCGTTTTTGAGTAAACAAAAAAAAACACGTGATAATGAGACAACAGTCATTAAGTAAAGTGCCCCTTCCGTTTAACCAATTTTGATGAAATTGCGGCTGTCGCATCACGGTCATATACATACATCAAATACCAAGTTTGATTAAAATCGTTAAATCCGTTTTCGAGTAAATAAAAAAAAAACACGTGAAAATGGGACAACATTTATTAAGTAAAGTGCCCCCTCCAATTAATCAATTTTGATGAAATTTTTACTGTCGCATCGCGGGCATATAGATACACCTAATGCCGAGTTTAATCAAAATCGTTAGAGCCGTTTTTGAGAAAATCGAAAAAAACCTAAAAATTAGACAAAATTCTTTAAATAAAGTACCCCCTCCGTTTGACCAATTTTGATGAAATTTTTGCTGTCACATCGCGGGCATATACATACACTAAATACCCAATTTCAGGTCTGTGCGGTTTATAGTTTTTGAGCTAGTCTGTACACACACACACACACACACACACACACACACACACACACACACACACACACACACACACAGACCATTTCGCGGGACTTGGCTAAATGGACTCAGGGGACCCCAAAACGTGTATTTCCGTTGAAAACCGGATGTCGAAATTTTTCACGATCGCAATACTTTCCTTACTATATATTTCATATATAGGTAAGTGAAAGTAAAAAAAGTCGGATTAGTTACGCAATTTTTAAAACAAGAACGGCAAGACCGATTTTTATGATTTTTCATTTGTAATTTCTATCACTGGAATTTTTTATATTAAATTAGCACTGACTTCCTTAACATCAAAAAGCTGCATTTCTACTACTTTTACTATCATTAAATATATAATAATCTCGTGGCACGATGTTTGTCCACGATAAAATTCAAAACTAAACTAACAACTCATCTTGATACAATTTGGCTTATTGTGTGTAATTTTGTCCAACTTAAAAGATAGCATAGTTCTTATCTCGATACATTGCAAATTAAATGTTTATTATACTGCAATTGAGCGTATTTTTTTATAATTTCTCTAAATTTCCAGCGTGTGTAAAGCAGGTGGTGTAAGTCAATTTATCGACACAACATTTCATTTTCATTCGATATTTAGGTTAGGTAAATTTTGAAGGCTTGGGCTTTGTGCTGACTACAAGGTTGGCCTCAGTCAATAAACCACCGAAATCGGCTCATTATTTCTTACGGAAGATTAACCACATTCGCAATAATATTCAGAATCAAAAATTTGCCAGTCGTTTCTTTAAACAATATTTTCAAATTCAGGTCTGTTACAAAAACAATGGAATACAAAGTATCTAAACAAGTCGGGTTGCTTACGCCATGAATCGTCTGTCCTTTGGAATGAAGACCGCTGAATCAAACTGATTACTGGATCAGATTTTGTTCAACCTAGATGGAGCCATGCTCAGCCAATACCAATTATGACGAGATAATCATCATATGAATTGTGACAATTTAAAAAAAAAAAATGTAAATTTATCTTAAAAACGTTATTTATCTCATTCATAAAATTCAGCTTTTGAATTTTATTTTACATATTTTGATAATGAATTATTGATACATCCAATAGTCAAATATGAGATTCAAAAAATAAAAATTTTAACTCTCCTTAATTCTTTATCAAACAATTCGACGTAAAGTTCTATTTTAAATCCCGAGGGTTTTTAGATTATCTTTTTAGGTTTCATTACATATTTTCGGATCATCCGTATTACTTTTCGTCACAGTTAGACCGGATATACGAGGTTGTACTGTACTTACAAAATAAAAAAGCCATTTCCTCTAGGAGACCTTGCAGCCCAACCAACATGGCCGATAATGAAATAACTCCCAGGAGACTGAGAGGCTATCCTTGAGTAGGACAACTCCCCGATCTGTCGGAGTACGGGAGGTTCAAGGGCGGTGGCGGCCTGTCCTAGAAAGCAGCTCCCTCCGGATCGATAAGCCCCTCTCCTAGGACCGCTTCCCGATCTACGGGGGTCAACAACACGCCCGAGGTTCGTCGTCGTGTGGGTTCACCAAACCCCACCCCCGCGGCAACGTCTCGTTTATATTTAGCTGGCGGATTGAGGCTACGATGTTCTCAAAAACAAATTTAAAACCAACGTGGGTATCAATAATTTGACATTTTTCACACTATAACATTAAAATATTAAACAAACAAAAATGGGCTTACGCATGTGGCGGGACTAGGAAAGGGCATCCCCTAGCACAGAAATTATGAGAAACAAAAGCTCCAATAATAGCTCTGTATTCATTCACCATATTTATTAAGTATGGGGAGGTGTGGCACAATGGAACACCAAAGTTATTTTTACCCATGGCACCCCATCTGCTACTTTTTTTTTTTTTTTCCATGTTACCTTAGGATCTAATCTATGTAGGAGCTATTTTCCAAAAAAATAATTTTGTTTCTTTGTGACCCATGCCCGGAGTACAATGAAACAGCTGAAAAAAACAACACCACAATTCGCAAAAAAACTTCGTTCGGCTTCCAGTCGGTTTTTCATTCTTCTGCTTTAGGATAAACACGAAATTCTTCAGGAAAGAGGAAAGTTTGACTCTGGAAGAAAGTTGTCATAAATTAAGACAGTTGAATGAAAAAAAAACCGACTGCTTATTGCACAATTAAAAACGTATGCGGCACTCGTGGGACTCCATGAAACGTTTCATTGTGCCCTGAACGTCCTTGTTGCAAGGAATCCTATACCACCCATTTTTATGCTATAACTTCCTACGATGAATGTGAAGAAGTAGGAAAGCCTAGAGACGAAAATCCGTCCGACGAAAAATTTTAGTTTTGCCACAAAAATCCGCCCTTCAGCACGTGGAGTCTGTCACGAAACAAGTCGAAAGGGGACAATATGCTGATTTTGTTTGGAGCCGCCCTTACCGCTTGCTGTCAGAATTTGGTTGATCTAGACCTTTTGTTGCGCCCAATGCACCGAATGTTTCACTGTGCCCCAGCCTCCCCTGAATTTTTTTTTATTCAATTTTTATATCTACGCCTATTGACCTTAATTTATTATACAAACATGTCAAACAAAAAATAAAAGCTCAAATTATTAACAATTTTAACTATGAGTGAAAGAACAGCGACTCGAAAGTAACCTTATGTTTCGATGTTCAACGTTAGACTATTAAAGCCACTAATCGATCGCTAATAATATATCTTCTACTATGCGAACAACTCAGAAAAGTTTAGAACATTTCAAACACCTGATTACATAACTTCAACCGTTCCAGTCAATTCTAAAACTTTTATAATGTACCAGAAATCAACATATGTTTTGGCGCGGTTCCAGAAAAAAAATTCGTGGGGGGGATTGGTCGGTAGGAAAAAAAACAGCACACTTTATTTGCTTATGCTTATACATTAAGTTCATACACAAAATTCTGTATAAAAAATTCTAGTCAGAATTAAACTAAACTTCCCTAGAAAACTCGTAAAAGTTAAAAAAAAAAGTTTAAAAAATCTGGTGCGTGCGCGCAACACACAACTTTCACTTACCAACTTACTTAGATTAGAAATTAATGCGTTGTGTTAATGCCTAACTTCTCAAAGTTACACATTTTTCCACACTCATTTCTTATTTTTGTTTTCATTTGCTCCATAAAAAACACCAATTTCTTTTATTATTAAATAAAAGTTTTTACTTGAGATAATTCGGCAATGAAAACATAATACTTCAAGTCGACTGATTTTATAATTCTCTATGTACTTGTTGAAAATTTCATTTAAATGAACAGAATGGCTTCATCATTTAGTTCATATTTCATATATATCCATTTCTTATTTTTAGGCGAAACGAGAGACAGATAATTACTCGATATAAACAAATACATAGGTACTTTATAGGAAAACAAAAAAAGACCCCTTCGTCATTTAAGCCCCCTCAGAACATTTCAATAATAATAAAGCTTATTAGATATTAAAGAACACCTAATTGCCATTAAACACGACGAATTTGATGAAAATCGTTCAGACCATTTCTCGGGACTTGGTTATTTGAACTCAGGGGGCCCCAAAACGTGTAATTCCGTTGAAAACCGGAAGTCGAAATTTTTCACGATCGCAATACTTCCACTTACTATATATTTCATATATAGGTAAGTGAAAGTAAAAAAAAAAAAGTTATATGAGTAATTAATTTTTTTAATTCATCCCTCTAATGTTTTTTGTCGAAATGTCGTGGGAGGGGGGGATTGATCCCCAATATCCCCCCCTGGGACCGCCGGTTTAGGTTAAAATACATTACAACGAATGCCGACGGTCAAGGTAGCTTGTGGTCCTTTGCGACGGCAAAATCTCAAGGATCTCCGTGTTTCGAAATATTTAAACTCGTTTGAACGAATTATCATGAATGACGGAATAAAGAATATGTTAGCATTTTAAAAGGACCTCGTTGTAGCCCTGTAGGGACCTCGCTGCGTGGCCTTATGCAGCATTAATCGATTATTCGCACGAGCCACCGCCTCCAGGATTGAGCTCGGCAATTCTCCACCTGCCATTTCCGGTCCTGTAATCTCTTGAGGGATTGAGTCGGCCTTGAATACACAAAGAAGGAAATATCGAGGTAGAAAATGATTCAATAACTGTTAATCGTACAACAGGCATAAAAATACACAAATTATTTAGTCTACATAGACGAATCCACTGGCTATAATTTCAGCGATTGAAATAATAATTATAACTGTAAAAAAAAAAAAAAAAAAAAACAGATTTAATTTAGTAAAATAGAAAAAACCTAATTTAATGCAAATTGAATGTATACCTTCTGAGGTATAATAGTACTTCAAAACCGTATGTAGCCCATAATTGTGCACCCAGCCTTATACATATACTAGCTAGGGTGCCCGGCTTCGCTCCGGTAGTTGTTTGGTAGTTTTAATAACAGAAAAACTTTAAAATTAAAGGAAATATAAAGCAAAATTAGCAACTTCTTGAAAATTCGTTTGTAACTTCGTATCAATATTCTGCAGACTTGAGATCTGCAGAGTCCGCCCAAATAAGGAACCCTCTATAATTTACAGGGGTTTGAAAATGGTAAATGAACAATTAATTTTGCTGCAACTTAGTCGGGTTATGCATCGTTTTGATGCTTTCTGTGATTCTGAATCCTATAAGCCTATTCCAAGTAGTCAGAAGATAATAAGTTATTAGATTATTGTTGAAAAATCTGGTATCTCAGTTAAAAAAATTATATTTCGAGTAAAACTTAATCACTGACTACTATGATGGTCCTATTTGATCCAGAAGTATAGAAACTACCGAAGATTCATAGAAACTTTTTTTTAAGACCTTTCTTCCATTCCAACCTCCCTTATGATATCTCCCCGTAATTTGAACGGTTTCTGCATATCTAGAATCTTACTACTATTACAAAGGGAAATCCAAAATTTCTTGAAGGCATAATTTTTTCATCATATTTCTTTTATCTTGAACTATGAGGGATGATAAAATCTGGAATGCTGTTATTGGAGTTAGCCGTTTTGTCAACTGGAATGCTCATCATACGTAGTAACCAAACCAACTTCTTTTTCATAAATACAATAAGAACACTTCAAACTTTTTATTTTCGATTTATATTTAGTCAATTCATCTCTTTTTTTATGTCTAATTTTACTACTACGAAATGTTCACTCATATTGCATTAAATTTACTTAAGTATATATTATATATAGATTAAATGTAATGTGCTGATTATATATTAGCCTTCTTATGAGAAAACTAATTTTTTAATGAATCCAATTGGTTTTCTAATTGATTGCTGAGATGTTAAGTACTTATTTTATTTTGGAACGCAAACTAATTATTTTCTCTTAATTTTTTAGTAATTTAAAAAGAACAGCTGAAAAAATATAGAACGATTGCATACTTTATGAATGGACAATAAACATTGAGAGAAACGCACCCTAGCGCTTCCTGGTAGCCTGGAGCTCGAACTAAATTTTTCATTCATAAACTCGTATCTCAATCTCAGAGAGGCTCATTAAATGGTGCGAGAGGCTTAAAATTCCAGTCTTTTTCTCTTAAGAGAAAAACGGAAACCTTCTTCTCCGTAAGTGGTCATATGGCTAAACGAAGACATAACTTCCTTAATCCTACGTGGAGTCGTTTTTGAGCCTTTTCGGCAAGCACATTGTACACTTTGCTTTATAATATATATTGATGAATTACATATGTAAATATTTTTAATTGGGATGCCACCTCTTTAATAATGATAGGAGTATTTCTGAATATATATATTTCTGAATAGCATTCGACCCATAAAAAAAATTCATAGTTAAATAATTTATAATAAAACTTTAAATAAAATTTGGTAGTGGATTATTTTAATTACACGCTAAATAATGAATTATGAATAAAGATTAATTAAATTAAATAAATAATTATGAATAAGATTAATAAAACTTTAAATGAAATTTGGTAGTGGATTATTTTAATTACACGCTAAAAAAAGAATATAAATATAAAATATATATTATTCCTGACAGTAAATCATTGCAGAACACCATAAAAATATATTTTACCGGTCGTCAGTTTTAGATAGAATCGCTTTAAACAGGTTATCTATATTTAGCTTAACTATCGGAATATTTTCGGGGAAGTCTGAGGTCACAGGTGAGCTATTTTTGAAATATTTTTAATTTAAAAATAAAATCAGGAGTTCCACGGACCACCTAGCTGATGAGAGTTGGAAGGTTTTATTAATCAAAATAATTCTAAACAACTGAATCGGCCGTTAGAGAAACCCGAAATGTCAACAAATTCAAATTATTGGATATGTGAAAAAATGTTTCTACTTCTGCTTTAAGAGATTTTTTTAACTTAAATTATTTTCTTCAAAACATATTCCTAGTTACAATACATTTTTTATGATTTAATTAATCTATGTTCGTTCGATAGATCTGAAAAATAAATGTTTTTTTTTTGTTTTTTTTTTCACAAGACAGATGAAGTAAAGTAAGACCTAAGCGGCCAATATGTTTATTACAATATTTTATTTTATTTTTTGGATCATATATAATACATTATTATTATTATTATTTATTAAATACAATTCATTTAACGATTTAAAATTTGCAGTCTGCAAAATTGCTTTGCAATGAGCAAAGTTTGTGAGCTGCTTCGACTGAGAGTTCCTGTGCAGGAGTAGTAATTAATTTAGACGATCTCTAGGCCACCGCCTTCGAAGTCGTCGGGTTGGGCTCTAAGGGTTGTTAATTTTTTTTAAATTGTCTGTCAGTGGGTTATTGTTGTAGACCAGTCTTTGGTGAAAGTTAATGTAATTGTCTTTGGCTGTTACAAAAAATATTATAATGTTTAAGTCCGTATGTACAATATTGTTGCTGACATAATATGGCGCGTCTACTATTTGGACGTTGGATTTCTTGGTAGTACCCCACAATTCTACACCGTAAGTCCATATCGGGTTACAAAAGAACTAGCTAAAAACTAACCTTGTATACAGTACCAGTCAAAAGTTTAGACTCACCCTTTTGTAAAATAAGGAAATAACAAAATCTTATTTAATGAACGAGAATGAATGAATAATGAAGCTTTATATCCCGGTTTTACCCAGGGAACTTGGAAAACAATGAGAAAAGCCGTGGGTCAAGAAAAGTTCGTTAGGACAGAAATGATATTTTTTTTTACTCCAACGGTTAATTTAGTAAAAATCTAATATAAAGCGAGATTATAACGATTTTTATAACAATAAAGAATATTCACAGAGATTGGCTGAAGTTATGGAATTTTAATATTGACAGGTGTTCGCACCTGGTATGAAAGAACCACTAAGCGAAATTTGGAGAATTTAGGACAAACAGTATGGATATAAAGAACAAAAAAATAAAAAATAAAAATAAAAATAAACAAACAGAATTTCATCTTTATTTATATAAATTGTATTCGATACAATCATATAATTTTTTAAATACTAGGTTGTTACAAAAGTCCTTGTGCATATCAAGTTGTTTACATTGAGGTCTCTAATTTAATCCTTATTTAATCTCTGACGAATACAATTCTTATGTCAATGTTTACATTAACTAATCCTCTAATTATCTATGTACGCCAACTGTCCCTGCCTTTCATTCAGTTTATTAAATTTCAATAGAAATGTCGGAAGAAAAATTTGTCATCCGCGGCCTTCTTAGGCATTATTGGAAAAAAGGTTTTAGTGGAAAGGCCTCAGCCGAGGAAATTTGTGCAGTGGAAGGGGAAAGTGTGGTGCATCGAAACACGGCCGCATTTTGGTTCAGGCGGTTTAATTCTGGGAATAAAAGCCTTGAAGATGAACCTAGATCAGGTCGTCCTTCAGTCGTCGATGATCCATATACATACAACATTTGGCTGAAAGATGGGTTAAAGTAGTTGAAAATGATGGCCTGTATTTTGAAGAATAAATTTGATTTGTAAATTTTGTACTCACATTTGAATAAAATTAATTTTGTGAACAAGGACTTTTGTAACAACCTAGTATTATCTCTTGAGTTACAATTATTTTTTAAACTTGAAGATTGTGAATTAAATACAAGTGAGTCTAAACTTTTGACTGGTACTGTATAATACATTACAAATATTTTTACGTATTTTTATATACAACATTGTAAGCTGGAAGTAGCAAGAGGTTCGTATACACGCAGAGGCTGACAACCAGAGCGAGACCCAAAGGTTCAACGTCCTAGGGCAGCGCGACCTTGGTAGTAGTGCGAACTGTCCCTACCGCCTCTGGGGGAGCAAACTGCTTTATCCATTATAGCCGAAGGACAGCATAGCCAAGGATATTTTTATATCTTTTCATTTCTCTTTCATCTCTTTTTATAATTTTTTTATCGTACAGGCTCGGGACCTTCTGTTTACGTCCTATCCGAGGCACGGCATAGCCATAGACTTTCCTTCCAATTAAAAAATCCTAGGGCCTCCGCGGGACTCGAACCCGCAACTTATAGTATTTTAGGCTGCTATGTTAGCCTCTACACTATCGGTGACCCTAATTCGTAATGCACTTTAATTTATAATAAAGGCCTTGTCGTGGCCAAAATGTTAAATTTTAGGCACGTTTAAATTATATTTTTACGAGCAGACCCGGTCAGGCGTTTCTGTAATTCAGTAGCTATAATGCGTTCAATTATTTAGGTATATTCTATTCTTTTCAATACAGTCAAATTATAATTCACTGATAAAGATAAAAATGCTTCAGCTAATCTAAAAACCAAAAATAGGACTTTACGCCAAATTTAAAATTATTTGGTAAAGAATTTAGAAGGATTAAAGTTTTTATTTTTTACATCTCATATTTGACTATAGTAAGTATTAACGATCCATTTATTTAGCACATACTGGATTTTTTCAGCAGAGGTGAGATTAATATAAGTAACATGTAAAACAAAATAGACAGTTAGCTAAAATGTACCGTATTAATCTTTTGCCATAATACATATTAATTAAGTTCAGAATGCTGAATGTTTTACATGCTACTTATCAGAACATAAAAATTTAATTTTAAAAATGAGATAGATAACGTTAATTTATAACATTTTACAACAATGGTATACATTTTTTTATTATTATAATTCACAATTTCTATTTACTGTAATGCTAATAGGTGCACAATGATCTTTTTTAACCAGTCTTTTGCTAAAAAGCTGGAAAAAATAAATTTCTGCTTATCATTCATTTAGCACTTACTGGATTATTCCAGCAGAGACGATGTTAAATATAATTAACACACACATAAAAGGAACTAATAAAGAATATAATTGCAATAGGTTTTAGTATAATCACAATAGTTAACGAAAATGTAGCAAATTAATCTTTTCCTGTAGTACATATTAATTCAAATCAGAATATAACACATGATAAGATTGATATCATATCAGTAGGTTCTACCTGAAACAGGTAATCAAAACCAAGCACCGAGCGTTAGAAACATCTAATGATGCTGCATGTTATCATAACATAAAATCACACATAAACATTTATTTATATGAAGTAGATAGACAACGTTATTTTATAACTGTTTATAATAATTTACAGTTTTTTTGAATTATTAGTTTTCATGATTACTTCTTTTTGAAGTGCTGATGTTGGTGCACAATGTTTGCTAAAACGAATAGATTCGATGTTTTCCACTCACGTGAAAAGGCGACATATAATGGCCCATGGGAAAAACGCGGATAACTTTCCTAGTCCGAGCCGGAAAAAATAGATTTGGCTACTGGATGGTTACCCACCCTCGGTATCGAAACATAATGAAATGTTGTGTCAATAAATCAACTTATACCGCCATCTTTAGGAAATTTATAGAACTTAGAAATAACCAAAATTAATTCTAGTATAAAAAGCAATTAATTTGCAATAAAAGAAATATTTAGGCCAATAATCGAGATAAAATTTCCTATCTTTTAAGTTGGACAAAAATATACACAATGAGCCAAATTTTATTAACATCGGTTGAGTAGTTTAGTAGTAGAGTAGTAGTTTAGTATTTTTATCTCCGACAAACATCGGGACTATATATATATATATATACGGGGACGGGATGGCCGAGTGGACAAGGGCGCTTGCAATAGATAATCAAAGTTAAGCAACGTCCATCGTGGTTAGTACTTGGATGGGTGACCGCTCCATTCGGGTGACCGCCCACCAATGAACGCCATGCAGTCCAAGTCTACCCCCCAACCCCGGGTATGTGAGGCCCGTCAGCCTACTGGAGGCGACTCACACCGACCGGGCGTAGGAGTGATGAACCTTCCCCGTGTAATTTATCGAGAATCGTGGTGTGGTTTTCCAGGATGTCAGTAACCGCCCGGAGGTTTGGTTCAGGGATGGTATGCTTCAGGGAAGGAAATATAGGTCCTCGGGGCCCGCTGACTCTGAGCTACCATAATCCTTGGACCTAGACCAGTTTGTCACTGTCCTTGAACCCGAGAGAGCTGACGCCATCGGTGGGAAGGACACTTCCAAATTGGCCCCAATGGGACTGGTTATGGAGTATGGGCAGTCTGCCGCTGTACCATGGTGACCATGGATGGCTTGCTGTAACGTGAGGTTTGGGCTACCCCCTCCAGGCTGTCTGCACTCCCGCAAGCAAAACAAATGTCTGTAAGAAGACCACATTGCGCGGCCAAAGGTCTCATTAGACCTAATGCGCCAATCGAAAAAAAAAAAAAAATAAAAAAAATAAATATATATAAGGTATTACAAATAAGTTATACCCAAAATATCGATGCACATATTAGTGAGAGTGGTGGATAAATAATAAGTTTTTGCTTATTACAGTCGAACCTGGTTAAGTGGGACCTGCTTAAGTAGCAGGTATATACCTATATATAAGTGGTACAAAACTTGTTGTACCATCATTTTCCCCTTAAATAAACTCTTTAACTGGAATCTTTTTACCTGTATAAGTTCACTTTTTTTGGAAGTTACCTCTATAAGTGGGATGATTTTTGTATTTACCTCTACAAGTGAAATTCACATTTCTAAGAAAACGTGAAGGATTATCCTGTTCAGCCACACGATTGGGAAAATTTGAAAGGAGGTACCAATGAGAAGCTTCCAACAATCAAACAGTAATGTCCACATGAATGACGAAATTATAATAGCAGGAGAGCTGAATGATGAAGAAATCCTGGAGGTTATCAGTCACGAAAAATGATGCATTAAATATTATTGAGAAGTTGCAGAATTTTTTTGAAATGAATAAAGGGGCTGAAGATGAAATATTAAATAAATTATATGACATAGAAAATAGTTATTTATTATACAAGTGACGAAAGTAGATCATTTTACAACTCGAGTGAAACGTTTACCCACACCAGCGAAGCGAGTGTGGTAATTTCACGAGAGTTGTAAATTCTACTTTTTTCACGAGTGTAATATTAAATTTTCTCTGTAATCGTTGAATAATGGTAACATTACTAAACTGAAATGAGTGAAGAAAGTGAAACATTTTGCAATAGAGTGAAGAAAGTGATTACTTTCTTCACAAGTGAAGAAAGTGAATTGCCTTCTTAATTAGTAACAAGTATAAATTTAAAAATAATTTGAAGTTGGAAATTAAATGCTTTTAAATGTTTCTTAACATTGTAAGAATTTATTTCAACAAAATAAATTGAAATGTGAATGAATTATTGGTGGAAATAATCAATATATTTTAAAATTACCTTCCTTGTTTATAACCTGCACTTGTTTATACTATGCTTATAACCTTTCACAACCATGCTTATAACCTACCAACAACATACCATAATCTTCACAACATCCTAATTTTGTTCATATTCTGGTTAGATCTGATCATGTATTACACGATTACAGAAAAAAACATTTTTAAGTGCCGAAGTGAGGTGCAGAAAAAGATAAGTGATTACTTTCAAAAAATTACAAAAAATATGAAATAATTGTATCAATGTTTTATGTATTTATGGTTTTTAAGTGTGTCCTGTAATATTATTTTATAAATGTTACAAGTTGTTTGAAAACCTCTTGTAGTGGTACACGCCCCCTTAATAAGATACCTGCGCCCTGGATAAATGAAATCTTTTTAACTGGAATACCTCTGTAAGTGGAATTAAAATCTTGTCACCAAGAGATTCAAGTTATCCAGGTTCGACCGTATTATTATTTTTAAGAGGGTATATAAATGGAGTTTTAAATTAATACTGGAAGGAAATATAATCATGAAAGGTATAACATTATTACAAACAGGTAAGAAAGAGTCATAGCCATATTGGGGCACAACAAGATACTCGCTCTTGGTGACCACTTTCTTATCATCCGGTTTTAGTAACCTTCAAGGGCACCAGCAAACTTTCTCTTCCACCTCCCCTTCCAATGAGGAAACCAAACCGAGAAATACATTATTCTCTAAATCATAACTATTGTATAACTAAATTATAACTAAGGATATAACTATTGCATACCCTTTCTGTCTAACACATTCTCTATCGCCTAGACACTTTGCTGTCACATCATTAGCATATAGCTACCTCATATACATGGTTCCAAATATTGAGGTGTGAAATAGTCGACTTTTTACTTTCAGTTACCTATATATGAAATATATAGTAAGGGAAAGTATGCGATTGTGAAAAATTTCGACTTCTGGTTTTCAACTGAAATATACGTTTTGGGGTCCCCTGAGTCCAAATAACCAAGTCCCGAGAATTCTTCTGTGTGTGTGTCTGCGGGTGTGTCAACAGACTAGCTCCTAAACTATAAATCGTACGAACCTGAAATTCGCTATTTGGTATATGTATATGCACTATGTGACTGCAAAAATGTCATCAAAATCGGTCTAACGGAGGGGGTACTTTATTTCATGACTTTTTACGTTTTTTTCTATTTTCCCAAAAAAGCTCCAACGATTTAAAAAAAAAAAACTGGGTATTTTTTTATGCGTGTAAATGCCCGCGATATGACCGTCAAAATTTCATCATAATTGATCATTTACGAAAAAAATCTGGTGCGTGCGCGCAACACACAACTTTCACTTACCAACTTATTTAGATTAGAAATTCACGTGTTTTGTTAATTGCCACTTCACAAATTCACAAATCTTTCCACATTCATTTCTTATTTTTTCCTTTTATGAGTAATTGAAAACACATGTGAAAATGATACAAAATTTATTAAGTAAAGTACCCCCTCCATTTGATCTATGTTGATGAAATTTTTACAGCCATATCTGGGGCATATTAATACATCAAATACCCAGTAAGTCCCCCCTCCGGTTAATCAATTTTGATGAAATGTTGGCTATCACATCTTCGGCATATACATACATCAAATACCCAATTTGATCAAAATCGTGAAAATCTTTTTTGAGTAAATAAAAAAAACACGTGAAAATTATACAAAATTTAATAAGTAAAGTCCCCCCTCCGGTTGATCAATTTTGGATGAAATGTTGGCTATCACATCTTCGGCATATACATACATCAAATACCCAGTTTGATCAAAATCATGAAAGCCGTTTTTGAGTAAATAAAAAAAACATGTTAAAATGATACAAAATTTATTAAGTAAAGTCCCCCCTCCGGTTGATCAATTTTGATGGAATCTTTACAGTCATATCTCGGGCATATAAATAGATCAAATACTCAGTTTAATCAAAATCGTTAGAGCCGTTTTTGAGAAAATCGAAAAAAACGTAAAAAGTTTTTAAATAAAGTACCCCCTCCCTTTGAGCAATTTTGATGAAATTTTTGCTGTCACATCGCGGGCATATACCTACACTAAATACCCAATTTCAGATTCCTACGGTTTATAGTTTTTGAGCTAGTCTGTTCACACACAGACACACAGACACACAGACACACAGACACAAACACAGACCATTTCGTGGGACTTGGTCATTTGGACTCAGGGGACCCCAAAACGTGTATTTCCGTTGAAAACCGGAAGTCGAAATTTTTCACGATCGCAATACTTCCACTTACTATATATTTCATATATAGGTAAGTGAAAGTAAAAAATAAATAATGTACAATTTAAACACATCTATTCTTTACTTAAACCCTCACCAATGCCCATGACGCACTAAATACGCACTATACGATACTAAATATACGGCGTGTACTTCTACTAATTAACTACTAATTAAGTGGGATTTAATTAGGTTAGAGTGCGAATTCGTTGCACGCGTCGGCTAGTTTAACTAAAATACGATTTATTAATTTTCTTCTCCTTGACTACCTTGCCATTAATATATAGCTATTGAAAGTCATTATAAATTCTTGCTGATTGTATTTCTTAATTACAGAATTATAATTGAAACTATATTCTCTCAACATAGACTGTAATAATTACAGTCAATTATGAATTTTAAGAAGGCGATACAAAAACATTTTTTTATGACTTAAGCCCTTTTGCCCAAACATCAATGATATTATTTTTCAAAAAATTAATTGCAGGTGTTTCTTAGTATCTTGCTTAAAATTAGCAGTATCAACAAGAATATTCACAAAGAATCTATTGTAAATTTCTTAAAATGCGAGTATAGAAAATTTAAAAAAAAAAAATACTATTTTAACGAAAAAAAATTATTATCTTAAAATACTTAATTATTAAATAACACAGGCCAACGATGAAAAAACTTTTTTAATGAAAATACCTTATTCTTATGTTGTTTAGGTTGCTGAATCCAAATATGATGCTTAAAAAGTTGTATCACCCACCATTTATTCACATTTTATAGTTAAATTCATGAAATAAAGAAACATTTTTAGAATTTAACAGCTTTTTCATAGTTAAGATAACATGAAAAAATAGGTCTAATGAACAAAGATGATGTTGGCAGCACTGCTGAAACACATGCTAAACAGCTGATGTTTTGTTTATTTTCAACATAACCTCACTTTTACGTTTCCTGTACATGTGCTCAGTGCAATGTCTCATCGCGGCTGTAAAAACTCTGCTGACAGTTTTTGTTATATTTGTGGTGAGTTTGTTATTAAAAAGCACCAAAGAAACATTACAGACTTTGTGAAAAAGGTTTATCTAGCATACTTTGGAACCAAACTTGGAGACCAGGATAAACCTTGGGCACCGCATAAGGTATGTTATGTATGTGTTGAAGACCTCAGGAAATGGTCAAAAAAAGAGAAAAAACACTTTAAATTTGCTGTTCCCATGATATGGAGGGAACCAAAAAATCATTCCGATGACTGTTACTTTTGCAGTGTAGATATTACTGGTCATAACTCTAAGAACAAGAAGGTAATAAGCTACCCTAACCTTCCGTCCGCCATCCGACCAGTAGGGCACGGTGTAGATTTGCCAATCCCGGAACCACCAGAGGACTTAAATTCTATTGAAACAGAAGTATTTTCTGATGTACAGTCGGAGTTAGATGAACACGATGAAGAATTCCAATGTGTTACAGAAAATGTAGAGCCTAAATTGTTCACTCAGGTCGAGCTTAATGACTTAGTTAGGGATCTGGGCTTAACAAAAGAAAAAGCTGAACTGCTTGGCTCTAGGCTAAAAGAAAAGAACTTGCTGGCGGCTGGAACCAGCTTTCATGTGTATAGGAAGAGAGAACAACAATTTTCGAAGTATTTTGAACAAGAGGGTGATTTGGTGTACTGCTCAGACATTCATGGTTTAATGAATGAGTTTGGAATTGAATACAAAACAGAAGATTGGAGGTTGTTTATTGATTCATCCAAAAATAGTTTGAAGGCAGTTTTACTACACAACGGTAACATGTATGCCTCTGTACCTGTCGGTCATTCTGTACATATGAAAGAGAGTTACGAAAATCTAGAAATAGTGTTAAATAAAATAGGTTATTCTGCACACGGTTGGTTGATATGTGGTGATTTGAAAGTTACGTGCATGCTCCTTGGTCAGCAAGGGGGTTTTACCAAATTTCCATGTTTCTTGTGTGAATGGGACAGTAGAGCTCGGAATAAACATTGGTGCAGAAAGAACTGGCCTGCTAGGGAGTCTTTAAAGCCTGGCGAGAAGAACATTTTACGCAAAAACCTTGTAGATCCAAAAAACGTGCTTCTACCACCACTACATATTAAGTTAGGTCTCATGAAACAGTTTGTAAAGGCTTTGCCTAAAGATGGGCTTTGTTTCAAATATCTCTGTCAGAAGTTTCCACACCTTTCAGAAGCTAAACTGAAAGAAGGCGTCTTTACCGGGCCTGATATTAGAAAAATGATGTTTGACGTTAACTTTGAATCCACAATGACCTCAAATGAAAAAGAAGCATGGGTTTCATTCAAGCAAGTTGTCACCAAGTTTTTGGGAAATAAAAAAGACCCAGAATATAAGGCTATTGTTGCTAACATGTTAAAAAAATTTGAACAGTTAGGATGTTTGATGAGCCTGAAAGTTCACTTCTTGAGCAGCCACCTCGATTACTTCCCAGAAAATTTAGGAGATGTTAGTGAGGAGCAAGGTGAGCGTTTTCACCAGGACGTTAAAGTGATGGAAAAACGTTACCAGGGCCGCTGGAATACCAACATGATGGGGGATTACTGTTGGTCACTTCACCGGGAAGTTCAGCAAGCTATTCATCGCAGGAAAAGCTACACAAGAAGCTTCAAGGAAAAAAGGGAAAGAAAATATAAAGCAATTCCAGTTGACAAGTGAACCTTGTATCATCACATAAAATTACTATTCCAAGTATTTTACTGTAAATACAAACCATTTTTACGATTCTACAGTGTTTCATTGATTTCCCTATATACTGTAAATGGGTATTAGACTATATAATAAAATACATTTTGCTTGGAAACTAAGGGTGATACATAAAAATTACGAGCAGATTTGGATTCAGCACATAAAAATCTATCAAGATCAGCTATTAAAATTAAAAAAGTTTTCAAAAAGGTTTTTTTTGTTGGCCTGTGTAATTTATTAGAAAAGAAAAGATTTGCCATGAACGGCAACCGACCCGGTAACTCTACATCACTGCTAAAATTTACATTACACAAATTTAATCAATTGCTGAGAAATCAATTTTTCTTAGAAGAATATGTATCAGAAAAAAAAAAAAAAAAAAAAATGAAAGCATGATCAAACTATTAAAATATTATCCTCGAACTCAAGACAATTATTAAACATAATAATAATAAATAAAGGTATTAAGGTAAACGTATCTATAGTGGACACTGTTCCAGTAGTGGCCACTTGGACAATTAAATTTTGAAACTCATGCAGCAAGGCTTTGAATCAGCTTCAAACTTTGAGTGAATGTACCTATTACTATCATGTACATTCACTCAAAGTTTGAAGCTGATTCAAAGCCTAGCTGCCTTATTTTCAAAATTTAATTGTCCACTACTGGAACAGTGTCAACTATAGGTACGTTTACCTTATAAAAATATAAATATACCTGTTGTGATGAATGTAGATTCCTAATTCGCTTCGCCTGAAAAAAGAAAAAAAAAAAAGGTGTAAGGATTTCATGAAATAGAAAACAATAAATTTTACTCATCAACTTTAACATTTGCTTTATTTTTATTTTATTTTTTTATTTAATAATTAAATCCTATATCATCACAATGAATAATCACAAATGACACAGCTATCGTTTCAACACACCAAAATCCTACTATCGCATCCTTCGCCCTTCAAAGTCATCTATTTGAAATAGAAAAATGGTTCAAAAATCGAAAATAAAAATTAACTCCTCCAAGTCAAGTCACGTAAGTTTTTCTCTACGAAAATCGACTTGCTCACCTGTGACAATTAACAATGACCCAGTTCCTTCAAAGAATTTCGTACGATACCTTGGACTGTACTTAGACAAACGACTCACGTGGAACATACATACCAAAATTAAAAAACTGGAACTCAACAGACGGTACAAGCAGTTTTCACATCTCCTGGACTACAGATCAACACTCACCTTAAGAAACAAGCGAATAATTTACACGACTATTTTAAGACCTATTTGGACATACGGAGCAGAACTTTGGTGTTCCGCGAAAGACATCCACATCAAAAAAATACAAACATCACAATCCAAAATTCTCAGGTGCATCACAAATGCACCTTGGTTTATTTCGAATAACACACTGCACAATGACATGAACATACCGACAGTAAAATCTTTCATACACGACAAATATCAAACATTCCACTCTTCAACACTACATCACCCTAACCCATTCATCCATTCTCTTTCCTCCTCCCTGTTACCTGGTCAGCCTCGACGTCGACTGAAACGAAGGTGGCCAAGAGACCTCTTACTTTAGTAAATTATAATGCAAGAAAGTCTCAAGAAAGTCAGAGTCAAAAGCAGCAGTGACCAAATTTGCTCGATGCGCCACAGCGCAGGTGCAAATCTACAAGGGAAACATAAATAAATAAATAAAAAAAAATTATTACCCATTTTGGAGAAATAAAATTTTACCAAATTAAAGAATAATCCAGATTTAAGGCTTGTTATCTTCAAGATCAACTTGTAAGTTAAGGTGCTTCTTTACACTCTGCGAACCTCACCCTGGAACAGGCAATCCCCCGAACTTTGCCGTACTGGCGTACCGCGAACAGCTATTTACACTAAAACGTGAAGGCGAGCGAACAATGATGACCGCACCTATGCACCTTAATACAATATTCTTCATCACAAAGACGGCTGATTTGGAAATAGCGGCTGATCTGACTTTTGCTCTAACTTATTAAAGATATAAGCAGTGTCAAAAAAATGCTAAAAGAAGGTCTAACATCTTATCTTAACAAACACAAAAGCGACACTAGCACCACCCCCGAACACGCAGGCGAACGGATAAAGTACCTGTAAAGTTCGTGTCTTATTTAGATTTGCCGAACAGTGTTTCAAACAAGCACCGTAAACTTACTTTAAATTATTTATAGCGTCTCATCTTATAATCCTCTAATTAGTTGTAGAAAACTTCATTTAGTTACCATGGAAACAAATAATTTTTATTAAATATGTGTTACATGCAAAACAAGTTTTCAACTCTTTCTCATTAACAGAACGCCTATCAATATAAATATATAGTCTTTCATTAAAGGCGTACTCCGCATGCGTGGGCTCAACATATTTTATGAGTTTTCTCAGTCTCCTGTATATGTTCACTCGACTTTTTTCCATATTTCATATTTAGCCATTTCTTATTTTTAGGTATAACGAGAGACGCTTAACTTACTTCTCCATATAAAATACAAAGTTACTCACAACATTTTAATTATGATAAAACTTACCTGATATTAAAGAATACTTGATTCTCATTAAACATGACGAGTTTGATCAAAATCTTTAGAACCGTTTTGGAGAAAATCGATAAAAACGTAAAAATGGGAAACAAAGTGCCCCCTCCTTGACCAATTTAGATGAAATTTTTGCTGTCACATCGCGGGCATATACATACACTAAATACCCAATTTCTGATTCGTTCAGTTGTTGTTGGAATATTTTTCTTTTTTCATCCTGTATATGTTTACTCGATTTTTTCCATATTTCATATCCAGTAAAACTTCCCTGAACGGACACTTCTAACATGCGGACATTTCTCATAAGCGGACGATTTTAAATTCCCCTTCATAATTTCTAACTTTTCTTTAGTTTATTACTTCTAATAAACGGACACTCTCATAAGCGGACACGGACAGGGATTTGACTAATAATTTTACGCAATGGAAGGCTAATAATAAAGGCAATGGAAGTTGCGAAAAGTTTAGGACTTGACAATTTTAAAGCTAGCGGCGGATGGCTGGACAAATTTAAGGCGAGGCATGGCATAAAATACAAAATCTTAAGCGGAGAAGGTGCTTCCGTCGATTGTTCTGTGGTTATTGATTGGACATTGAAATTAAAGGAGCTTTGCAATCGATTTTCGCCTAAAGACATTTATAATTGCGACGAAACCGCCTTATTTTTTCGAGCATTACCCGATAAACGATGCGGATTTGAACACACATGCTGAAAAACAAGATGGGGAAGAAGATGAAGAAGAACAGACTGTAAATAGCTCAGGTATGGATATTGACACCCCTATTGGTATGTACTTTTATTCTAGCTAATTTATTTTTTTTTTCTTCTTTTTTTAGCACAAGTTGAGGAAATTAATAGTAAGGTAGCATTGTCACACCTTTACTCCTTGCTTCATTTCTACATGACAAATAGCGATCCTTCAGGAGTGGAAGCAGTAATAAATTTAAAAGAGAATTTGGAAAAAAAAATTGCCGAAGAAAAAAATGTTCAAAAAAAAATTACTGATTATTTTATGTAAACATGTTAGGGTTCATCTCGTCCAGAATGATGTATTTATCCTATGTAGTCTCCTTTGTTTTTCTTTCTAAATAATGCAATCAGACATACTTATCTTCCTTCTTTTTATTTTTAAAAAAATATTTTTGATTTAGAATAATGTATAAACATCCATTAAATAAAAATATACATATATGTATCTACACAATAGTCATGCATATACATTTTTTATTGTTTCCCCCACCCCATGCTTCTAACCAGCGGACACTTCTGATAAGCGGACAAAATTTTATTCCCCACCAGTGTCCGCTGGTGGGAAGTTTTACTGTATTAGCATTTCTTTTTTTTTTCTTTTTTTTGCGTAAGTGTACAATATATATGTGTACATATATTGCACGTATGGGTGTTGCAATATTATTGTTATTTGTATTTGTAATTGCAATGCCATTAGCTAAAATATAAAAACACCCCACGATAGAGGGTTATAATTCTTCCAAGCTGACAAACTGATTGATGATAAGAAGAATTGTGTTGGACCGTTTTGAGAAATAAATCTTAGACTGCCATCGGGAGTTTAGATGAAAGGAGATCCCTCTCCCCTAACCGGGTCACAGGGGAATCAATGGAAGGGAGTGGAAGGAGAAACACTAGGGAGAGTTCTGTGATCGTGCTACTGCTGGAAGAGGATGATGAGCTGGGTCTTTTCACATCGTAAACTGCTTCAAATAATTTGATCATCCCGTATTTACTCTCTAAAGTATATTAAATTTTCCACTTTCACTTACCTATATATGAACTATATATTTCATAATACATAATAAATTTTGTATCATATTCACGTGTTTTATTTATTTACTCAACAACGGCTTTAACATATAGGATTTTTTTAATGAAGGAACTTTCGTTTAGGTTTCCAAACGTTTCGAGCTATTGGCTCATCCTCTGGGGTTATCTTGTCCTATGTAACTTCTTTTTCCACTTTAGCCATATGTCATCTTATATATTTTTTAAAACAGTATATAAATATTTATGTCTATCCTTATTTCTTATCACATTTTATCGCATATTACACATTTTCTAGTCTTTTTAATTCACTGTCACATTTTTACGAGTCCACATATTAGCACCAGTAAAAATGTGACAGTGAATTAAAAAGACTAGAAAATGTGTATTATGCCATAAAATGTAATAAGAAATAAGAATAGACATAAATATTTATATACTGTTTTAAAAAATATGTAAGATGAAATATGGCTAACGTGGAAAAAGAAGTTACATAGGATAAGATAACCCCAGAGGATGAGCCAATAGCTCGAAACGTTGGGAAACAAATAAACTTTTAAATACGGAAGATATTCATTCATTAAAAAAATCCTATATATTGAAGCACTCTTCCTCACTAAGTACTCTATCTGAAAAGGAAGCTTTGAATTATTTGAATGGTCAGGACTTCGATATTATACTTACGTATTATATGTATATTAATTATATATTTAAACACTAAATTAAATAGGCTACGCTTTTTTATATGATGTATCAGTAAAAATTTAGTTTAGGATTATATTATATATTTGCATTCACGAGATGTTTATTATTTCACGTGATGCCACCAGACTAATGGATTAGATTGTCCAAGTTTATGTACTTAGTTTATTATTATCATATATATATTATTTCTCAAGGCCTTTTTTTTGTCGGTACGCCATAACTTCCTTAAAACTTAATCAGATTTCATGAATGAGGGATCATTTTAAAGCTTTTCTTAACCGCTACACTGGAAAAAAATACAAATCACTCACTTCGAAATCGCTGTTTTTGTGTGAAAAATGGTCGCAGAGGTTTCTAAATGGTGTCAATCTTTTCAGGCTTTCAAGGAGAACATTTTTTCCATTAACCCCTTCTTTTGCGGTTTCTAAGCGAAAACGGTCGCAGGGCTTTTTTGAAGGTGTCATTTCTATCAGTTGGACGAGATGAACATTTTTGGTTATATACACTTTTCTGAATGTACCGTCATTTGCTAATTACAATTAATAGTGCACTCGCTTTCCGCGAAACCAATATGTATATTTACATAAGTATGTGGCGTTTTCCGGGGTCATCTATGTCTGTTTAAAACAAACCCACTAACAAACAATCTCAGATGACAATATCGTAACTTCAAACATAGTGTTCAAAGAGGTCCTGCTAACACGTAAATACTATGTAAATATGTAAATACCTTGAACTCATGTTTCAAAAAATAAATAATCCACAATTTAAACACATCTATTCTTTACTTCAACCCTCACCTATGCCCATGACGCACTCTATACGATACTACATAAATGGTGTGTAGGTACTTTAGTTAAGTGGGATTTAAGAAGGTAAGAGTGCGGATGCTTCGCACGGATCACCTAGTTATTATTATAATTAGTATAATAATAATATAATTATAATAATATAAGTATAATAATAATACTGTGTAATATAATTTTCTTTACTATAAATACTGTGTTGCCGAAACAGTATCCAGATGTTAAGAATACGGCAGAACAGTAAAGTACCTTGCAATGAGTATATTGCGGGCTTATAAGGTCCTAACCGTGTATGGCAGCTTGCTTGTAAATACCGCCTGAGTCAGCTGGCATAAGTATAGGGGGTGATTTCTGAGGTTAGATCGCCCCCTCCCCTCAGTATAATACATAAAGCTCGGAATTCCGTTAAAATTAGTATAAAATTATTATACTTAAAAATCGTGAATTATATTATTAAAAAAAAAAAAATAAAAAAAATAAATGGATATTAAAGCGTTAAGTGGGCGGCGTATTTTAGGGGTATCCTGAATTGGACGGTATCGGTCCCCGAGGTCCGACTGCTAGCATGAGCCACAGACGATATCGGACGTCGGGGTCCGATGGGAATACTTTGACGAAAGCGTTATCTTTTGATTGAAAGGGAATTAAATGAGCGTCTCAAGGGCATTATCTCTTGGTAAGGATTGGAACTAGAAATAATAGTCGCAGGACAGGCCGATATAGGATTTACGCCATTCTTGATCGAAAATAGGACCTCGGAGTCCGATTCTATAATCAACAGAATTTCAGCTGATAACAACATTTTCTGCACTAAAATGCAATAATCTCATTAAAAATCGACTAAAATGAGTATTTGAAGTGTTCGGCCTTTCGGACATTTTCATGTAAAAATCGGCTGTTTAGAAGGGAATGTAAGGCCGTAAATAAGTTTCGATGAACATTCATACTCACCAAAGTTTAGCATAACATCATTTGTATAATGTTTTTGTAATGTTACAGGACGTTCCATTATCATTTATGATGCACATCACTGCACATTATCATGTATACATAATTCACATAACAGATATATGTATATCAATGTTTTAGACTGGCATTAAACAACTAGATAATTTAGCACTGTCTGTCACCTACGTATCTGATCATAATGCACTCACTCAATATAAAACATTTATATGTATATGTACACGTTAGTTGTTTAGTATAGACACCGATATATACAAAAATCTCTTTAAATCCCTCCCAAATAGAATGCTTAACGTTTTTGAAAAATAAGGTGCCCAAAAAATATTAATAATGTTAAAAATACACATAATCTTAAAAGTGGCCTATAATTTTGTCGTAGTCAATTTTCGTTTTCTCTGTTAATATTTTTAATATTATTAGCCAATATTTATTTATGAAACTCCTATTATAATTACCACTGATAATTAAAATAATTAAAAGTTAACGATGTCTTATACAATTTTAAAATGAATTGGATGGCCTATGATTTTGTCGCGTATTATACATTATGGGCATACAACTTTTAAATCGCAATGTATTAGTAATAGGGTGCATAGAAAAAAAAAATGAACGTTCTTTCAAATTCCAAAGTTCAATATTCTATAAATATTTTAATGCTATGTATTATTTACCAATACTTAAGAATCCCTTCAATAAGAGAATTCTATAGGCTTATTTACTAATACTGGACTTCTTCCAAAAAAGCCTCATATTTCAAAAAAGAAACATGACAGAGCCCTGTGAAGTTCTCGTAATTTTAAGACATTACTGGAAAATTTAGAGGCTAGAAATTTGTGAAAATTTATTGAAAAACCCTTGTGATGTAAGATTATCTCGGAAGATTGTTACCTGTAATGAAAATTTGGTTTACTGGGGCAATGGCCAGATCGCAGTCAAACTGCTTTAGCGATTGCTGCAAGAGGGGAAAAAATCCATGCTTTGCGTTTTTTTGAATTTTAAAGGTGTTATTCATCACGAATTTGTTCTTGATTGATGCTCTATGAATCTGAACTCTAATGCGAACAACCAAAGAGATTGTCAGAGCGTTATCCTGCTCTGATCAACCGAAAAGGAGTTTTATTCCATCAAGATAATGCTCGTCCACACACTTCCCCTCGAACCAAAGAAAAGTTTACAAAACTTCATGGGTCTGAACTCCTGCCTCATCCACCATATAGTCCAGACCTCGCACCATCGGATTACTACTTGTTTCGATCCGTGGCTCATTTTCTTCAAGGGAAAAAAAATTGATAATCTTTGACAGCCATCCCAATGAATGCTATCAGCCTGGCATCAAGCAATTGGCTAGCAGATGGCTAATGGCGGTAGATAATAATGGACTATACTTCGAGTGTTAATTGAATTTCATATCAAATAAATAATAATAAAAAATTTTGGGTTAAAAACGGTCTTTTTTTTTTTATATACCCTATTACCTTTTATGTAATTTCTATTTTTTTAGATTTTATTGAACAATAGAAATTATAACTTCCGCATCACCGGTATTAAAAGATGTAGACAAGATGAGAGCACTAGAGTTACATCAATTACACAATCAATATAGTTACATACAATCAAGTTGAAATTGTAATGGACAATACCAAAATAAATCATTCTTTTTAAACAGAGATAATAATTCTTATTTGAAGTCGATTTCTTGAGTTATTAAATGAAAACAATCATATTTAAACTAAATATAAAAATTAGTAAAGTAAGTTCACAACTTTCTAATAATAAATGTGTATTCATACGTTATATTTATATCGATAAAGATCAAACTATACAAGTTATAAACTTCATCGTACATTATTCATTACGTATTAATGAAGAACTTACTTTATTATGATGTTAAATAAATCGACTTTGTATGAGGAATCGATATTAATAGAAGGATTCGAACAATTAAGTCTCCCCTAGAGCGATAATTACCTTCAGCGGGAAAGGTCAAGACTCCCTCCAAGCCGCGGCTATACCAATCGATAGATCTAAAACTTTCTCTCTCTCTCTCTCTCTCTCTCTCTCTCTATATATATATATATATATATATATATATATATATATATTAATGTGTAGTATTAAGCATAGTATAGTATTGAGAATTTAATAATTAATTAATTAGGGGAGAGCGGGGTTGGTTGTTTATAATTTTGGTTTTCATTTTTTTTTTTTTTTTTGCGTTGTGAATTATAATTTTTCGTAAATAAAAATTATTTCAACTCACATTATTGTTACAATGCACATATAGAGGAGAGCGGGGTTGGTTGGCATAGGGGGTAGGTTGGCCATTGGTTACAGTTTCCGTCACTCCTATTGTGAAGGCCCCACCATTGTACCATGTGACCCGCTCGACCTCGGGAGTCTTGTCCTGAGTTTTCAATCCGATGCTAACAGTGTGGATAAGAGTGTGCTTCATTTACAACATGTAAGTAAATTTTTATATTTTCTGTAAAGTTGGTTTAAAGGCATGGAAAAACATTTGACTCTGATTCTGTTCACATAGCCCCTAACTCCTTTGAATAACCTAACCTTTCGACTAACCAGTTTCTTGTTTGATTATTCTCCCCCGTCCTGGTAGTCATCTTTCATATGATCTCTCCTGTGGGGTTAGTTGGCTCTCTTCAACTTTTTTTATGCCGCAGTAGCAATTCACAAAAGCAAGGTAAACATAATCAAAGGTGAAACTACTAATTGTCTTTAGTTCCAGTGAGGAAGATGAGAGCAATTTTTCTTATGCAAAAAGTGACGACAGTCAAAACTTCTATCTTCTTCTATTGTCATTCCATTTTCCCTTAAAAGCTGTTAAAAACCGATTCAAAATTATTATACCATTATAGTGCAGCTTTTAATAACAATAATATGTGTCAGGCAGTACTTGAATGGGATGGCTAAACAACCCCACCTTCTAGGCCAACCTGCCCCATATAGTGGGCAAATTGGCATACTCTGGATTGACGAATTCTTCAATTTTCTATGATCTTAGTATTAAATATTATGTTGTGAAAAAAAATACTTAAAGTAGTCAAAGTATATTAGTGGTATCAACCCCATTGGGATTATATTAACAGGGACGACTCGACAATCAAAAAAGTGAAAACTGTTGCCAACCAACCCCGCTCTCCCCTATAGTATTAAGTATTAAGTATTAGAAGCGATTAATTCCTCATAAATATTTTTACGGACAGGAAATTGTGTGGGGTGATGTTAACCTTTTACCGGTTTCAGAATAACAAGAAAATTACATTGATTGTAATAAAACAAAGGTTGATGTTTCACATCTGTCGACCGTCCCGTAACGTATTATATTTTTCGCGTTATTTTTTTGTTTTGTTTTTTCATAACAAACAACTTTAGTTTATAAACATTATTTCTACAGTGATGATAATTTTGATTAAATCAATTCAACCATGGCGAATACTAAAGTTTCTAATAATACTAGCAAAATATAAGAAAGAACGTTACTTGAGCCCAGCGAGGAACAGAAGGTTTTTGAATTGTTTGGGCAAACACAACATTGCGAAGAGTCATCAAAAATCATGAAAGGGAAGCCAGCTTTCTCTCTCATGGAAAGTTCGCACTTGCCCTGACTTTCTGCCGACGCAGCTTTCGAAAGGCTCCATATAATGTCACAACGGATAGCTATCCATAAAGAAATGGTAATATATACATACGTGTGTGAATTAATATTGAAACACTTATGTGGTATGAAATAATTTTTATTAAATGAAAATAATAATATTAAATAATTTATTTTTGAAGAGAAAAGATTTAGCTCCGTCGGTAGTCGAACCCGGGTCTTCCGTGTGACATGCGCGGTATGCTAACCATTACACCACGGAGTCGCTTCCAAACGGTGCCAAATCCTTCCTCTTCACTGACACCTCTCCCACGATCTAGCAAGTTTTGCGAGTATTTACGGGAGATGGACAAATTTTGTCTAATTTTGGGCATCTCTCTTGACGTTCGTCAATTTTTTAAATTAATTTACATTAATTTAACCATAATTGTGGGTAACCACCTATTTTTTAAATTATTTAAAAAATAATTTATAAGATTGAGCTTCAGAGCAAGACTAATTCTCCAGTCGATCGCTCCTTATATTAAGTCTGAATCAGAAAATTCCTGATGGTTCCCGACAAGTATAGGTGTATGTATCGCACCAAATTTTTTATCTTGTGAACCTATTCCGAAAAATCTGAAATTCCGTCATTTTCGTTACATTGATCTATACATGCAACAAATAAACGAAAAATGATTTAAATCCATGACTTAAAGCTTCAGACCCTCGTTGATCAACCAATCTTTATAAAATTTGCTCATTTTGTGTAGTTTTGTCCAACATGAAAGATAGGAAAGTTTTTGTTTCGATTATTGGCCTCGATATTTATTATTATTATTATTATATATTTATTATTATTATCAATTTTTATTACAAATTAAATGCTTATTATACTGCAATTGAGTGTGATTATTTGTAGGTAAGTTATAAAATTTCCAACAGATGGAGGCGTAAGTTGATTTATTGACAAACACTTCATTTTATTTCGATATTTAAGGTGTGTAAGCATCCAGTAGCCAAATCCATTTTTCCGGCTTGAACTAGGAAAATCCGTGTTTTTCCCATGCGCCGGGAAAACATCGAATCCATTTGTTTTAGCAAAAGACAGCTAAAATAAAATCATTGTGCATCTATTAGCCCTAAAATAAGTAGAAATTGTGAATTGTAATAAAAAAATCTGGTGCGTGCGCGCAACACACAACTTTCACTTACCAACTTACTTAGATTAGAAATTGACGTGTTTTGCTAAATATCATTTCCCAAAGTCACACATTTTTCTACATTCATATCCTCTTTTTGTTAATCGTTAAAGCCGTTTTTTAGTAAATAAAAAAACTCCGTGAAAATGATACAAAATTTATTAAGTAAAGTCCCCCCTCCCGTAGATCAATTTTGATGAAATTTTTACAGTCATATCTCGGGCATATAAATACATCAAATACCAAGTTTGATCAAAATCGTTAAAACCGTTTTTGAGTAAATAAAAAAAAACACGTGAAAATGATACAAAATTTATTAAGTAAAGTCCCCCCTCCGGTTGATCAATTGTGATGAAATGTTGATTATTACATCTTTGGCATATAAATACATCAAATACCAAGTTTGATCAAAATCGTTAAAACCGTTTTTGAGTAAATAAAAAAAACATGTGAAAATGATACAAAATTTATAAAGTAAAGTCCCCCTTCCGGTTGATCAATTTTGATGAAATTTTTACAGTCATATTTCAGGCATATAAGTAGATCAAATACTCAGTTTAATCAAAATCGTTAGAGCCGTTTTTGAGAAAATCGAAAAAAACTTAAAAAGTTATTAAATAAAGTACCCCCTCCCTTTGAGCAAATTTGATGAAATTTTCGCTGTCACATCGCGGGCTTATACATACTCTAAATACCAAATTTCAGGTTCGCACGGTTAATAGTTTTTGAGCTAGTCTGTTCACACACACACACACACACACACAGACACACAGACACACACACACACAGACCATTTCGCGGGACTTGGTTATTTAGACTCAGGGGACCCCAAAACGTGTATTTCCGTTGAAAACCGGAAGTCGAAAATTTTCACGATCGCAATACTTCCACTTACTATATATTTCATATATAGGTAAGTGAAAGTAAAAAAAAATGAATGTAAATTATTATTATAAAATGTTATAAACTAACATTTTCTATCTCATTCATAAAATTAAATTATTATATTTTGATTGATTTAATTTTTAATCCTATTAACAGCAGTTTATCTCATATTTGCTGATTGTCGCTTAGCTGCGACAGGTGAAAAGAAAAGTATAAAGCAAAAAAGTAAATAAATAAATAAAATTTGATTTAAGTTGTACTGTAAGAACATGGAGCATTGTTTGAGGTTCCTCCCGCTCCGTAGTCGCTTTTGATAATCTATGTCAGGTAGAACCTACCGATACGATATCTCATATCATCATATATTAATTAATATCTATTATGACCAATGATTAATTTAGTACATTTTTGCTGCCTATTGTGATTATACTAAACACTATTCCAATTATATTCTTTATTAGTTCCTTTTATATGTGTGTTGTTTATATTTAATCTTGCCTTTGCTGAAATAATACAGTAAGTGCTAAATGAATGGATCATTAATACTTACAATAGTCAAATCTGAGATGTAAAAAATAAAACCTTTAACCCATCTGAATTCTTTACCAAAATATTTTAAATTTGGCGTAAAGTTTTATTTTAAATCCCTTTGGTTTTTAGATTAGCTGAAATTATTTGATCTTTATGAGTGAATTTTAATTTGACTGTATTAAAAATGATAGGATATAATTAATTCAACGCATTAGGGTCTGGCCACACATGTCCGCACCGGATCCGCACCGTAGCAATAATATAGGTTATGTTCAGAATATTTTTAATTTAACTTACATATTACCTTTAGTTATGCCTAAAGTTCAGGCCACACATGTCAGACACAGGCCACTTTAGGCATAACTAAAGGTAATATGTAAGTTAAATTGAAAATATTCTGAACATAACCTATATTATTGCTACGGTGCGGATCCGGTGCGGACATGTGTGGCCAGACCTTTATAGCTACTGAGCCACAGCAACTCGTGGCCGGGTCTGCTGGTTGTTAATAAAGTCATGAAGGGCTTACGAAGCCCTGCTTGCAGCCATGCTCTGTTGCACCGTAGAAGCCGCATCAATATTTGACTAAGCCCTCGCCTCGACAGGGAATCTGTTTTAGCTTGCTTTGTTCTTCCGAGTTCGTGTTCTCCCGTTCAGGGATCGCTTTTACATTTAGGATGTGTTAAGAGAATTTATTGGTCATATTTATTATTTATTGGTCAATTAGACAGTTCAGCATCAAAATCCTCCCTTCAACAAAAATATTGTTTTATTATGTTTTGAAGTGTGCTGAACATGAATCCCAACTCAGAAAAACTCTATCTGGCACCTTTGTTTGTCAAATTGTTTTTAAGTCAACAAATGAGGTGTTTTCGACATTTCGAGTATTTTTTTTAACATTCAAAACTTTATTTATTTTATTTACAAATCCAAAAATGTGTCACTTTGTGTGATTTGCAATCTGCATTTTAGCAATTTGTGATTTGCAATCTGCAATTTAGCAATAAGAAAATCAATTGAACTCTTAAAAGTTGACGGGGTGGAATCTAAGGGTTTATGTTTGATGTTAGTGTCTGTGCTAAGGGTTTCGTGTTAAAAGTTGGTGGAAGTTTTTGTAGTATTGTGTAGCTGTATCGATGAATGTTGGGATATTTAGGTCCTTGTATAGTAAGTCAATTGTCACATACTATGTGCGTCTGCTATTTTCCTCAATACCTTGGACTGGAATGACTGAATTCTTTGGATGTTTGAGGGTTTGCAGATTTTCAGTTGCAGGGTTCTATCCCGTATGTCCTAACTGGTCTTATTAGTACTTTGTAAGTGGTAAGTTTTTTGTTATTGATAATTTGGAACGTCTGTCGAGTAACCTAGATAATATTCCAAATCGTTTGTTAAGTTGTTTACTTTTCAGTCCGATGTGGGTTCTCCATGTCAGGCTCTTGTCCTGGTGAAGTCCCAAATATCTTACAGCTTGGGATTCAGGGGTCGGAGTATCATTGAGGTATACTTGTGGGCATGAGCCATATTTGAGGGTGAAGGTAATAAATCCCAACTTATTATATCATCCAAGTGGTTTTGAAAGGAAACCATTGAAAACTTAAAAAGCTATTTAATTTTGAAACTTTTATAATGTATCACTTAACTAAAAAAATTGGGAGAGCACATGTACAAGAAACAAAACAGCTTTACACAGATATTGCAACATTAAATTGAAAATTCATTTTTTCCATTCCCCAATTGGATTTCTTCCCTCCCAACTTGAGACCAGTTTCAGATGTACATTGAGAACAATTTCATCAAGAGATAGTCCAATGGAAAAAAGGTTCAGCAGTAAATGCAATGAGAAGATGCTTGCAGACAACTGTGAGCCACTACAACGGTATATAGAATGTACACATTAACTTTATTATAGTACATATTAATATTATTATTTTATATATTAACGTTTTTTATCAAATACTTTTTTAATAGAAGCATGGAAAAAGTGGAATTTCAGTTTTTATTTTCTTCTTCAAAAACAACTCCAATATCTAAACAATAGTGCTTGGTAGAATTTGTTTTACTGTTGATTAGAATGCAGCAGACATGTACATACAATAATAGTAAAAAAAAAAAAAAAATTGATGGGAGTGAAAAAAAAAATGACGATGGTGGAAGATAGTTGACCGAAGATGTATTGAAGAGGAAAATAATAAGCTGTTCCGAATATCTGTGATGGGTATGTCCATATTGGTTTAAGTATGTATTTATATGTCTTTAATTTTCTATTTTAGTTTCAGTTTAGAAGTTTTTGAATAAAGTGGATAAAGTAGTTTCAGTCTTTTTTTTTTTTTTAAGCGTCTTTTGTCCCATTTTAACAAGTGGACCCCATGTCATCCTTCTGTCGATGATAAGTTCCAGATCACCCTGGGGGGCAGATATGTTTCTTAGGGTAAACGTGATGTTTTTTGATTAATAAAATTTAAAAGATTTTCCTAATTTCGCTTACACTTTGAAAATAGGGGTCACCTGTGGTGTAGTGGTTGGCACAGCTACCAGCAATACTAATGGTCCCATGTTCGCGTCCTGCGCCGGCCCTAGGATTTTTTAAAGGGAGTAAAAAATCCTTGGCTATGCCGTCCCTAGGATATGACGTAAAATAGAGGTTCCAAGCCACTACGATGTCAGGTACTCGTTAAGGATCCCTGTACTAATTACACCTGGATCGGCAAAATTTAGGACTCGCACTGTAGCATCGTCCGATTAGCCTTAGAGGAATAAAGTGGCGGTAAATAAACAAACAAACTTTGAATATATACCAGGGAATGGTGATGATGTGAGATTTCTCTTTTTTAATCCTTAGATACGATGATAGATATAAAGACGACGTCCAACACAACCCTGGGATTCGGTCATTCGGCCCGTCTAAGAATAGCAGACCTCGGGGACAGGAATAGGTGGAGTATTGGGTCCCAGCCAGGGGCCAATTAGCTTCAATGGGAAACAGTTTGTCCCTACGATCTTGGGGTAACTATAATATATCTTATATATGTATAAATCAAATTTATAATATATATGTGCATTGTAACAATAATATGAGTTTGAAATAATTTTCATTAAAAAAAAAATTTCATAACGCATAACAAACAATGAAAACTATTATTATAAACAAGGTTACAAAAAGTAACTACCAGTGACACAAAAGTAACCGTATGCTTCGATGTTCAGAGCAAGGCTATGATCTTCCCTTCTTAAGGTGCCTTTACACTGAGCCGAACCGCACCCTCGAACAGCCAGTCCCGTTCGGCAAATCTAAATAAGACACGAACTCGAACAAGTACTTTATCCGTTCGCCTGTGTATTCGGGGATGGCGCTAGTGTCGCTTTTGAGTTATTTAAGATAAAATTCTAGGCCTTCTTTTAGCATTTTCTTACGTTGCTATTCAGTAAAGTCAGCCGTCTTTGTAATGAAAATTATTAGTTTTAAATAATTTATTTTTTGAAGAGGAAAGACTTGGCTCCGCCGGGAGTCGAACCCGGGTCTCCTGCGTTACATACGAGGATGCTAACCACTACACCACAGAGCTCGGCTCAAGGCAGAGAAAATCCTTCCTCTTCACTGATACCTACTCCCCCTATCTCACAAGTTTTGTGAGTAGTAGCGGGAGGTGGACAAATTTTGTCCAATTTATGATATTTATTGGCATAAGTCAATTTAAATTATTTTAATTTATCTAATCTTAGTTCGTGGCTGAACCACGTGGTGTAGTGGTTAGCATCCTCGCATGTAACGCAGGAGACCCGGGTTCGACTCCCGGCGAAGCCAAGTCTTTTCTCTTCAAGAAATAAATATTTAAAAATAATTTAAAATGGTGGTCAGCCACGAACTAAGATTAGATTCATGAAAATTATTAGTATTAAGGTGCATAGGTGCGGTCAGGCACAATTTTTCGTTCGACTTCACGTTTCAGTGTAAATAGCTGTTCATGGTAGGCTGGTTCGGGTAATTAATCACTTTTTCGAGGTTGAGGCTCGAACAGTGTAAAGGCACTTTATCAGGTTAGGGATAGTAAACAATTTCAACTCCTGGGTGAAAGTTTGTAGTACCCGGGTACTGCTAGGTTCGGGGAATTATCCGTTGGAGGGTGAGGTTTTCATAGTGTAAAGCCACCTTTAGATTTAGACCGACATCGATTAATGATGCAAAGCTATCGATAGCTTTAAACTATCGAGACTATCGATAGTCTTTTTAACTAAAATTACAATGTCACAAATTTTGTGTTTATAACTTGTATATTAACAGACTAAGTTGAGCGAACTTTTTTTTATTTTATTCTTATTTATTTTATATTTTTTGATCCCTTCCTCGCCGCATAGGCTATAGGGGGTAAATAATTTTCTTTCTTTTTTTAAGTTGAGCGAACTACCTTCCCTAGACTGAGGAGACGGTGCCGTACTGAGGACAGATGTTAATTTGGAGTACTGCGCACCTGTCCCCTATGGTACTCCATCGTACCATGATACCATGGGATGGGAACTTCTACGTAAATGGCATAAGGAGGTCTCAAACTTATTGGGCTGCAGGAAGTGTTATGGTGAGCCTGGTGACTAATATATATATATTAAAAACATAAAATGTATTTAAACTGCTTTCATTCATACTTTATTGTATCATTTGTTCTATAGGCAACAGAAACTATAGCTGTATCGACATCGATAGACCTTAACTATCGACGAATGATGTCAGTACGCCAGTTGAGAATTAGAATCCATTATATTACGCAATAACCGTTACATCGTCTCTATGTAGGGTCTCTGTAGGAAGGAGGGATAGTTGTTTCTAATCCTATAACCGGTTATTTTTTAATAACTAGTTACAGGTAAATAAAAATTGAAGAAGAATTTGAACATCATACACTTATTAAGAATCACTTGTTTAGATCAAAATCGATACGCTCGTTTTCTGAATGTAAATTAACTCAGAAACCGGTTATGAAAAGTAACTTGTTTTGACAGTTTTGTGAACACTTCTTTTTATTCAATTCTTTATTTAAGCTGTTCCCCTAATGACTAAATCAGCAAAAGGTTTATATTTTTCTTCAATCTTATAAAAAAAAAATAAAAAAAAATACAGTTCAGTATTTTGTAATGCAGTTCTGATTTACTGATTGTTCCAGATGGTAATTTGACCCGAATGACGCATTAACGGCTTTTAGGTCTAAATTATTTATTTAAAAGAGCACCCACTTTATTGAGGCTGAATGTGCCCAAAGAGAGGTCTTGGAGACCCCTGAATCGATTTACGTTTGACCAATATTAACGACGCGAAATTCTTATATGTGTTATATTATAACACCAAGATGCTGAATGTTACTATTTAAAGATTTTGAAAGAAATAAAGAACTAAAAACCTTAGGGACTTTCGAGTTAAACTCATCGTATCAAGATCTTTAAAATGAGTCCAAATTAGATATTTTTTCTCGAAGTGCAAAAATAGGTGTCCTTTAGAGTTAAACAACGCCATTTAAGTTTCGCCATTTAAACCCCTTAGGGGTTACATGTTTGAAATTCCTTTCTTAGTGGTTACCTACATCGCGTTTGAAATATAAATTCCGAACTTCAAGTTTCATTAGTAGTTTTTGCTGTGCGTTGATTCTGTCCGTCAGGACAAAGCCTCTTATACATTTAGAGATAAAAATGTCACAAAATGCTAGCAGAAGGTCTTTTTTTATAGATAAACTAGCTGTGGGGCCCGGCTTCGCTCAGGGACTTGTGGAATAGGTGGAATGAAAGAATAACTTAAAAATGTAATAGTACAGAAAAATAGACCAAAATTAATCATGATTAAAACAAAGTTTGTACCATCCTGAAACTTCAGTTTAGTATTAGTGGTAAGTTTAGAAACCTCAGAGTCCACCCATATATGGTTGGGGTAAAAGAGATCCTATTAATGCGGTTCTCTTAATGCGTTTTCTTCCCTTTTCTTGATTAAGAAAAATTATTTTGGCAGCAAATATGTCCTGGTATGTACCATTTCTTATGGTTTCTATGTTCTGATTCCATTGAGACCAATCTCATGACGATACCGAATCCTTATCCAAGTAACTTCTACTTTTTCGAATTCGGTTGAATATTTACGAACAGAACAGAACTATTAAACAGAAAAACTATATGAACACTTTATTTTCGATATATATTCCATTAGGTTATATCTTTTATTCATATTATCTATAGGTTATCTATTTTATTCAATGTTAGTTTTTATTCGCTCAATACACTAATAAGCAATTTTTCTTTTGTTATAAATTTACTCTTATATTGTATATTGATTAAAGGCAATTTTTCGACCAATTCTTCCCTCTTCTGTAAAACTTAATGAGCTTAGGGATCCAGTTGGTTTTGTTTTTAATTTCAATTCATTGCAGAGATGTAATGACTTTATTTAAAAATAAAAAGGAAAAAATAAATATTTATACATAATCTCGTGTAATTTAAAGAAAACAGCTGAAGCTAAAACCATAACAAACCGAACTAATGAAGGATAACCTTATGAATTGAGCTTAGCTAGCGCTCCTGGCTTCCAAATGTCGAACTAAATTTTTTCATTCATTAATTCCCCTGGGCTTATTAGAGGGGTTAATTACATGTAGCGAGAGGCTTAAAATTACAGCCCTTGTCCCTTCAACATTACTCAGTTAAAATGAAAACTGAAACCTTCTTCATCGTTAGGGACAATAGGGCAATACGACGACATAACATTTCATATGGTAGGTGTAGTCGTTTTTGAGCCTTTTCGGCACGCACAGTGTACACTTTGCTTTATAATATATATTGATTATTTTATTGAAAATAAATAATACAATCTGCCAAACTCTAGGGCATTTAGTATTAGTAAACTAAGAATACATTTATACCAAAACAACTAAAAAATAACCAAATATGGAAATACAAAAGGAAAAAAAAATGTAAAAAAGAAAAAAAAATAGAAAAAAAAAAAAATTCTATATAAACGCATTCACACTTATATACAGTATTCACATTACCGCACATATGTGAAAGGCAAGGCAGGTCTCTATGAGATCCCAGCGCTTCTCGCCCTGCCGCATCACCGGTATTAAGAGTTGGGGGCAGGACGGGAGCAGTAGAGCTACATTCGCTCAGGGCTTGAGTGGAGAAGCTGGCCATTGCCAGGACTCCAATAAATCTATAAACAAAACGTCTAGAGGCCACTGCCGTTTCAACCGTCGAGGAGAATTATAGGGGTGGTTGGAGTTGGAGAGAGATCGCGCAAGGGGATTGGGATAACGTCGAGGACAAATGGGATATATGGTTTTGTTTGAAACGTAGAAGGGAGCATTAACTAAAAAAGAAGGTCTAGAATATTATCTTAACTAAATGACAAGCGAAACTAGCGCTATCCGCGAACAAGCGGCCTTGCAGACAACGAACCTCTTTAAGTTCGTGTCTGATTTAGATTGGCCGAACAGTGTTCGAACAGCGGTTCGAGAGTGAGGTTCACGCCCTCTAAGCAGTTGATATTGCAAACAGTCCCGAAAGCCAGGTGCACACTCCGCAGCAAGAGTTCTTGGAAGGCTGACAGAACATATATATCTGCTAAACATACCTTACAGGCAGTTGGAACAAACAATGTATAATACTATTTTACTACTACATGCTCCATTCGGTAGTACTCAGATAGTGACTCTCATCGACCCCAAATATTTGTAAATTAGTTAACCTGCCCTTTGCTAAAACAAACAGATTCTATGTTTTCCGTGTAAAAACACGGATTTTCCTAATCCAAGCTGGAAAAAATAGATTCGGCTACTGCATGTTTAGCACCCTAAATATCGAAAGAAAATGAAGTATTGTGTCAATAAATCAACTTACACCATCATCTGTTGAAAATTTATAGAACTTACAAAAAATCAAATTCAATTGTAAGTAGTATAATAATAAGTATTTAATTTACTATAAAAGAAAAATTACTATAAAAATAAAAACCATCCTATCTTTTAAGTTGGACAAAACTACACACAATGAGCCAAATTTCATCGAAATCGGTTGAGTAGTTTCTGATTTTACCTCCGGCAAACATCGTGACACGAAATTTTACACAAATGTTTACAACAATAATGGCCATTTTTTTATTATTAGATTTCACAATTTCTGTTTACTGTAGTGCTAATAGGTGCACGATGATTTTGGCTAACCTGTCTTTTGATAAAACAAATAGATTCGATCTTTTCCCCAGTCTTGAAAATACAACTCATAATGGCCCAAGGAAAAACGCGGATTTTCCTGGTGCGTGCCGGAAAAAATAAATTTATGCTTACCTACCTTAAATATCAAAAGAAAATGAAGTGTTGTGTCAATAAATAAACTTAAACCGCCATCTGTTGGAAATGTATAGAACTTACAAATAATGACACTCAACTGTAGTATAATAAGCTCCTATATAATTCATGGAAGAAATATTGAATCTAATAATCGAGATTAAAAATTATCCTATCTTTTAAGTTGGTTAAGTTAAATTAAGACTAAAGACAATGAGCAAAATTTTAGAAAGATCGGTTGAGTACTTCCTGATTTTACCCCGGACAAACAACTAAAAGGTTATGAAATCGACACATGACGCCATGTATATAAATCGAAACACTAAGCAACCTACTGAATTTGGTACTTCTAATTGCATTAATCAATGAATTCTGATTACACCAAGGAACAAAACATATATAGAAATTACTATTTTATGCATTCCATATAAGGTTAACAATTCCAAGTGTTCACACAGATATTTTTCAACACACACTAATTAATACAGATGATTTTTATAATTTAAAAGATCATTGACAGTGTTGCCATATGGCAGCACAAATTAAGAAACAAATATTTAAACAATTTTTACTTGATATTAATATTTAACTAGTTATTTTCTACTAACGTAATTAATAATACTTTATACATAGAATGTTATTAAATATAAAGAACTTTGAAAAAGAATAAATTGCTAAAACAACAAAATAGATATACATGGACAACACTGCTACACCGATATACATGGACACACTGCTACACCGATATACATGGATAACACTGCTACATGTATTTGCAATAAAAGAAATATTGTGGTCAATAATCAAACTTTTAAGTTGGACAAAACTACACAAAGTGAGCCAAATTTCTTCAAAATCGGTTGCGTAGTTTCTAATTGTTCTAACTAGTTGTTTTACCTTAGACAAACATCGTGACATGAGATTTTATATATACATATAAATATTGATAATTCGGATTTAAGATATTATCGGACTTGCTCTAAGGTACTCCATTGTATAAATTATAGGTTGGTAGCATATTCTCAGAAATACGAATCTGATTATTTGTAAACAATGACAGGAATATTAAAATATCCACGATCTAGTCATCTTGTTTGTTGTGGTGAATCATATTTACGATCCTGCACTTGCGAAATGACACATCCTTCAAGGTCGAAGAGAATAACAACCTATCGCAATATATTACAACATTGATGACAGGTACATCATTTTGGATAATATTTCAAAGAATTTAGATTTGATATAAACGAAAAAGTATTAACTTTAAGGTCGTAAGGTAAGGTTTCGTACGAACATCATAGTTGGCGAAATTCGTAAATCGGGAGGTCAAACTTCTGTTTCAACATTTGGTCATTTACAATGAGATCTTGAAATCAAAAAACAATTTGAGATGACTCTTTTAATGTGGTACCTTTACACCATAACTAGAAATAGTTACCAAATTAAATTTATAAAAAATAGATATCAACAGTTCAAGTTTAATGTATCTCAATGTAAATTTAATGGTTTATTTTTATATAAAATGAATTCTAATATGTTTCAGAATACGACTGCAGATCTATGAAATGTGTGACAAATACGAATAAGAAGATAACGGTTACAAAAAATATTACCTGCAGCTGCAGCGTAAAGTATTAAGTCCAAATTTATTTATAAAAATAATATTTTTAATAAAACTAGAGAATGGATTGACTTGACCGGGATATAAACCGTTGTAAGGAAATCCAGGTTCGAATTCCGGTGCGATGCGCGCAACACACAACTTTCACTTACGTACTATGTAAACATTATTCCTCAACTTCACACTTCTTTCCCCATTCATATCCTTATATTTGTATATCTTCATAATTTATGGAGTATCTGCATTGCAAATTTTGGAAATTCTCAGTACTTTTCGATTCATTATTGCTTATTTGTCTTTTTTTTAAGGGGCCTAATTTCATCATTAGTACATAATTTTGTCAACAATAAATAAAATGCTCCCTCCGTTTGAACAATTTTTATGAAACTTTGGCTGTCACATCGCGGGTATATACCTACATCAAATACCCAATCTGATCAAGATCATTACAGTTATTTTTAAGCAAATAAAAAAAAGTAGAAATGAGACAAAATTTGTTAAATAAAGTGCCCCCTATGTTTTACCAATTTTTAATGAAATTTTTGCTGTCACATCGCGGGCATATACTTACACCAAATACCCAACTTCGGGTTCGCACGCTTTATAGTTTTTGAGCTAGTCTATCACACAGACCATTTCGCAGGACCTTGTTATTTGGACTTAAGGAGCCATAAAACGTGTATTTCCGTTAAAACCGGAGGTCGTAATTTTTCACGCTGGATCGCTATACTTTCCCTTACTATATATTTTATAAACAGGTAAGTGAAAGAATAAATATAAAGATTATATTAAAAATTTAATGGCATCGTGGCAAGAAAAATAATTGAATATTTATGTAATTGTATCGTATGATTCCAATAGAATTGATTAGAGTTCAAAAAAAGAGTGTAATAAATGGATATTTTTTCAGTTATTATTTCAAATGCAAATAAATTTTCGTTTTCTTCATAACCTTTTACTACCATTTAATACCACTTTTTATGAGATCTAACATTTTTTAAGCACTGCGTAGGGGATTGAAATATTAAAAAGATGCCTCAATCATAGAATTTTATAAAGCTCAAGCCGTTTCTTATTTCCGATACGATGACGTCGAGACTAATGATCATATATTCCTAAGATCTATATCTCCTCGATCACGGAATTAAATACGTCTTCGGAGAGTGAAGAATTATTGGAATTTCCGGAATGAAGGAAACTTTTAAAGCAAAAAATAATTGGGAACGGTAAGAGTAACAAGTTGAATTATAACTCAACTAAACTCCTTGTTATTCTTCGCGAGTTAACTGATGGCCCATTTAGCTCCCCTTGTATTACAGTTCAGTTCCGCGTTCTCACTCGCCTCCACGGACCTAACGGATTTTTTCTCAAGTATTTCGCAATCTTCAGTGTAGTTTTTTTTCTAAACTAATTTTTTTAGTTTTCGTGAATGTTAAACAAGTGTCATTCCACCATTAAGGCCGGCGACAAGCAATTATCTTATATAGGGGCGGGTGGGGCACAACGAAACTGATTTTTCGTTGAACGGATTTTCGTCTCTAGATTAAAGTAATTATTTTATTCAATCTGCTCTTATAACTTTTTCATTATGCTTGTACCCCCTAAGATTTTGCCTCACTTTGGCTTTCCTACCTCTTCGCGTTCATCGTTGAATATGAAATGATCGTTAAATTTAGGAAGTTAAATACATCAAAATGGCTCGTCTTTTGCCTTGAAACAAGGGCGTTCGGGGCACAATGAAACGTTTCATGGAGTCCCACGAGTGTTTCATCGTACCGCTTGTGTTTTTCATTGTGCAATAAGCAGTCGGTTTTATTTTATTTTCTAACAGATTGGTGCGAAATTGAGAGCGGAACACCAAAAAAAAACTGTCTTAATTTATGACAACTTTCTTCCAAAGTCAACTTTCCTCTTTCCTGAAGAATTTCGTGGCTATCATAAAGCAGTAGAAAGAAAAACCGACCGGAAGCCGAATAAAGTGTTTTAGTTAATTATGGTGTTGTTTTTTTCAGCTGTTTCATTGTACCCTGGGCTTAGGGCACAATGAAACAAAATAGTTTTTCTGAAAAATAGTTGCCCGCGGTCAGACATGTGCATAAAATAATGTTAAACGCATTTCTTACATAGATTAGATCCTAAGGTAACATGGAAAAAATAAATAAAGTCTCAGGTGTGGTGCTATGGGTAAAAAAACTTTGGCTTCATTGTGCCCCACTCTATCCTATTGCTCCCATACATCCTGGGGTCACCTGTGGTGCAATGGTTAGCATAGCTAAAATACCTAAGGTCGCGGGTTCGCGTCCCGAGGTGGACGGACCTATAATTTTTTAAAGGGAGTAAAATATCCTTGCGCTATGCCGTCCCTCGCGTAGGACTTAAAAATATTTCAGAAAGAATTGCTTAGAATATTTATATTGAAGCTGTACGAGAAAACTGGAGGATTTAGACGGATACACGATGCCGTATCGCGCTAACTGTAAATATAACTAAAGTCATACATTAGCATCATTATAATGCGTCAATATTTTGAATTTATTTATCTCAAAAAAAAAAAAAAAAAATGCAGATGATATTATATGTAGTCCGACATGGAAATAACCCGCAACAGCCTTAAACCCTTTTTGGCGAAAAGTGATTACCTAACACTATCTCTTCTTGACCTGATTTATATTTCGAAAAGGTTCCTGGAAATGCCAACATGGGGGTAGGCCATATATGGTGGAATGTCATCTGGGAAGATTCCGTCGAAAATATAAATGGCTCATTATCTATGTATATGCTGTATAAATGTAAAATACTTTAGTATATGGGGTCACCTGTGGTATATTGGTTAGCATGGCAACCTACAATAAAGGTCGTAGGTTAGCGCCCAGCGGTGGCCCTAGGATTTTTTAGTGGGAGTGAAAAAATCCTTAGCCATTCCGTCCCTCGGATAGGACGTAAAATGGACGTTAAATAAAAATACAAACAAAATCTTTCCCATGAACAGTAAGTCTTTTATTATAAACAATGGTCTTTCATTTAAGGCGTACTGCGCATGCGTGAGTTCGGGATTTATGAGTTGTCGGAATATTTTTCTTTTTTTCTCCTGTATACGTTTACACGTTAGCCTTAGTAGCAAAAAGGGACCTTAAATAAAAATACAAACATACAATCTAAATTCCTCCAAGTGTTCAAACGTATTCTCTTTTACATTAATATCAGCAAAATAATCACCACTTCTACGCACTGCAATTAAAAAAAAAAAGGTGCTAATATAAAAAATATCTGAAAATATACCGGCTGGAAATTAGACCAGATGTCGTTTACGAGTAATCGTGAAAGTGACTGTTACACAAGAGAAATGTTAATGCTGCGTCGATTACTTTGAATATCGATTTAGCAAAGGTGATAACATCCATTAGTCTGCGGTTCTCCACGTTAGCACGCGACCGCTCTATGCTACTTCCAAACAAAAGGGGTTACTATTTAAATCATGTGTATATATATATGAATTTTGTATAATGTTAGATGAAAATTTTGTACTTAGTTCACTTATTAACCAGTTGAAAAGAATAATCATCACCAGCTAATAATCATTCATAAATTAATTAAAAAACTTAACCGTGAAAATAGATCTTAATAACTATGCAATACTCTTAATGAAGATTAAACTTAATACATGAGTGCTTGTCCCACTAAAATCGTTTTCAAATATTGTTTACCATCTCTCGAGGCTAATCGGACGATGCTACAGTGGGAGTTATAAATTTTGCCTATCCAGGTATAATTTAGATAGGGATTTTTAACGAGTACCTGATATTTCACTCAGTTAAGGGCGGCATTTTTTACTCCCATTAACATTTTTTAGGACCAACTCGGGACGGGAACCCGCAACCTTTACTATTGTAGGTTGCTATGCTGACCACTACAACACAGGTGACCCCAACCAGCCTCCATAGATGAAATCCTGCGAAATTCCTGATCTAGAAGAGTGAAAGTCTCATAGTTTAAACAAAAAAATCTTAGAGTTTCTTAAAGTAAATACACCAAAATATTCTCCTGCATTTAAACACACACGCATGATGAAGAGAAAAATAAACATCGTTGTCGAATCGATTTACGAACGTGGCGTGAGTGAAGGCAATGTCACAAAGCGGAAGTATGCCAAGGAGACATTAGCTCGGGCGAGGACTTCCGTCTGCACCCAACGGCGCCCCTTTATCGGAGCTCGTCTAAGAGGAAATCATTAAACAAACATAAAAACAGCCATTGGTATGCAAGGATATAAATAATGGGTAATAATATTAAAATAATGTTATAAAAAAAGAATTAATTACACTTTTTTAAATAGTAACAAACCTGCTACAATAACTACAATACATCACTTCAAAACTGTTTCTCTGAACTAACACTGACACAGACGTATATATATAAAACTGCTAATATTATTAGAAATAGAAATTTGCATTTTGGTGATTCATAGCTCAAAAACTATAAACCGTGCGAACCTGAGATTGGGTATTTAGTGTATGTATATGCCCGCGATGTGACAGCAAAAATTTCATCAAAATTGCTCAAAGGGAGGGGGTACTTTATTTAGTAACTTTTTAAGTTTTTTTCGATTTTCTCAAAAACGGCTCTAACGATTTTGATTAAACTGAGTATTTGATCTATTTATATGCCCGAGATATGACTGTAAAAATTTCATCAAAATTGATCAACCGGAGGGGGGACTTTACTTAATAAGGAAGGACTTAATAAATTTTGTATCATTTTCACGTGTTTTTTTTCTTTACTCAAAAACGGCTTTAACGATTTTGATCAAACTGGGTATTTGATGTATGTATATGCCAAAGATGTGATAACCAACATTTCATCAAAATTGGTCTAACGGAGGGGGCACTTTATTTCATAACTTTTTAAACAATTTTTACCTTTTTTTCGATTATCTCAAAAACGGCTTTAATGTTTTTCATCAAATTCGTGGTGTTTAATAAAAATTAGGTGTTCTTTAATATCAGGTAAGCTTTATCATTATTAAAATGTTCTGAGGGGGCTTAAATGGGAAAGGGGCCTTTTTTGTTTTCTTATAAAGTACTTTCGTATATGTTTATAATGAGAAATAAACTGTCCCTCGTTACGCCTTAAAATGAAAAATGGCTTAAATATGAAGTATGAAAAAAATCATGTAAACATATAGAAGAGAAAAAAAAAGAAAAATATTTCGTCAACTCATGAAACTCGTTGAGCGCAAGCGGAGTACGCCTTTAATGACAGACCATTGTTCATAATTACCATAAAGCCGTTCTGTTCATTTGAAAAGTAGCAATTAACAAAACGCATTAATTTCTAATTTAAGTAAGTTGGTAAGTGAAAGTTGTGTGTTGCGCGCACGCACCAGATTTTTTTCTATTTTATTTAATTATGAAATCCTTTCGAATTTTATACCTAGCCATTTCTTGTAAGGGTCAAGGGTCAGTTATTTACCTGAAATAAACAAAATTTAAGGTAGGTTATAGGAAGATATTTTCTTTAACCATTTCAGCTCTATTAGACCTTTTCAATGACGATACTAAAGAATACTTCATTAGGATTAACCATGATTAGTTTAATCACAATCGTTAATGCCGTTTTAGAGAAATTTCAAACAGAAAAATAGGCGTTAGGATAAAGTGCTCCCTAAATTTACTCGATTTAGACGAAATATTTGCTGCCTATTCCAAACCATCTGTTTTGTTCCACGTTACAACACTATTTATATGTTTAGACTACCTATGAATTATAATTTAAACTTAAGAAAACATAATTCCAGTTTCTGGACAAGGACTACAAGTATATAGACAGGATTTCAGTATTCCAAGTTATCAGAAGCTAAAAGCACTCAACACAGTATCTCCAACACGAAGCCTTCTGGTAGTTATCTACAAGAGACCCTCGGCTAGAAGCAGCGTTAACTAATGGCAAGCAAGGAGCTGTAGGAGATAAATATTGAAAAGACAGTAAAATACAAGCTGGAGGCAGTTGGGGTGGGCTCAACTAATACCCTTGTATGGAACCTAGGCCAGGAGAAAGGCCAAGATGCAGGGTGGCCTTATTATATATCACAAACGAGTCTTTAAAAAGTTATAGGAATCTGTGGCCCTCGCGTCCTTCGTATAGGACGTTAAATGGAGGTCCCGAGCCTGTACGATGTCAGGTACTCGTTAAAGATACCTATCCTAATTATACCTGTATAGGCAAAATTTAGGACTCCCACTGTAGCATCGTCCGATTAGCCTTAGTGGCATTAAGCGACGTTAAACAAACAAAAACAATAAACAAAGCTATAGGATAGGTAAAATTTAGGATTCATCGGAGGAATAACATCGTCTTACGAAGGTTAATTAAGGAATACGAAGGTCAATCTTAGTGGCATTAAATGACGTAAAAACAAATAAATAACTGCAAAATAAGAAAGAATTATAAATTTACATTGACATTTTTTAATTTTTTGTGTATAAAGATAGATAGTAGAGACAGACCGAAGTTTCGGCCGAAAAACCTTGTTTCAGGTGCAGTTTCGGGTACGGCCAAAAATCGGCCGAATCTTCGGCCAAGCCGAAACTTTTGTGTCTGATATCTCCGACAATAAAGTAGGACTACACGATTTCATTAAGAAAGATCGATCTCTTTCATGGCTTTTAACACCCTTAGAGTTAATAGTTTGAAGTATATGTTAATTTAGTTAATTACTATTGTATCGTTTTTCGATATAACATAGATTTTTCTCATTATTTTGTTATCTTTAATTGATCGAAAACTTTAAGTTGTGTGTGGAGGCAAAAATGTGATTGTGAAAAACCGGAATTGGCAACGTAAATTACATCAAGTCTGAACATGTAATGAAAGCATTTTTTTCATACCAAATTCTTTAAGTTAAGTGTAATTATGTAATAGTAATTATTCTTTACCTTGAGCGTAAGGAACATGTGTGCTTTGAATTATCTCCCTATAAATAATGAAATTTAATTTTTCTAAAAAAATAAGATTAACACAAAATATGAATACCTATACATTCTAAATACTTAAACTTAAAATAGCCGTTTGGAGGAACCCGACATATCCGCAGATTCAAATAAAAAGAGAAAAAAATGGCCGGGATTCAATCCTATATCTTAATTAGTACCCCTTTCTTACCACTCTTCTATACCAAGCTCACGTATTATATGAATAATTGAGTTAAATTACTGTTATTTTATAAGCTTTCCTTGATATTATTGCTAAACTAGACATATTGGGTTGATGCAAAATTAATGCAGGTTTTTAATATTCATTGAAAATAGGCCATATCTTTACTTTAACTATATATATTTAATCAAAATAATTTCCATCTGAATCAATGCACTTTTGCAAACGTTCAACAAGTTTTCTTATTCCACCAGAAAAAAAATCTGAATCCCTGGACTCAATGAAGTCACGAAAAGAATTTTCAATTTCACCTACGTTTTGAAAATTTTCCTCCCTCAAAAAGTTATCCAGATGGCTGAAAAAGTGGAGGTCTGTAGGAGAGAGGTCAGGTGAATAAGGTGGGTGTGGGAGAACTTCGTAGCCCAACTCGTGCAGTCGTCGTAGCGTTGGTTGTGCGACGTGTGGTCTGGCGTTATCATGGAGAAGGATAGGTCCCTTCCGATTCATCAATGCTGGGCATAGACGTTGTAATTTTTTATTCATGTTGTCAATTTCTTGACAGTACTTGTCAGCAGTTATAGTCTCACCTCGATTGAGAAAGCTGTAGTGGACAACACCAGCAGTATACCACCAAACTGTGACCATAACTTTTTTTGGGTGCAGGTTGGGCTTGGGGAAAGGTTTTGGTTGTTCATTTTTGCCTAGCCATTGGCTACAACGCCTTCTGTTGTCTTATAAGATTTTTTTCATCGCACGTCACAATGCGATCGAGAAATGGATCATTTTTATTGCGTGTCACAAGCATGGAACAGATTTCAAAGCGGCGATTTTTTTGGTGGCCGTTTAATTGGTGTGGCACCCACTTGGCCAACTTTTTTCAAAATGATTTTACTGATCAAATTCTTGGTGAAAGAGAGGGTATTAGATAAGGTTTGTTTTGGTATAATAATGATCAATGTTAGGATTTGCTTTGTTTACACAATTGGAATTAAGATATCGCAATAGAGGAAACCTGCATTAATTTTGCATCAACCCAATATTATACTCTTACATTTATTATATGTACTCCCGTAAAAAAGTTTTGGTTTTGGCCCGAAACCAGGTCTATGGCAGAAAAATTTTGGTTTCGGTCGGACACCAATAGGTAGTTTAATGTCTCTACTGAACAGAAAGGAACACTGTGTATTAATTACAACAATCCATTTTCTTCATTGGTGATATTATCTGATACTCATAGCTATAGAAAAACATTTGAGAAAAAGATCTGGTGCGATGCGCGCAATACACAACTTTTACTTACCAACTTACTTAGATTAGAAATTGAGGTGTTTTGATTAATATGTAAACACCATACCTCAAATTCATACATATTTTTACATCCATTTACTTATTTTTGTTTGTATTCACTCTCTAAAGTACACTAATTTTTTGTTATTGTTAAATATTAGTTTTTACCTTGTTCATTCCGCAACGCAAGCATAATACTATATTGCGTATGATTTCACAATTCTCTGTTTAGTTGTTGAAAACTTCATTTAGTTACCATGGAAACATATAACTTAATGGTGACATTAAAGGGATACTGTGCATACTCAACCTATTTCCTATTCAACGTGAGAAAGCTAATTTTTCCATATAAACAAATACAAAAGTACTTTATAGGAAAACAAAAAATCCCTCTTCCCTATTTAAGCCCCCTCAGTATATTTTTATGATGATAAAGCTTACCTGATATTAAAGAATACTTGATTCTCATTAAACATGAAGAGATTGATTAAAATCGTTAGAGCCGTTTTTGAGACAATTTAAAAAAAAAACAAGCGCAGCTATTTAGCTAGAAACGTTTTAGAAAAATATTTACGCTATTTGACTCATGATATTACTACAAAATTACTGACTTACTATAATTGAATGATATCGATAGATGATTCCTAATTAGCGACTAATGAGGCAGTTACCTGTGCACACCTGTCTGTTTGGTGATGAGAGCTTATCGGCTTTAGTGTTGATTGATATCTAGTACTTAGCACTTAGTACTAGATATGTTCCGTTTAGGATATCAAGTGCGATTAGTAATTACTGGTTCAAATCTTGCGGCTTTTATTTTAGATGTATAATATTATTATCGTTTAAAAAGAAATTTATTTATTACTTATTTATGTCAAGTGTGACCATGGAGTTAATATGGATGTCATTAATTTCTATTAACATAGGGGAGAGCGGGGTTGGTTGGCATAGGGCGTAGGTTGGCCATTAGCTTATAGTTTCCGTCCCACCTATTGTGAAGGCCCCACCATTGTATCATGTGATCCGCTCGACATCGGGAGTCTTGTCCTGAGTTTTCAATCCGATGCTAACAGTGTAGAGAAGATTGTGCTTCATTGATTAATTTTACAACATGTAAGTAAAGTTTTATATTTTCAGTAAATTTGGTTTAAAGGCATGGCAAAACATTTGACTCCGATTCTGTTCACATAGCCCCAAACTCCTTTGAAAAACCTAACTAACCGACTAACCAGTTCTTCTTTGATTGTTCTCCACTGTCTGGCAGCCATCTTTCATATGATTTCTCCTGTGGGGTTAGTTGGCTCTCTTCAACTGGGGTTGGTTTGCGCGGTAGTAATTCACAAAAGCAAGGTAAACATAAACAAAGGTGAAACTACTAATTGTCTTTAGTTTCAGCAAGAAGGATGAGAGCAATTTTTCTTGCAGAAAGTGACGACAGTCTAAACTTCTATCTTCCTTTATTGTCATTCTATTTTCCCTTTAAAGCTATTAAAAAACGATTCATAATTATTATATCATTATAGTGCAGCTTTTAATAACAATAATATCTGTCAGGCAGTACTTGAATGAGATGGCTAAACAACCCCACCTTCTAGGCCAACCTGCCCCACATAGGGGGTTAATTGGTATACTCTGGATTGACGAATTCTACAATTTTCTATGATCTTAGTATTAAATATTATGTGGTGAAAAAAATACATCAAGTACTCTAATACTTGAAGTTTACAGTGGTATCAGCCCTATTGGGATTATATTAACAGGAACGATTCAACAATCAAAAAAGTGAAAACTGTTGCCAACCAACCCCGCTCTCCCCTACTATATGTTATATCACATATCGTCGTTGATACTAAAAACAGCTGATTTTCAGGTGAAAAACAAATAATTTTATTTGACATTCATTTTTTCAGTTTTTGAGTTTGATTATCGAAAGGATTATTAAAATTGTTATTATATTCATTTGTAAAACTTTTTTTGTGGGAGTGTAAATTTTCCTTATAGGCTGGTTTCACTCAGAACAAGCGAATCATGAAATTCGAATATTTTTTTTACTGTGCATGATTCTTCTTTTCTGTTTATTGGTGACATACTTCGTCATTTAGGACCCTAGAGCTACTAGTTTTGATTAAAAATTCAATAAAATCGAAAATTTTTGACATATGATCTTTTGCAGTATCAACGACGATATTTTATGTTTATTAATTTTATTCGAAATCCTTGTCCACATAGAAATATTTATAAAAATCAGGAAATATTTGCAGGACGGTGCCATAGAAAATAATACTATGAGTCTACGGAGATCGGCCTGAATTGCTATGAGTCGTTTTCTTTGATTTAAGGACAATAAACATTATATCTGATTTATCCAAACAAGGTTAGAGTTTAAGAGATTTCATAGCTATGAGGAAAATTTATTTAGATCTTATACCTGCTGAACACGTCCCGGATGTTGAAAATCATGTAATAAATAAAATTAAATACTAAAATTAGTAGAGACTAAGATGTAAATTATTTTTCTAATTATTTGTAATATATATAACTAAATTGGTGAAATTCTGTTTGTTTGTTCTCTATAGAAATCCATACCGTTTGTTCTAAATTCTCCAAATTTCGCTCAGTGGTTCTTTCATACCAGGTGCGAGCACCTGTCCATATTAAAATTGCATAACTTCAGCCAATCACTGGATCTATTCTTTTAAAAAATCGTTATGATCTCGCTTTACATTGGTTTTTTACGAAAATGAACGTTTGAGTCGCAAAAAGTCTCATTTTATAGATTTAAAAAATCAAATTCCTGGATGAAACCGGTATGTACAGCTAGTGTTCAATAAAATAAATAACACAAATTCGTGGTTTTCAAGATTTTTGCAACTGGACTAAGTTAATCTCGCGACCACCGTCTCAAAAGTCGCCGAGTTGGAATGTAGGGGTTTATGTTAGATGTTAGTGTCTGTGCTAAGGGGTTCGTGTTGAAGTTTTTGTAGTATTGTGTGGCTGTATCGATAACTGTTGGGATATTCAGGTCCTTGTGCAGTAAGTCTTTTAGTGCGTTTACTATTTTCTTCAATACTTTAGACTGGAATGAATAAATTCTTTGTATGTTTACGGGCTTTCCAGAACCACACAGTTCTATCCCTTATGTTCATAATACTCGAATCAGTAATTTGTAGATGGTAAGTTTGTTAGATATTGATGATTTGGAGCTTCTCTCGAGTAGCCTAGATAATAATCCAAATCGTTTGTTGAGTTGCTTCACTTTTATTTCGATGTGGGGTCTCCATGTCAGTCTCTTGTCCAGGTGAAGCTCCAGGTTTCTTACTTCCTGGGATTCAGGGATCGGAATGACATTGTATGTAGTAAAGTTGAAGTCATAATCCATGAATGAAGGTGAAGGTAATAAATACACTTTTCATACCATTCATTTTTACCTTCCACCTGGTAGCCCAAATAAATATATCATCCAAGTGGTTTTGCAGGATAGGAGATGCTATATCGGGGTTTCTGTGTGATGTAAGTAGTGCAGTATCGTCAGCGAATGTAGCCAGTAGGGTGTGTACGTGTTCGGGTAAGTCTGCCGTGAAAATATTGAAGATTAGTGGTCCAAGTACACTACACTGTGGACCTCCAGTTCTAAAATTTTTTATACTGGATAGTTTGTTAAACTTTTTAACAGTAAAGTGGTTTTCTGTCATATAAGAAAGTACTATTAAATATTAAGGCGGAGAAAGCTGAATTTTGAGCTTAAATATACATAATTTTTATTAAAAGATATAATAATTTAAAATGTTTACCAGGCAAACAATAACAACTCTTTTAATTAACAGTCTTATTAGTAGTATCAACTTGCAACGACACTATAACACAAAAATTCAGCTCTTTATATTAGCTTCGAGCAAGACTCACTCTCTAGTCCATTATTCCTTATACCAGGAGTGTAAATATGAAACCGCAATTTTTCAAATAGCAAATAAGAGTTGATTGTGTAAAAATGATACATACTTTTTTATTCGAAGTACTGTCCTTCGCTATCTATGCATTTTCCCCATCATTCAGGCAATTTGTGGATTCCCCGCCAAAATAATGCTTCCTCTTCTGAGTCAAACCAATCACTTAACCAATTTTGTACATTTTCATAAGAAGTGAAGCGCTGCTCAGCTAGTGCGTGTCCTATCGATGCAAATAGGTGGTAACCGGATGGGGCCAAATCTGGTGAATAAGCCGCATGCGGAAGAATTTATCAACCAAACACTTGGATCGTTTCCTTGGTCCGTTTAGCCGAATGTGATGGGGCATTGTCATGGAGCAAGATCACTTTGTGTGTCCTTTCTTGATATTTGGGACTTTTTGGCGCAAATCTTTATTCAAATTTATCATCTGTTGTAGGTAGCGTTCCGTATTAACAGTTTCCCCAGGTTTCAGCAGCTCATAGTAGGTAACACCCATCTGATCACACCAGACACAGCATTTTCTTCCTCCCCAAGCGATGCCGATGGTTCACCAGGAGTTACCCAGGATTTTTTACGCTTAGTATTCTCGAAGTAAATTCACTTTTCATCACCAGTCACAATTTGATGAAGAAATGACTTTTTTTCTGTACCTGGCGAGCAGCATTTGCCATGAGGTTTTTCGAGCTTCCTGCTGCCTGTCATTCAGTTGGTGAGGTACCCATTTTCCGACCTACTGGATCTTTTCCATGCCTTTCAAACAAATGGAGACGGTGTCGCATGTAATAATTGTCCAACAAACGCTTCCGAATCAGCGTTTTCAAAGTTTTTTTTTTTTTTTTTTTTTTTTGTGGTTTTCCACGGTTTTTGTTTCTTTTATCGAAATCCATCTTTAAATTTTTTGAACCAATCGAAACATTGAGATTTGTCTAAGGCATGTTCCCCGTAAGCTTCAACAAGCATCCTATGTGATAATGCTCCACTTTTTTAAAGAAGGAAACGGAAAATAAATGCTGTCCGCAAATCTTGATTTGTTGGCACAAAAGTCGACATGTTCAACGCCACTAAAAACACGGTTATAGAATGAAACTGATGTTGGTATCAATTGGATCTCTTTATTACATGTAGGCAAAAGCAGATAACACCACTGACGGATTAGTTAGAAGATTATATTGACTGCTAACTCCTATCATTGGCGAATTCCGGTTTCATATTTACACACCTGGTATTTAGTCTGAATTAGAACAGGCTAGAAGGTTCCAGACCAGCATAGAAGGTTCTCCAAAAATCACGAACGTGTAATGGAACGGTTTGTTTTTTTGTTTGGTGTTTTCTTTTTTCAATCATATGTTTCTTTATTTATTTTTTGTTTTTTTTTTCACGTTAAAATATAATAATAATACCCCTAATTATTATTTCAAATCAATTATTATAAAGGATGTATGCATATTATTAAATTAGAGCTACCTTAGAGATTAAATGAGAGCTAGTATAATTTAACCTACTTTTAAGATATACGTATTAATTTTCACTGACCCAGAAATGAATTCTAAATTAAGCATATAATCTTCATCATAATAATTATCTTCAGAGGTCATCAATTAAAGTTCTAAAAGCAGAATCTCCCTCAACTTATTAATCTTGGAAGCCTTGTTGTTTTCAAAACACCGTTTAATGGGACATTTAAAATTGAAATGTTGATGGAGAGAGAGAGAGGGGTGGAGATGGGGGAGGGCTTAGGGAGGTGGAGGGGGGATTAGGGTCCTGAGCTCGGGTGTAATCCCCAAGATCGATTGTCGGAAGAGTCGAGTTTTAGGTAATCGATATTAAATATTAGTGGGTCGGAAAGGGTCCCTCTCTATCTCCATCGAAATAGAGAATCAAACGCATTTTTAAGATGTCGATATTAGGTGAGGTGCGGTGACCCAGGAAAGCAGGGATTAAGCCGACTCCGCACAGTTGCCAAAGTTGGGACGTGATTCTATTGAAAACTGCGGACCCGTAAGGCAGAGTTCGTAAATGTGCAATATTTATATTAGAGTTCCGATGATCTGAGAGATCATTAATAACAACATTATTGCAAGAAATAATTCCTTAAGGTGCCTTTACACCTTACGAACCTCACCTTCGAACAAGTTCTCCTTCGAACCTTGCCGTACCGACGAGAGGCGAACAGCCATTTATACTTCACGTAACGTTAAACGAACCAATATGGCTGACGCATCCAAAGCTAGCTTATGATAAAGAAAAAATCTCCATTATCAATATATTTTATACTATCTGAAAAATAAAAAAATAGGAGACGATTTACAACGTTTCACAAATACTAGTGTAGTATCACAAAAAACTCCTGTGACTTAGGAAAAACCAAATCAAAAGTGACACTAGCGCTACCCCCGAACCCATGAAGTACTAGCAGGCGAACAGATGAAGTACCTAGAACACCCGAACAGTCGACGTGAAGGCTTCACGAAGGTTGCTCGAGGGTGGTGTTTGAAGGTAAAGTTCGTAAGGTGTAAAGGAACCTTTAAAGTTGCAATTTACAGAGAAGTAAGGCACACGGAGAATTCATCCTCGAAAAAGAGTTTTCTAATTTTTATTTTTATTTGAATTTTAAATTGTCAGGATGTGATGTATCGTATAAAATTTCTCGGTCCCTAACAGCCTCGATTAAATTTTCTTCCATTTTTCACTGCGTCAGGAACCAATTTCAGTTCGAATAGATTTTTTTTTTGAGATTCGATCTATTATAAAATATAATAGTAAACAAGAACCTTCTGTTGAAAATTAGTTTTTATTATTTTTAAATAATAATTATATAATTTGATCAGAGGAGACGGGGAAAACCTTTATGCCTACTTTTCAATCTATCTAAGATCTATTGAACCGTAAAACAACATATATCATATTAATAACTAGACCCCGGATTTGTATGCAATTGCATGTTTTTTCTGCTTGAAGTTTTTCAATGTTTGATCGCAGATCTACACGAACCATGTCAAATGTGAGGTATATTCCAAATTTTATTTTGCATATTTGGGAGATAAATGCATATATTTGCATATTTGAATAAAAATCGTAATTTGGCAAATTTTTCTTATTTTATAAATATGTTTTCAAAAACTTTAATATTGCAGTGATATTTGTCAAAACAAGAAAGCAAGGGCTTTTGTTTTCTTAGTATCTAGTGAGGTGTGAGTCTTTTGATTGAAGACTTGGGAGTTCTGGGAAACCTCTTCCTACAGTTTAGATCTGATTATCCTTCTACAATGAAAAGTCAGTACAGTTCCGTTTAGCCTGGGGGAAACGTCGTTATTACCATGCCAAAATTTCGTCTTCTTTGGAGCGAAAAGCAAGTGTTCACGTCAGACGGAAAAATTGTCTTTTGTAACGCGCGTGGAAAGCAAATTATGTGTGAAAAAAAAATTTCAAATAGTTGCTAGTACAGGTAATTATTTTTTTAAATTTAATTAGTCATTCTAAAAAATATTAATTAACCTGAATGGAGTTTCAGGGTCCCATGTAAATGCTGTAAACGCAAAATTTTCTACACAAATTTTATTGCCGGCTTCTTCTAGACCCAGAAAAGATACCTTTTTTCAAGATTTGAAAATTTTGAAATGTGAATCAAAATTCACAGACCCTGAACTTATTTCGGCGTTTAAGTTCGCACCATTGACTTCGGCAGACGTGGAAAGGTAATTTTCTGTTAATAAGAGTATATTAACACATTCAACGCCAACGCCATATTCTCTAGCTGAACCAGGTGGCCAGAGGGTTTTGGGACATCATTGAGCCGTTACTGCCTCAGGCAGTAATCGGCCACCAGAGTCGCCAAAGAGTTTGTTAACCCGCAACGCACCAGTTTAAAGGGCTGTTAGCTTTCATTTCGTTATTTTTTTTTTTTTTTTATGTTTCATATTACTGTTATAAAAAATAAAAATAATTAAAAAAATAAAAAAACAAAAAAAATAAAAAAAGTGAAGTAGTTCCTTTGAAAGTTAAACTAATTGTGGGTATGGGAATTTTCATTTAAAAAAATCATCATCAAATTACTGTAACACATCATTATTTTTTTCTTTATAAATTTTATTTTTAAAAAACATCATGTATAATAAAAAACTATAAAAAATAATAAAAATAATATATAACAAATAAAAATATATAATACAAATAATAATAAGGGATTACAATTATAAATAATAATATATACAACACAATAAAAATACAATATATGTACAACAATTATAAAAAATAAAAATACAATATATATACAACAATTATAAAAAATAATATATACAATACAATAAAAATACAATATATGTACAACAATTATAAAAAATAAAAATACAATATATATACAACAATTATAAAAAATAATATATACAATACAATAAAAAATATATACATATATATAATACAAATTTACATTGTCGTATGAAATTCCCGGAAGCAAGGGTCAATGCATAGACCGGGTTGCCCTTCACAATCGGGACAAATCACAACCGTACTTATCCGACGATTTTTGGCATAACATACCCTGCAATTCTTTTGCTTTCGTTTACCAGATGTACCTGATACGTAACTGAGCAATTTAGGGAAATGAAGGGTCTGTCGAGGTAATGGGATAGTTGGTCTTTCCAACTGTTGCAGACGATTGCCTTCGTCTACAAGTTTTCCAATAATTTCCACTCCAATAATTTGTACATATAGTTTTTTTATTCTTTTACTAATCCACTGTAACTGGATAATGTAATATAATGATAAAATATAATATAAGTAGTGAGAATAGCTTTAAAATTAGATATTATAAGCAAAATGAAAAAATGGAATAGTTTAAAAAAAAAAATCAATTATAAAATACTTACTTCTTTTAGATGGCTGTCCACTGGCATTCCTCTTCTTAGGTCCCATTTTCAATTAGATTAAATTAAAATTAAAAATAAACCACTTAAATTAACAAAAATTCATGGAAAACTTTAAAAATTCACAACTCCGGCTATAATGCAGCTATCCGGAAACCAAAAACACCGAAATGACTATCATGGACCAGTGCAAGTGGCTGACTAACAAAAGTAAACACTTTCCTACCTGGCCATCGCTTTTAAGTGGAAAAGGTAAAATATACCTGATTACTGCCCTGGGCAGTGACCGGCCACCTGGGCTCGACCCCCGTTACTGCCTGAGGCAGTGATCAGCGTTGAATGTGTTAAGTGATCGGAGGCACGGTTTTTCAGAAATGTATATGGTTGTAAACTTTAATATTTCACAGTAACGTTATTTTATTATGTTAAAGAAAAATTACTGATTTTTTTTTAATTCTAATAAATTTTTACAACAAAATTGCTTTTCTATTTTATGAATTACCTTTTTTCGTTGTTGCAATGTACAGAAAAACTTATTCTTATCAATTATACTTGTAATTAAAAGAAATATAATTGCATATTTTGTTGCATATTTCCCACTTTTTTCTTGCATATTATATGGCATATTTGAGGAGTTTTTAATGCATATAAATCCGGGGTCTATTTATAACCAATGGTTGAAAACCTTACAAATTTAATCCGAAGAGCCGGTTAACCGGGAGTCTACTGTAAACAACTTTATTCTCACGAAAACTCTCTCATTAGATGGCTTTTTCTATATTACTAAATCGATATTATCACATACAGATTTTGAAAATACTTTGTAGGTAATTTAGTAAGTAATAGATGTGCGAATCCCACACCCCTCCAACGCCAATGGTCACATTAACATTACCGAGATATTTTTTTCTTTTTTTAATTAAAATAATCCTTATAGCAAAGAAATAAAAACACAGATATAAATCAACTACCTTCGAGAAAAAAGTAAAAAAAACAAAAAAAAAAACACATAAATAATATTTGATAACCTCGCGATACTAAAATATATTGAGAGAGTGAAACGGAATGTCACGAAATATGGTAAAAACGAGAAAGCTACAGGAGATTAAGCAGACCGTTATATGCAGCGTCCGGTTTTAAACATTTATAAGGTTTAAAAGTATATTAATGACAAGGATTTCAAGGAAAGTTTTCTCTTTACAATTTATAGGGCAATACATTTAGATAGCATTATCATAAAATCGATATTTTTATTTCTTCCGGTATCATCGCAGTCGGATGTCAGCATATTAGGAAGAAGGTTTAGTGATCCTTCAAAAAAAATAAATAAATAATAAAATAACTAATGGTTTGAAGTTAAAAAAAAAAAATCTGGTGCGTACGCGCAACACACAACTTTCACTTACCAACTTACTTAGATTAGAAATTGACGTGTTTTGCTAATAATCATTTCCCAAAGTCACACATTTTTCTACATTCATATCTTATACTATAATCGTTAAAACCGTTTTTGAGTAAATAAAAAAAACATGTGATAATGGTACAAAATTTATTAAGTAAAGTCCCCCCTCCCCAAGATCAATTTTGATGAAATTTTTACAGTCACATCTCGGGCATATAAATACATCAAATACCAAGTTTGATCAAAATCGTTAAAACCGTTTTTGAGTAAATAAAAAAAACACGTGAAAATGATACAAAATTTATTAAGTAAAGTCCCCTCTCCGGTTAATCAATTTTGATGAAATTTTTACAGTCATATTTCGGGCATATAAATCGATCAAATACTCAGTTTAATCAAAATCGTTAGAGCCGTTTTTGAGAAAATCGAAAAAAACGTAAAAAGTTATTAAATAAAGTACCCCCTCCCTTTGAGCAATTTTGATGAAATTTTTGCTGTCACATCGCGGGCATATACCTACACTAAATACCCAATTTCAGGTTCCCACGGTTTATAGTTTTTGAGCTAGTCTGTTCATACACACACACACACACACAGACCATTTCGCGGGATTTGGTTATTTCGACTCAGGGGGTCCCAAAACGTGTATTTCCGTTGAAAACCGGAAGTCGAAATTTTTCACGATCGCAATACTTCCACTTACTATATATTTCATATATAGGTAAGTGAAAATAAAACAAGGTGCGATGCGCACAACCTACGCCTTTCAATATCCAACCTACTTGTAGTTGAAACCGAAATGTTTTGATAATTGCATAAACGCAATTTGAAAATAGCTTTACTTAAATTTATTTATCTTTTTTTGTTTTTTAACCTTTCAGTTAAAAAGGTTAGTTGTTCAAACAAGTGAGTCATTCCATGTCACATCAACACAGTTTTTCCCCTCACCATTTCAGATTTTAATGAAATTTGAATACATACGATACCTTCCTGTAGGCTAAAAAGAATACCAAATTTCAGCTCAATATCTCAAACGGTTTTCAAAATATAGCTATGTAAACTCATTGAAAAACGCAAATTAAAATGCGGCTCTTCTATGCAAGATAGAGAGTAGAAAGTGATGTCATTTTAAAGCTGAATCTATCACCTTTCCATATAATTTTTGAATTTGTAATAGCGCATTTTTTAAAAATCTGAAAAAAATTTAGTAGAGTTGATAAGGTTGTCATTAATAAGTTTTATTAAAATTATGATGGGATATCAACGGGTTCATGCTTAAAATAATTATTGAAAAATGTGAGTTTTGCTAGTGGGTGGTAAAACCATTCGTAAAATACTTATATGGCTTATTTATTATTATTATTACTATTATTTTTTTTTTTTTAAGTTGTATATTCCCAGGATAGTGTTTTTACTTCAGGATATTTTCATATGAATTAAGACAATACAAAATTCCTTATTTATACTGCTTAACGCCACTGTATGCTAAGGCTAATCAGACGATGCTACAGTGGGAGTCCTAGATTTTGCCCTATCCACTTATAATTAGGAAAGGGATCTTTAACGAGTATCTGACATTACAAAGGACCTCCATTTTACATTCAATCTGAAGTACAGGATATATGACGCTAAACGAACCAACGCAAGATTTTAGTATCGTAATTTTCTATGCAAGCCAATACAATAGAGGTGACCCCAAATTGTTTTGTTTTTACCAGTCAACTTATAATTGTATTTCTCCTAATGATTTTTTGTTACCTATTTAGGAAAAGAAAACATATTTTTATCTTTTATTATTATTCTTATAGCCTACGATATCTTATTCCCGCAACCTTTTGTTTGATTGGTTCCTATGCTAACCACTACACATATGCCTTTACATATATTTGTATGCAGTGTATTTAAAGGCATTCCCAAAGATTATTTACACCCTTAAAAAACAAATTAGGTTGGTATATTACGATAGCGTACACCAATCAGCTCAAAGAGTGTGAAATGTGTGAATGTGATATGTGAAATGTAAACAGTGTGAAAAACATGGAAATACTAAAAATAAAAAAAATCTGGTGCGTGCGCGCAACACACAACTTTCACTTGCCAACTTATTTAAATTAGAAATTGATGTGTTTTGTTAATTGCCAATTCTCAAATACACATTTTTCCACATTCATTTCTAATTTTTGTTTTTATTTGCTCTATAAAAACACTATTTTTTTTATTATTATATAAAAGTTTTTACTTGTGGTAATTCAGCAATGCAAGCATAATACTCCAAGTCGTCTGATTTTATGTTTCTTTATGTAGTTGTTGAAAACTTCATTTACCATGAAACAAATAATTTCCATAAAATGAACAGGACGGCTTTAATTATGAACAATGGTCTGTCATTGAAGGCGTACTCTGCTGCATGCGTGTGCTCAACGTATTTTATGAGTTGACGGAATGTTTTTCTTTTTTTCTCCTCTATATGTTTACTTGATTTTTTTTATATTTCATATTTAGCTATTTCTTATTTTTAGGCGTAATGAGAGACAGTTAATTTTTCCACATAAACCAAAAAAAGGGTACTTTACAGGAAAACAAAAAAGGACCCTTTCCCATTTAAGCTTCCTCAGATCATTTTAATAACTACAAAGCTTACCTGATATTAAACAACACCTTATTTTCTTGATCGAAACAATGTATATGACCGAAAATGTTCTCCTTGAAAATTTGAAAAGTTCGACACCCTTTAGAAACATCTACGACCATTTTGCCTCGGTTTTGTGACTGTAACTGACAATGGGGGGAGAAATGAGTGATATGTACATTTTTCCGGCGTAGCGGTTAAGGAAATGATTAAGGAAAGCTTTAAAATGATGCCTCATTCATGAAATTTGATGAAGTATTAAGGAAGTTTTGGCGTACCAGCTCAAAAATTTTAGATTATCACAATTTTAATTTCGATGTGTATAGAGTATGTAGACTAATTTATAAATCGATAGATAATGACATGACACGGGACACAAAGATCGGAATATAAGACGCGGAGGCGGCGGAAGTGGCAGCCAGCCGGCGTTGCCACATCTACCGCAAATGGCAACACCGCGGAGAAAACCCCGGGAAATCCCTAGTTCCCCTCAACCAATGGGAATTCGCCACGCTATTGTAGTCCAAAATTGATATTTAGTCTTTGTGTATTTAACACTGAATAGCTAAGCATCGCATAACTTACAACGAGCTGAAAGCAGGGATATGTAAATGATATCCCAGCTCAGTAGCTAATTCTTTTCATGTAATTTCAAGGCGAGCGCGTTTCATGACCTCATTTCGGCCGATAACATCGTTTCTGATTTATAAGTTTACTTTTTTTAACAATTTTACCTTAAACCTTAGATTTCTAAATTGGAAAAATCAAAGATAGGCATCGCATATTTCCTTATATAGCAAATTATGATTAAATAAATAAGGCATCGCATATTTCACTACAGTAGAACGTTGAATATCCCCTCGGATAGGATGTAAAATGGAAGTCCCGAGTCTGTGCGATGTCACGTACTCGTTTAAAGTTCCTTATCCTAATTATATAAAACATGTACACATATAATTATAAAACAATATAAAGCAAATACATTCGATGTTTTCCCCACACGTGAATAGGCGACACATAATTTGCCATAATAAAACACGGATTATTCCTAGTCCAAGCCGAAAAAAATAGATTAATGCTTACCCTCCATAGTACAATAAGTATTTAATTTGTAATAAAAGAAATATTGAGGCCAATAATCGACATGAAAACTATCCTATCTTTGAAATTGGACAAAAATACAGACAATGAGAGAGTCAGGAACTGATTTTACCTCCGATAAAGATCGAGACACGAGATATTTATATATATGAAGATATGAAAAGAAACCTCGAATAATGATGAAATCAGGATTTTTTCTATCAGGATTTGTTTTAGTAGGCCACTAAAAAATGAAAATGTACCTAATAATAAATCGACATGTATTGAGAACATTAAAGTTTTGATTGGAACATTGAATTATTAACGTACTTTCTAACTTATAGAGATTAACAAACAGAAGTGGAAACAGTTATTTTCTATGAAGTTGCTGACTTACGTTAAAAAAATTATCAAAACCCTTTGATTTTTTACTGAAAGTATATTGTTAAGTGAGTAGCAGTGTTGCCCATGGATATCGTTGTAGCAGTGTTGGCCATGTATGTCAGTTTTGTTGTTTTGTAGATTGCTTCTTTTTAAAAGTTCTTTATATTTAATAACATTCTATTTATAGAATATTAGATACAGTGCCATTGGAGAATAACTGGTTGGGTGTTGATATCAGGTGGGTATTGTGTAGATGTTTTTTTTTTTTAATGTGTGCAACCATATGGCCACACTGTCAATCTTTAAAATTATATATAATAATCATCTGTTTTGATTAGTGTGTGTTGAAAAATATCTGTGTGAACACATGAAAATTGTTAACCTTATGTGGAATAAATAAAATAGTCATTTCCAATAAATCTGTTGTTCCTTGGTGTACTTTGTAGAATTGATTGAGTGATGCAATTAGAAGTACCAAAAGTGAAAGTTGTGTGTTGAGCGCACCGCACCAGATTAATATTTCATATTTCCCTTACACCGCCGGTTAATCCGAAGAGCCGGTTAAGCGGTGATCTAAAAAATAAATTTAATAGAAAATTCAATTATGGTTTTATTAATATTGCAACACTTTTTGAGGGTTAAACAATTATTATTTGATGAAAAAAATAATTTTCATTGCCATACAAATTATAATATTCTGTGCAAATAGCAGAAATGCTGTTTGCTGTAACACACAACTGCTACAGCGAACTTAATAAGAGGCGAAACAGACGAGAGAATGGGAAGTTGTAAACAAGATCGTTCCATGCAGCTTTATCAACTTCCTCTAAACGTGATGAAGGGAAAATTCAACAGCGAGGATTTCCCGGGGCTTAACGACAATGAAAAAATTACTAAGGTCGATTATCTCTTATGAAAGTAACCTAATAGAAGTCCGAGGCGAGATGTTCGTTAGTTCACGAGTTCGATTCCCGGCGAAATTTATTAAATCGGCATGGAGCCTCAACCCTTCCCCACTGAAAAAAAATCTGGTGCGTGCGCGCAACACACAACTTTCACTTACCAACTTACTTAGATTAGAAATTAATGCGTTTTGTTAATTGCCACTTCTCAAATGAACAGAACAGTTTAATTATAACGCATTGGTTTGTCATTAAAGGCGTACGACGCATGTGTGAGCTCAAGGTGTTTTATGAGTTAACGGAATATTTTTCTTTTTTTCTCCTGTTGATTTTCTTCATATATCATATTTAGCCATTTCTTATTTTTAAGCGTGATGAGAGACAGTTAATTTCTCAATATAAACTAAAACAAAGGTACTTTATAGAAAAACAAAAAAAGCCCCTTCCCCATTTAAGCCCCCTCAGAACATTTTAATAATGATAAAGCTTACCTGATATTAAATAACAACTAAGATTCATTAAACATAACGAATTTGATAAAAATCGTTAAAGCCGTTTTTGAGATAATCGATCAAAAAGGTAAAAATTGGACAAAATTTATTAAGTAAAGTCCCTCCTCCTGTTGATCAATTTTGATGAAATTTTTACAGTCATATCTCGGGCATATAAATCCATCAAATACCAAGTTTGATCAAAATCGTTAAAACCGTTATTGAGTAAATAAAAAAAACATGTGAAAATGATACAAAATTTATTAAGTAAAGTCCCCCCTCCGGTTGATCAATTTTGATGAAATTTTTACAGTCATCTCGGGCATATCAATAGATCAAATACTCAGTTTAATCAAAATCGTTAGAGCCGTTTTTGAGAAAATCGAAAAAAACTTAAAAAGTTATTAAATAAAGTACCCCCTCCCTTTGAGCAAATTTGATGAAATTTTTGCTGTCACATCGCGGGCAAATAAATACTCTAAATACCCAATTTCAGGTTCGCACGGTTTATAGTTTTTGAGCTAGTCTGTTCACACACAGACACACAGACACACAGACACACAGACACACAGACACACAGACACACACACACACAGACCATTTCGCGGGACTTGGTTATTTTGGCTCAGGGGACCCTAAAACGTGTATTTCCGTTGAAAACCGGAAGTCGAAAATTTTCACGATCGCAATACTTCCACTTACTATATATTTCATATATAGGTAAGTGAAAGTAAAAAAATAAAATTCGGTGCGATGCGCGCAACACACAACGTTCACTTATTAACTTGGTTAGAAATTGACGAGATTTGTTAAATTGCATTCCTCAAAGTCATTCTTTTTTCCATATTCATTTGGTTATTTTTGTTTGTATTTGCTCACTAAAGTACAGTAATTTTTTTTATTATTAAATAAAAGTTTTTACTTGCCATAATTCGGCAATGCAAGCAAGTACTTCATCTGATTTTATAATCCTCTATGTAGTCATGTAGATACCATGAAACAAATAATTTTCATTAAATGAACAGAACGGCTTTAATTATAAACAATCAGAACATTTTAGAAATAATAAAGCTTACCTGATATTAAAGAATACTTGATTCTCATTAAACATGACAAGTTTAATCAAAATCGTTAAAGCTATTTTTGAGAAAATCGAAAAAAAAACGAAAACGTAAAAAGTTATGAATTAAAGCCATATTTCGGGCATATAAATAGATCAAATACTCAGTTTAATCAAAATCGTTAGAGCCGTTTTTGAGAAAATCGAAAAAACTTAAAAAATTATTAAATAAAGTACCCCCTCCCTTTGACCAATTTTTATGAAATTTTTGCTGTCACATCACGGGCACATACGCATACCAAATACCCAATTTCAGGTTCGTACTGTTTATAGTTTTTGAGCTAGTCTGTTAACACACACACAGACCATTTCGCGGGACTTGGTTATTTGGACTGAGGGGACCCCAATACGTGCCATAATGTTGAAAACCGGAAGTCGAAATTTTTCACGATCGCAATACTTTCCATTACTATATATTTCATATTTAGGTAAGCGAAAGTAAAAAAACCAAATATCTCATATTAGTACATCTATTTCTTTTCAGCTTCACATATCCGTTGGACAGGTCTTTTATTAAAGCTAGATGGTTCTAGATTCAGATTAAATAAACAAACGTACTAAAATAATTAGTATAGACAACATAAAATATCTTTAAAGTCAATTTTTTGCTAGGCACTCGCGTAAAAGTTAAAATTCCAAGATGATTTTTTATTAAACGTCATAATTACGAGAAACGCCCCGTATTATATAATTTATTATTACATATAATGATTGTGTGTTGCCCGCATCGCACCATATTTTTAGGCTATAGAAAGATTAACAATACTGCTACAAAAAAATAGAATTCGAGGTTTAATATGAATTAGCCTAGCATTAATATACAATGTTTTTTATACTTGGTATTGCTTAGCACTCCACATATTATGCACTTACTCCAAATTCACTTGACATATTTGAAGCGTGTATTTCCCTTAGCACGGCTAGAAATAACTGAGGAGGAGAAAGCGGGGATCTTGGAGAGCGCCGCCTAACGGGAAGCCGTTCGAACTTCCCTTCTGGAATCCAGGACGTCTCGGTTTTTATCTTATTTTATTATTCAATAAACAGAGACTTTATTGATCCTAAAACATGTAAATAATGAATATTCGCTGCAATAAAAAAGAAATTATGATAATTTAAAAATGTATACAAATAATCATCGGCCTATTTTTTTTTATAAAAATAAAAATGTCAAAAACATTATTATTTTTATTCGGGAGCGAGAATTTATGGAATTTAAAAACGCAGAAAGGGGAAGCAGGTCGGCAGAAAGTAAAAAAAAAATATATATATATATTCAAGCATACAACTGCACGCTTGTTTACCATGAATTTAATGAGAACTTTAAGTAAATACTCATAAATATCTAATACAAAAATAATGTTTATTCAAAGAAAAATAAAGAATCCTGACCCGATTGCAACGAATTCAGCGGCAACCACTTTATTAAGAAACGGATGTTCCAACCCCTTCCCTCCAAGGATAATGGTCAAAATAAGATTACTGCGATTTTTTTTTTTTTTTTTTTTAATTTAAATAATCCTTATCGAAAAGAAATAAGAACACAGATATAAATCAACTACCTTCGAGAAAAAGTAATAAAAAAACAACACATATAAGTAAATAATATTTTGATAACCTCGCGATGCTAAAATATATTAATAGAGTGAAACGGAATGTCACGAAATATGGAAAAACGAGAAAGCTACAGGAGATTAATGCAGCGTCCGGTTTTAAACATTAATAAGGTTTTAAAAATATTAATAACAAGGATTTTAAAGAAAGTTTTCTCTTTACAATTTCTAGGCTAGTAAATTTAGTTAGCATTATCATAAAAAAAAAAAAAAAAAAATTAAACCGACTTCGAAAACAAGGAACCAGTAAAAATAAATGTACAAAAAAGTATGAAATAATAACCTTCAGATCTTTATGAATACACAACAAAATTGAAAATGATATAAAAAATCTGTAAAATACAATAAAACGAATAATTTTATTTTGATATGTACGCAGTCGAATGTCAACATAGTAGGAAAACGATTTACTGATCCTTTGATCCTTGAAAAATTGTTTGAATTTTTAAAAAATTTAAAAAATCTGATGCTATACTTGCAATACACGCCTTTTCACTATTTGGAGTGTTTTGATAATTGTGAAAAAAAAAAAACACTTTTTGTTTAAGTAGACTTTTTGTTTGTTATTTAAGTAGAAGCGATGTAATAAAAAAGTGAATAGAAACTAGAAGAGGTGTTCAATAAGAGATATTTAAAAAAAAAATGGAATAAGAGAGAGTGGAACAAAAATTAAGTAACGATGAAAGAAGTAAAAATTATGAAGACATTAACTCTGAGAAGGGTGGTGGTGGGAGAGGGGTGAGGGGAGGGGGGTGAGGGGAGGGGGAGTTTTTAAATCGCTATCGAGGATATCGTACAAGGTCGCGGCGTGGCAGACCGTATCCCGACATCGATTTACCGACTCTTGAGTATCGATTATAACCCTACAATCGAGCCGGAAGGTCACTGACTCCCCTCCCGCCCTATCTCCTCCCGCCAAATCGAAAACTCTCCCGCGTCAACTGTCATGGCTAACGTCACCAACTCCTCTTGATAATACGCTTTTACTATTTAATACGTACGCTTCCGTTTATAGGAGGATATCAAGCTGGCGTATTAGCATTGAAGATGAAAAAAATAACACATTCGGGACAGTGGCGTAACTTGAGTCGATTACATCTCGATGCTAGTGCCCAGATGGCCTTACAATTTAGAATCATGCAGGGGGGGGGGGGGCAGCAACCCCCCCCCCCTTAGAAATTATAAGAATCAAAAACAACAATCTAAATAAATTCGTATTCATTTACAATAGGTTTAAAACGTTCGGTGCGGCATCGGTCCCCGGGGTCCGATGTCTTACATTCCCCTCTGAACAGCCGATTTTCACATAAAAATGTCCGAAAGTCCGAACACTTCAAACACTTAGTCGTTTTTTAATGAGATTATGGCATTTTAGTGCAGAAAATGTTGCTAACAGCTGCAATTCTGTTGTTTTTTAGAATCGGACTCCGAGGTCCGATACCGGCCCTGAGCAATAAAACAAGACTACTGGACGGCATCACCCTTCCGCGTCCGATAACATTGCAACGACTACCTTTATGGTTATCTTTAATTGTATGTGTTTGATTTTATACTATGTAGTTCCATTTAAGTTCTTTGTCATTCTTTAATTATTACATAAATATGAGATAGAAAACTATCAGGCGCGGTAACAGAAAAAAAAATCGGGGGGGGGGGGGATTGATCGGTAGGAAAAAAAATCTGGTGCGTGCGCGCAACACACAACTTTCACTTACCAACTTACTTAGATAAGAAATTGACGTGTTTTGTTAAATATTTTTCACATTTTTCTACATTCATATCTTATTTTTATTAATCGTTAAAGCCGTTTTTGAGTAAATAAAAAACCCCGTGAAAATGATACAAAATTTATTAAGTAAAGTCCCCCCTACGGTTGATCAATTTTGATGAAATGTTGGCTATCACATATTTGGCATATACATACATCAAATACCCAGTTTGGTCACAATCGTGAAAGCCGTTTTTGAGTAAATAAAAAAAGCACGTAAAAATGATACAAAATTTATTAAGTAAAGTGCCCCCTGCGGTTGATCAATTTTGATGAAATCTTTACAGACATATCTCGGGCATATAAATAGATCAAATACTAAGTTTAATCAAAATCGTTAGAGCCGTTTTTGAGAAAATCAAAAAAACACGTGAAAATGTTACAAAATTTATTAAGTAAAGTCCCCCCTCCGGTTAATCAATTTTGATGAAATTTTTACAGCCATATCTCGGGCATATAAATACATCAAATACCCAGTTTGATCAAAATCGTTAAAGCCGATTTAGAGTAAATAAAAAAAACACGTGAAAATGTTACAAAATTTATTAAGTAAACTCCCCCCTTCGGTTAATCAATTTTGATGAAATTTTTACAGTCATATCTCACATAAATAGATGAAATACTCAGTTTAATCAAAATCGTTAGAGCCGTTTTTGAGAAAATCGAAAAAAACCTAAAAAGTTATTAAGTAAAGTACCCCCTCCCTTTAAGTAATTTTGATGAAATTTATGCTGTCACATTGCGGGCATATACCTACACTAAATACCCAATTTCAGGATCGCACGGTTTATAGTTTTTGAGCTAGTCTGTTCACATACACAGACACAGACACAGACACACACACACACAGACCATTTCGCGGGACTTGGTCATTTCGACTCAGGGGACCCCAAAACGTGTATTTCCGTTGAAAACCGGTATTCGAAATTTTTCACGATCGCAATACTTCCACTTACTATATATTTCATATATAGGTAAGTGAAAGTAAAAATAGCACACTTTATTTGCTTATGCTTATACATTAAGTTTGTATACAAAATTCTGTTTAAAAAATTCTAGTCAAAATTAAACTAAACTTCCCTAGAAAACTCGTAAAAGTTAGATGAGTAATTAATTTTTTTAATTAATCCCACTAATTTTTTTTTCGTCGAAATTTCGGGGGGGATTGATCCCCAATATCCCCCCCTAGGACCGCCACTGAAAACTATACATTTTTTTAAATATTTATACACTCTGTAATTATAAATAAAACTTACTGATTTTGGCCTTATTTATTTTATATAAATTCATTTCTCTAAAAAGAATTTTTTTTTTATCATTTAGTGAGTGGTTGTAAAGCAGTAAAAGACTCCAAAAATCGTTTCAACATTGCAAAAATTATCAATATGGATGGTTGTTCAAAATTCCAGCAGTTAAATGCTATTTTCGATAAAGTATGCGTAAATCGTGTATTGGACCCCGGGGGCAATAGTCATCCCAAGATCGATAAAAAACCAAAACTTAATTGTCCAAACAGGACTATTTGGTCCCTTGCAATCGTCCCTGGCGGTCAAAAACTGAAGCAACGTTTGCTGCTAAACTTCGTTCCAAAATCTTTATCCTGTAAACAGCCCTTTTGAGTAATGTCATAATTTTTGCCGGCCATATATTATTACTATCCGTACTATCATATAATACTATCAGTATATCCCGGTTTCACCCGGGGAATCTCATTTTTCTATAAACAATTCTTCTTCGTAAAAAAAAAAAAAAATAGCACTAACAGATTATTATTTCAAAGCTTTAGGATATACTACCATGAGAAAAACATGGGGATCCCAAGTTGATACCAGCTACCCTCAGTGATTGCCATTGAGCCTTATTTATTGTCACCGCAAATGCGACCCGAAACGGGCTAGGAATTATACTCCTTTGAACCCAAAGGGCATATATTTGGAGATAATAGGGATTCCAGGCATGGAAAGCCGTAAGGGCAGAAGGGGATGAGCAAGCAGTTAATAGATTTCAATTAACCATATAAACAGTCCGGGTAGTTTCCATCCAATCAGGTACCATATATCAAAGAACAAAGAAGAAATCCAATCGTGAAAATCAATGAGAAAAGCGTGGGTCAAGAAAAAGTTCGGTAGGACAGAAGAGAGAGCCAGGAGCGAGAAGCGAGTAGCAGGGAGACGCGCACTCTTCGGCCAATAACTCGAAAAGGAATCGTTCAGCCTTAAAACGTGGACCCCGGTCCATTCCGAAGGAACGGTCTTACCGGGCCTTGTTGGCCGCTTCAAAATCTATAAAATGACACTTTTTTCACTCAAACGGTCGATTTCGTAAAAAAACCAATGTAAAGCGAGATCATATCGATTTTTATAACAATAAAGAATATATCAAACAGATTGGCTGAAATTATGCAATTTTAATATGGACAGGTGTTCGCACCTGGTATGAAAGGACCACTGAGCGTAATGTGGACAATATAGTACAAATGGTATGGATTTCTATAAAGAACAAACAAACCAACAGAATTTCATCTTTATTTATATAGATTATTTTATTATTACAAAACCAGATATTATTTTTTTTTTAATAAATCTTAGAAACGTTCGAGCAAGACAAAATAACTTAAACCATTTTATTGTCTGACTTATTAAATTGTCTCAGAGGCAAACCTTTCTAAAAATGATATAAAATTAAAAAGAGTGATAAATAAAAACAAAAAATACAACGTTAACAGTATTATGATATAAGAATAAAATGAATAGTTGTTGTGACTAAAGGAAAATATATTGCAAAATAATCATCACAAAAAATATAACTTTAAACTATTTTTAAGTTCAGTTGGAATCCATATTAAATAAATTGAAGGAAGTAATGCTGAAACCAAATAGACATCGGTAAACTTGAAACAGTATGAGAAAATGTACCGCTATAATCCAACATGCCCCAGTAACCACAACCCGCAGGACAGTAATATCAGGGCGTACTCCATGATATCGCTCTCTTCGTGACCCACAACCCGTCTGAGGACCTTCCTGACCTTCCTGGTAAAGGCAGAGGTCACCAAGACCGGAATATTGTTACATAAGGAATAAGAATATTCCGACATAACTAATAGAATGTTTAAATTTTAGTAACATTGTTTGTAGTAACGTTGTTTTAAATAATATTTATTCGTATAAAATTATAATTCAGGATGTCAAAAAAAAAAAAATCTCAAACTCAAATTATTAACAACTTTACAAAACGTAACTGTTTATACAATACAGTGTCACAAAGGCAACCACATGCTTCGATCTTCAGAGCCAGACTAAGACTCCAGTCCAATGCTTCTTATGTTTAGTCTTAAATCGAATATTCTAGAAGGTTCTCAAAAAGCGTAGATTCTTAGAACATGTACTAGAACAGTTAGGTAACTTTTCTAACAAAAATTCTAACACTCTTCAATGTAACAGACCAAAATCATAAGGTTTTGTTTCACGTTACAATATTTTGGACTTCTAGAAAGTATTGAAATATTCTAATAGTTTCTGGGGAAAAAATCTGAGTAAATCATAATTCAGACCTGCCAATGGAATTTTTGATATGCGATGCTGGGAAATTTGAAATTTATTAATTTTTTGCTACCACGATATTCAGTTTCAAGTTGATATTTTACAACTTTATAAAGTAAATATGGTTCTTTCTTTAATCCTAAGCTTTCCAAAGATATGTTATATATACATATTACCACGGGCGTCACCGCCGGCAGGGGGGGGACGCATCCCCCAATATTTTTGCATGAGAGGACTCAATGTAAAAAATTAAATAAAAATGCGGTTTTACGAATTTATCTGAGTGTAACCAATAAAATATAAATATAAAATATTAGTTAATTTTCAGCACACAATATTGTTAAAAGCATAGTCAGGCGTATTGTGTATATTTGATGAATTGAATATTTTTTATTTCAGCTTGAAATTTTCTGTTTATTGCTTTCCTTTTTTTTTTTAAACCTGGCAGCTTGATCCTACTTTCCATCAATTCGATGAAGCTTATAGAAGTTAATGGAAAGCAATGAAATTAATGGGATCAGGATCAGAAGAAAAATTTGGATAAAACAAAGCCCTATTTGAATGTATAACTGAGGCATAAATTGACAATTTTTAACAGAATTTCAATACCTTTGAAATACAGCGTTGGAGGATGAATTAAATATCCTAACAGTTGTTTTTAGGATTATTATTATTATTATTATTTCAACTTTTAGCCCCTCGAATTTCTTCCTACCCTATCTAGGAAAATATTTAGCCCCCCTATTAATTTGGTGCTGGTGACGCCCATGCATATTAATACTCATATTACAGAGAATTAAAGCGTAAATATGGGACCTCCATATGCCATACTGTTTGGCTTAAGTATAACAGTCAGCTTAAGTATAATAGTACGCTGGAAGCCATACTTTTTAAATTATTTTTAATTATATAAATAAAAAGTTTTTATATCGAATAGGTTTTTATTAAATGTTTATACCAAAATTAGGGTCATTCGAGTCCTATTTATAGGTTGAAATAATTTAATAATGGTACTTAATTTTATTTGTTTGTTTATTACGTCGCTTTTTGCCATTTAGGCTAATCAGACGATGGTATGGGTTAGGATAGGGATCTTTAAAGTGTACCAGACATCGCACAGGTTCGGGACCTCCATATTACGTTTATATGATAATAATCCCTAAATTGATTAAAAAAAACAGGATAATTCGGTCAATTTTAATCGCCCCTTGCGGTCAAAAACAGTAATCGTGTAAAAGTAACATCTCAAATAAACCTGCCAATGCCAAGGTTCTCTCAAAACCCGAGAAATTTTAGCTCATTTCCTCTCATTCAAGCTCAAAGTATTTCGTTACGTTACTACAAATTGAGCAATTCAATTTTCTTGTTTCTTTTGTGGATCCTCCGTGCCGAAGACAAAGCCTAAAATCGATTGCGGCATAGTAAATTCCTAAGATCCGCTAGCTCTGGCTGTTCCGTAACAATCTGCAATCTCGCCTGCCTGCGGAGGGGAGCGTCCTGCCAAGACCTCTTTGTCGCGGCTAGAGCTTCCGTAGTAATTTTTGATAGCACGCCCCGTACACCTAGCAAAAGAATAAGGCAGCAGGATCTATGTGTAAGAGGACCGTTAATGGGTTCAGCGAAAGTACTACGTTCTTGTAAACTGACAAATTTAAAAAAAATCTATCAGCGAGTAAAGTAACCCGCGAACGAACTCACAATAGAGAAAAAAAAATTACAGAACATGGGGGAATAAATACGGAAAAAATAGATTAATTGAGGCGTTCGCTATCAAAACCAGCTAAATTACTCCTTTCTACTCTTTCGATTTAATTAGCAATTTTTAGACTGCCTAACACTCCGCTCTCGTTCAATTTGTATGCTTTCGAGGTATGATACCTGTAGCCCGAAAATAGGGTTAAGGGGGTGGGTAAGAGCGGTTACACCGATTTTTAATAATATTCCCGCGCCAACCCCCCTTTTTTTGGCCTCATCCAATTTCCATCACCGGTATTTAGCTTCTACCCTTAGAGCCGTGGCTACGCTTGATTTTCTTTTTTTTTATTATTAAGATTCAAGAAGTCCTTTTAACTCTTTCGTTTCATACTGCCTAAGACTCCGTTCTCGTTTAATTTGTATGCTTTCTAGGTATGATCTCTGAAGCCCGAAAATAGGGATAAGGGGGTGGGTAAGAGCGGTTACACCGATTTTTAATATTATTCCCGCACCTACCCCCTTATTTTTGGCCTCGTCCAATTTCCATCACCGATAGTTAGCTTCTACCCTTGGAGCCGTGGCTACGCTCGATTTTTTTTTTTTTTATATTTCGATCTAATTAGTCCTTTCTACTCTTTCGATTTAATTTGCAATTTTTAGACTGCCTAACACTCCGCTCTCGTTCAATCTAAAATCCACATTTTTGCATATTTTGAAAGTTTAGAGGGTCCTTCATAACCTGACGAAAGGATATAGCTCGAATCCAGCTCATTCCAGGAGGGGAGACCAGCAGAAGAAAACCTAGAATGTGAGCCATGTATTAGGACGACAACAGTTTCATTTAAATAACGAGCCTTCTTTTTCCTTTTTCTCCTTGCTTTCTGCATTTTATTTACAATATTATTATTCCTCTAATATTATTTGATAAAAAAAAAAAAAAAAAAAAACATTCTGTTCCGTTTAGCGTTGCAATTTATGACTTTTTCACATTGTACCACAGTTTACGTCTCAACTGTTAAATTTCTGATCATTAGAAAAAGTTAAGTGGATGTCATTTACTTAAACTCGTAAAGAAACAAATATTAACTGGTAAACTAGAAAAAAACCAATTTGACATAAGTTAATTGAATAAACTACTGAAAAAAACAAGATGAAAAATCGTGTTTTTGCATCAAAATCACCTCATTCCAAACTAATTAGTGTAATTACGCCTAAGGCACCTGGAATGAAAATGAAAAAATCTGGTGCGTGCTCGCAACACACAACTTTCACTTACCAACTTACTTAGATTAGAAATTAATGCGTTTTGTTAATTGCCACTTCTCAAATTAACAGGACGGTTTTAATTATGAACAATGGTCTGTCACTTAAGGGGTATTCCGCATGCGTGGGCTCAACGAGTTTTATGAGTTGAATATTTTTATTTTTTTCTCCTCTTTATGTTTTCTTTATTTTTATTATATCTCATATTATGCCATTTCTTCTTTTTAGGCGTAAGGAGAGACAGTTAATTTCTCCATATAAACAAAAACAAAGGTACTTTATAGGAAACAAAAAACAAACAAACAAAAAGGCACCTATCCAATTTAAGCCCCCTCAGAACATTTTAATAATGATAAAGCTTACCTGATATTAAAGAACACTTAATTTTCATTAAACATGACGAATTTGATATTGATCGTTAAAGCCGTTTTTGAAATCATCGAAAAAAAAGGTAAAAATTGGAAACAAAATTATGAAATAAATTGCCCCCTCCGTTTGCCCAATTTTGATGAAATGTTGGCTATCACATCTTTGGCATATACATAAATCAAATACCCAGTTTGATCAAAACCGTAGAAGCCGTTTTTGAGTAAATAAAAAAAACACGTGAAAATGATACAAAATTTATTAAGTAAAGTCCCCCCACCGGTTGATCGATTTCGATGTAATGTTGGCTGTCACATCTTTGGCATATACATACATCAAATACCCAGTTTAATCAAAATCGTTAAAACCGTTTTTGAGTTAATAAAAAAAACACGTGAAAATGATACAACATTTATTAAGTAAAGTCCCCCCTCCGGTTGATCAATTTTGATGAAATTTTTACAGTCATATCTCGGGCATATAAATACATCAAATACCCAGTTAAATCAAAATCGTGAAAGCCGTTTTTGAGAAAATCTAAAAAAACTTAAAAAGTTGCTAAATAAAGTACCCCATCCCTTTGAGCAATTTTGATAAAATTTTTGCTGTCACATCGCGTGCATATACATACACTAAATACTCAATTTCAGGTTCGCACGGTTTATAGTTTTTGAGCTAGTCTGTTCACACACACACACACACACACACACACACACACACACACACACACACACACACACACACACACACACACACACACACACACACACACACACACACACACACACACACACACACACACACACACACACACACAGACCATTTCGCGGGACTTGGTTAATTGAACTCAGGGGACCCCAAAACGCGTATTTCCGTTGAAAACCGGAAGTCGAAATTTTTCACGATCGCAATACTTCCACTGACTATATATTTCATATATAGGTAAGTGAAAGTAAAACTAATAAAATTCTAGGCGGTTATACATACAATTAGAAAATTTAAAAATAAAAATTTAGCTTTAGTACTGTGGACGTGAGAAGTTTTTTGTCTCTCCTGTAAAATTTCCAAAAATGGAATGAGCTGGTTTTGATAGCAAACGCCTCAATTAACCTTACAGGTTTCAAATCGAATTAATCAAATAATGAATTTGGTATTCTTTTAGATTTTCGAATCCTATGCTCTCATAACACCTGGATAAGGAGTAAAAAAACCTTTACCGATTTTTTTTTAATCGGTACATAATAGTACGGGAGCTGAGGGCCAAATTATTTTGAGTAGCCCTCTTCAAATTGCAGGCCTTGGAACATAAGCGTAATCCATTTTCCGCTAAAGTGGTTAAATTTACAGTCGGTTTTGGCGAAAATACTTAACCGATTTTAACTGTGAGGACAAATGAGCGCAAAGCCGCGGTTCTTGCAAATCAAAATCTTCGTAAAACTTTCTAAACGGTCTCTTCATGTTTTCAAGGAGAACATCTTGGGTCATAAACATTTTTTCGATTAACCCTTTCGTTTGCGAGTTGTATGCAAAAAACTGCAATTCTCAGCGAAAATTTCAAAACGGTCGCAGTGCTTTTTCAAAGGTGTCATTTTATCCAGTTTGTCGAGACCAACATTTTTGGTTGCATACGATTTTCCGATTGTCGCTGTCATTTGCGAGTTACAAGAAAAATATGCGATTTATTTCAATAGAATCAGCGCAGTCGCGAACGGTTTGAGTGCGAATGCTTCGCACTGGTCAGCTAGTAATTATTTATTTATGATTAATTAAATAAATTAATTTAAGATACCTAAATTATTTATGTAATATATTATTTTATTTCCTTTATTTCTGATTTTCTTTATTTTTCGGTCGTTACTTACGGAATGCAGATATATCTATAATGCTCTTCACTCACCTGAAACAAAAAATGATTTTAGAAAATAAAAATTCCCTATATTATACAGGGAAAAAATATATAGGGGGTAAAATATATAAGTTTTCTTAGATTTCGAACCAAGGGCGTACCCAGGATCAAAACTAGGGGGGGCAAGCTATGGTCGTTCAGGTTGTAACACCTTACCGCGGAAAAGGTTAATGAAACCAAAATTATGTATAATTATAGCAGTACTTTATCAACTAAGTTATTAAATTATTTGCTTGAAAAAAATGTATTCTATTATTGCTTCCAGTCTTAAAAGCCTAAAAAATTATTGCTTCCAGCCTTCCAGGGGGGGGGGCAGCTGCCCCCCGCTGGGAACGCCCATGTTTCGAACTAATTGCAGACTTCTTTCTTTAAGAAAGTAGGGACCTCATTCATATGATTATTAATGCTTATCATCCATATGATTCAATCATGAATGAATGATCATTTATTACCTATTACTCATTTATTACCTAATTATTACCTTGAACTCTGTAATGAACCCAGCCGATTGAGGCGTAGAATTCCAAAACCAGCCAATCCGATTTCCAGATTTTTATTTTTTATTTTTTTTAAAATAGTTTTTCTATAAATTACCTGGCTGGATTTGGAACAGTCCTTATTTTTGTAGGACCGTTTTCAATATGATTTAACCTCTTTTTGAAGAAATCCTCCCACCTAATGATAATCTAATAGAAAAACTATTTTAAAAAAATTAAAAATCTGGAAATGGACTTGGCTGGTATTGGAATTCCACGCCTCAATTATTTATGTAATATATTACTTATCATTATTTTATTTCTTTTATTTCTAGGTCGTTACTTACGGAACGCAGATGTATCTATAATGCTCTTCACTCACCTGAAACAAAAAATGGTTTTAGTAAAATAAAAATTCCCTATATTATACAGGGAAAAAAAATATATAGGGGGTAAAATATCTAAGTTTTCTTAGATTTCGAACTAATTGCAGGCTTCTTTCTTTAAGAAAGTAGGGACCTCATTCATATGTTTATTAATTCATATCATTCATATGATTCAATCATGAATGAATGATCATTTATTACCTATTAGTCATTTATTACCTAATTATTATCTTGAACTCTGTAATGAACCCAGCCGACAGCGAGATTACGATGGCTGATAATAAAAATAATAACAGCAGTAGCAAAAAATTGAACAGCTAATAACTGTAATGATAATTGTTAGGATAGGGGTTTTAGGGCGATAAATATCGCGATTATTACGTCCGATAATTGTTAGGTATTCCGTCGTTTTATTACTAAAGTTATTACCTTAGTCTATTTAGTTGGATACTAGGGAATTTAATTAATTTAAATATTTGTTATTAATGTTCCTAACACAAATCCCGATTGCAATTTATGATTGTATGGCCAAAAAACGTTTTCCTGAATGGTAGAAATAAACTATTCTGATCTATATATACATACAATTAGAGGAGACCACAAAATACTTATAATTAATCTTTATTTCGTATTTCATAAGTTCATATCTTTCTAAAGAGATTGGTCTTTACTTAAAAGAGGAGATATTTGATTTGACGCAGAGCACTTGAATGGCTAAAAATACGCGTTTGGTCGACGGTAAAATGGCCGCCAGAGGTAAAATAACTGTCACTTACCTATATATGATATATATATGTATATGTATACAGTAAGGGAAAGTATTCCAATCGTAAAAAATTTCGACTTCCGGTTTTCAACCGAAATGCACGTTTTGGGGTCCCCTGAGTCCAAATAACCAAATTCCGCGAAATGGTATGTGTGTGTGTGTGAGAACAGACTAGCTCGAAAAACAATAAAACGTACGAACCTAAAATAGGATATTTAATGTAAGTATATGCTCGCGATGTGACAGCAAAAATTTGATCAAAATCGGTAAAACGGAGGGGGCACTTTTTTATAATTTTATTAACATTTTACTTAATAACTTTTGTCTCATTTTCAAGTTTTTTTTGGATTCTCTCATAAACGACTCTTAACGGTTTTGATTAAACTTGGTATTTGATGTATGTATATCTCCGCGATGTAACATTCAAAATTTCATCAAAACTGATCAATTGGAGGGGGCACTTTATTTCAAAACTTTTTTTACCTTTTTTTCTATTATCTCAAAAACGGCTTTTCACCAAATTCGTCATGTTTAATGGAAATTAGGTGTTTTAAATAAGTTATTTTTTAAGAGAAAAGATTTGGCTCCGCCGGGAATCGAACCCGTGTCTTCCGCGTGACATGCGCGGGATGCTTATCCATTACACCACGGAGTCGCTTCCAAACGGTGCCAAATCCTTCCTCTTCACTGACCCCAAAGACCCGGGTTCGATTCCCGGCGGAGCCAAATCTTTTCTCTTCAAAAATAAATTATTGAAAATAATTTAAAAACAGGAGTGGTCTTCCACGATAATGATTAAATTAATATAAAATTAGGTGTTCTTATAACATCAGGTAAGCTTTATCATTATTAAAATATTCTAAGGGGGCTTAAATGGGGAGGGGGCCTATTTTGGTTTTCTTATAAAGTACCTTTGTATTTGTTTATAAGAAGAAATTATCTGTCTCTCGTTACGCCTAAAAATAAGAAATGGCTAAATATGAAATATGAAAAAAAAATCAAGTAAACATATAGAGGAGAAAAAAAGAAAAATATTCCGTCAACTCATAAAACACGTTGAGCCCACGCATGCGGAGTACGCCTTTAAAGACCGACCATTGTTTATAATTAAAGCCGTTCTGTTCCTTTAATGAAAATTATTTTTTCATGGTAACTAAATGAAGTTTTCAACAACTACATAGGGAATTATAAAATCAGACGACTTGGAGTATCCTAATACTCATATACTCGTATAAACTTGATCAAACAACCCTTAACAATTGATGGGTGTATGTGCCCGCTAAGTGATAACCATAATTTCATATCCCGTATTATCACTAATAAATTTGGTGTAAAAAAGAAAAAAGAAATATGTAGGCAATAATGAATCGAAAAGTACTTTTGCAATACAAATACTCCATAACTTATGGATATATACAAATACAAGCATATAAATGTGGTAAAATGTGTGAAATTTACATATTATCGAAACATGTCAATTTTTAATCTAGGTAAGTTCGTAAGTGAAAGTTGTGTGTTGCGCTCATCGCATAAGATTTTTGTAGTACTAATGTATTCTGCTCTCTTTGGTAAAAAAAATAAAAATCTTTGGTGGATCACTTGAAGTGGATTGATCCTATCGATTTATTACGGTAAATCGATTACTCGCTAGCTAGATACAGAACAAGATATGATTAAAACAATGAATGGATACTATAAGAAAAGTGTGAATCCCCTGACTAGTGACGTCATCGCGGCGTCACACTTTTTGTCCCCCCCCCCTTCCCTAACAGCTGACTATTACAGCTGATAACCTTTACACAACTCATCATTATGAAAATGTGAATATATTTCAATTTTATTAAAATTAATTGCACGTTTAGTTAATTAGATTATTAAAATGATTAGGCAGTTAAGAGCTTATATTTTAAAACAAATAAAAATCTGGTGCGATGCGCGCTACACACTTCCACTTTCCAACTTACTTTGATTAGAAATAGACCGTGGAGCATCATTGATGTCAAAATGTCCTGAATGTGAAATTTTGACAGGTGCGTTCGGTAAACACGTTGACCCCGGGACAGTAATTCACGTTCGTCGTCCCTTGGCGGCTGAGTTTAATGCTTTTCGCTCTATCGGGCGGGAGCTATTTCAGGGAATTATGCAGTATTGGCAATCCAACGATAATAAAATAAACAATAAAAAATACTGTCCTACTTGTTATGTATATGTAATAATAAGATATTAATTACAATTGATATTAAAAAATAAATGTTTATACGTTAATAAGTATATGAATATAAATATAAATAAATATAAAAATAAATTAATTTAGGTTAAAAATGAATTTTAATTTTCAGCTATTTAGATTTATAAATTAATATTCCAGCTATATAAATTAACTAGCATTCCCCATCGCGGCTTCGCCCGCGAGCCTTTAAAATCATTTCTGTGACCATTACCTTGGTATTGATCTAATATAATATGCTAACTGATGTTAAGGAGATTTAGTAGAATTTGAGCTTCCGGTAGGTGGAATGTTGGAGGGGAAGCTGCCGGCTCGGTAGAAGAGACGGAGACGCGCAATGGAGAGAGTTCACTTAAACCGCCGAAACAAAAAATGACTTACTCGTCGTGAACGCTTCATTTTTCGGCTGTAAAACATGGTTTTCGACGCCCAATAGGGGATTTCGAGTTAAACTCGTCGTATCAAATTCTTTAAAATGAGTCCTAATAAGATATATTTTCTCGAAGTTCGAAAATAGATGTCCGTTAGAGTTAAACGACAATTCCGCCATTTATATTTTAGATATTCTTAGGGGTTACATTTTTGATATTCCTTTCTTAGTTGTTACCTACATCGCTTTTAAAATCTAAATCCCGAAGTTTCTAACCATAAGTAGTTTTTGCTGTGCGTTGATTCTGTCAGTCAGGACAAAGCCTCTTATATATAGAGAGATTTACGTTAATAAATGATTTTTAATTTCCAGCTATATAGAAATTATTTCTACTTTCTTAGTACTTTGACTGCCATGTCACCTGAAATCGAAGTATATATATATGTAGTAGTATATATATGGAGAAGTATATATATGGAGAAATATATGGAGAAGAGATCGAAATAAACACGCACCATCCCCAATCATGGGAATCACAGTGTGCATAATTTGATTACCACTAATATTTAAATAATCAGTAGCCATATTTTATGTGAATGTCTATTTTAATACTATTGTAACGTTAAACCGATATTCAAATAAAAAACATATGGTTTAAAATCTCAACAACAGATTTCCGTTAGAGTTAAACGACTATTTCGCCATTTAAGCCCCTTAGGGGTTACATTTTTGAAATTCCTTTCTTAGTGGTTACCTACATCGCGTTTAAAGTCTAAATTCCGAACTTCAAGTTTCTATCATTAGTAGTTTTTGCTCTTCGTTGATTCTGTCAGTCTGGACAAAGCCTCTTATATATATAGAGATTTACGTTAATAAATGATTTTTAATTTCCAGCTACATATATAGAAATTATTTCTACTTTCTTAATACTTTGACTGCCATGTCACCTGGAATCGATTACCTATTCTCTTGTCAGAGAATCAAATATTAGAATTATGTTGAAACGAGAGAGTGACTCTTTTTCGGCAGTCAAAGTGTTAAAGATCTAATTATTTGGGTGAGGAGGACTCATTCTAGTGTGAGCCATCGGTGGTACACGCCGCCCGAAGAGATTGTCAATTGTGAGACCTGGCGTGAACGTGTTAAATAACTTTCATTAGAAGAAAATAACACTTCACAATGTCGGCAAACAATAAAAATTAAAATAAGCAACAATGTTACCAAAAGTATCAACTTGGCAGTCAAGTGTGAGCCACCGGTGGTACACGCCGGCGTAACGTGTTAGGGCATCATCATTAAGAGGAAGTAGTCTCTAGCGATGGGCAATACTTTTGATGACCAGCTTCAGACTTACTTGTAAATAATAGTCAATTGTAAATAAAATTATTATATATAAGCATTAAATGGATCCCGGAGGTAATTCGAAGCAATAATACTTTTAGATAACGGCTATACGAAGAACACGTTACAATGAAAGGAAACTGCCAATAACCGGTTATACTTTTAAAGGTTCCAGTGAGGTATCGGGTATTGTCAGCTGGGGACCGCCCTGGCGTAAGGTATGATGAATCGACCTATCGAAGTGTACTATAAATCATGACGAATCGATAGTTGGCCGGCCGCTAAACGAGTTCCTGGTTACTCTTCACTCTAGGCTTGTAATATATTATATAATACCTTATGGAATTTATTTATTTATGTGTATAGTCGTACATGCTCGGGACCTTCATATTACATGTCCTCCAAAGGACGGTTAATTATTATTATTTATTATTAAAAATAATTATCACCTAACAAAAATATTTTTGTCAATAAATAATAAAAAAATAATTTCATGACCATTACGCGGTTTTTGATAAAATGTACCGTTTCTGATTAATATCACAGTTTTAGTCCCTTGATAAGGAATATGTTGAATTTTGTTCGAGTAAATGTAATGTAAGTAGTTTCTGGCCCAATGAGACCGGAATTAGCTGGATGTAGAGGGATTAATTTGTTTGCCTATACTTTAAAGACCAAAAGATTTCTGTGATAGAAATGGTTGGAGGTGCAGTCAAATAAAACAACACTATAACTTTTATTGTGCCGACGTTTCGGCCTGAGATCCAGGTATTCATTAGGGCTGATGAGTCCACAGGTATAAAACGATCGCTCGGCAGTCGACCGAAGTCGTTTTGTACCTGTGGACCCGACAGCCCTGATGAAGACCTGAATCTCGTGCCGAAACGTCGGTAAATATATGTTGTAGAAGATATATTGCTGTTTCATTTAACCGCACCCCCAAACATTTCCATCACACGAACTTCTTACGGCCAACCATCTACCTCCATTACATTGATACTTCATGATCATTTCATTTTGGTACACATATAAATAAATCAGCTAGCATTTAACTTAACCCCCCCCCCCCCAAGCAGCTCGTGATAGCGGAACCAGAGGAAGGGAGCGAACAGCTGACTAACCCAGATATCGATCCACGGCCTATTTGATTCCCTTCCGCAACCAACAACACCTCCACTGCCACCTATATTCTACCTATCGTAACATCTGTCATCCGTCTTCATTTTATTATACTTTCCTCTATACTCGTATCTTTGTATCAAATCAATTCTAAATACGAATATAATGTTATAAATCTCTCGGTTTTGTTTGTAAATACAATCTAGATTTGTTTATTCTGTATTAAACAGAAGGGAATGGACGTCATCGCCGGGGGGACTTGTACCCCCCATATTTTGGCAAGAGGATGCTTTAAGACCCAATTTAAACAATTAACCCGGGAAAGGTAGCGTTCGCCTTAGCGTCGAAGAAACCGCGCATTTCTGTTAATTACAGAACCCCCAATCCTAGCTGGCCCACCTTCCGGGAGTTCTATCTCCACTTAGTACTAGAGCAAATCCTGAAAAATAGAAGGTAGGCAAGACGAAGTCACGGCAAGCCCTACCTCATACATAACTTTGTGTCAGTCATGGAAACTACCTAATCTTCGTATCGAAAGCTGTCTCGAATTCTATCTGTAGGTGGAATATTTATGGACTATTTGGACCTCGAGAAATATTTTAATTTTGTCCTAGGTAGAAAAGAAGAATGTCAAAATCTTATTCTATTTCTGGAAAGTGCATTTGTGGATAGCATACGGTCAAGTTATGCCTAGATTGTAAAACCAGGCTGTGACTTATATATTATCAATAATTAATGAGAAAATTTATTAACTTTTAAGTTAAGAGGAAAATTAAGTCCAATTTTCGTATTATATGTAACTCATTGTTCCTCTTTAGTTGATAGTGTAGTGTATTCCTATTGATATGCTTTCGTAGTTTATTTATTCTATTTACTGTTTTTCATTATTTCTTTTGTTTTTGTGACATTTTCTTTGTGATTTTTTGTATAAAATAATTATTCTTTCCAATAAATCATACATTAAAAATCAAAGTGCTTTGCGTATATAGAACCTTAACTTTTAGTAAGTAAATTACACCATTCTTAGTTTCTTATTGGCAAAAGGCATAAAAAGTGTAAATGTAAATAAGGTCTGTTTTAAAGTATTGTAAATACTGCATTTAGATGATGATTAGGCATCCCTGAAACGATAATAAGGTCACTTGTCTCATCGACGAAGCGCTACCTAAATAAATCCTTCGAGTAGCGCTACCTTTCCTGGGATAAATAAAAATACGATTTTACGAATAACTCAGATTTCAACCAATCAAATTGGTTTTATAAGTAATATTTATTTAAATATTAGTTAATCACAGCATAATCTGCTGATTGCTTATGATATATCTGTTAAAGAATTAAGTTCTTATTAATAGTTCTGAATACTAGTTTATTTATTAACTAGCTAAGGTGCCCGGCTTCGCTCCGGTAGTTGTGTGGTAGTTTTAATAACAGAAAAACTTTAAAATTAATGGAAATATTGAACAAAATTAGCAATTTCTTGAAATTTCGGTTTTAACTTGGTATCAATATTAAAATTCAAGATCTGTAGAGTCCGCCCAAATAAGGAACTCTATATATATACTTTAGAGGGAGATTGAAAATAGTGAATGAACAATCAATTTTGCTGCAACTTAGTCGAGTTATGCATCGTTTTTATGGTTTCTGTGATTCTGAATCCTATAAGCCCATTCCAAGCAGTCAGCAGATAATAAGTTATTAGATAATAGTTGAAAAATTATATTTCCAGTACAACCTAAGCGCCGACTACAGTAATGGTCCTATTATATCCAGAAGTATAGAAACTATGAAAGATTCATAGAAACTTTTATTTAAATACCTTTCTTCCATTTCAACCTCCCTTAAGTTATCCACCCGTAATTTCGGCGGACTCTGCAGATCTCGAATCTTACTGCTATCACAAAGTGAAAACCAAAATTTCATGAAGTCACAATTTTTTCACCATATTTCTTTTTATCCTGAACTATGAGGGGTGATAAAATCTTATTGAAAAAAATGGTGTAATTGGAGTTAGTCATTTTGTCAACTGGAATTCTCATCATACATAGTAATATAACCAACTTCTTTTTCATAATTACATACATACATAAAAGAACAGTTTACCTTTTTGCATGAATAAATTTGTTTATTTCAAATAAGTATTTTAAGTACTGTTTTCTGGCAGACACAGTCTCTCCTGGCTTTTACTTCTTTCCGGCTCCGACTGACACCCGGCCTGTACCCCAACTATACACTCCTTAATCCTCCCTATTACCTATCAACTAACAACTATTTACATTCTTAAATATCTATTTACAATTAGTTACACCATTTATTTACAACAGCTATAAGTTTTTATAAGTGAAGCCATTCACAATTTAGTTTTATAATCTATTTTATTTCTTTAATAAAATTAAATTGCCAAAAATTTCCGACTTTTACAAACGATTATGTTAGCCCCCCCTGTATGTTGTTGACGAAAACATTAAATGTGAAGAATAACTATCAATTTTTTAGAATTGAAGATATTTCGCTGAAATATGTATATCCGTTGTTGTGGGACTTATTGATCTTCCTTTATCCATAGTTTTCCTATCCTTTATCCTTTATCTTATTTTGTCAATAAAACACTGAGTTTTATTTCACCCTGAGAAAACGAAAGGACTTATTTGCTAATCCAATATTTACCTGGCTGTAGGAGAATTTCAGATTCCTTTTTTGAGAAAAAGAATTTTATTTTCCCGGTTTTCCTTGGAGGCTGTAATCTTAGCGGGGCACTTCGTTGATTAAGTTCTCCTTCCACCCAATCCCCCCCCCCACCACTTGCTGAATCCTGTTCGTGTTATCTCCTTCTCACTTCCCTTTGCCGTATCTTGTCCTTTCGGCTCGGATTGCTTGGCCATATCTCTCTCTTAATAATCTCACCTCGACTTAACCTCTTCTCGAATTATTTTCTGAACCATTTAATCAGTATTAAAAAGGAAATTATTATCTGCAAGCAACGACTATTAAACTTATTTATAAAAACAACTAAAGAGAAAAAAGGCTTTAGGAATCCAAAGGCCCGATGCCGACACAACCAATCGCTCCCTACACAGCTCCATCCACCTCTCCACAGTCCAATCCCAACTTAACAAGATCAGCCTTCACCGAATTCTTCAACCTTCGCCTAGGCCTACCCCTCGGACGCTTTCCAGTCGGCAAAGCTTTTATTAATCTTTTAGGTATTCGTAGGCAACAAAGACTCGCAACTTTGCACGCCCACTTTAACCGACATACAGCTTTAATTTCCATTACATTTACCAGGTAAAGTTCACGCAATTCTGCATTGAGTAGCCGTAGCAAATGCTCCAGTTGAATTTAGATGGGTACACAATATCTAAATTCTTCTTCAGCCCAAATATTCAAGGCCGCAATTTATTTTCAAAGACCTTAAGACGTTGCTCATCCTTTACTGGAGGCGGCCATGTTTCACGCCCGTAAAAACCGACGGACGAATTGTGTATAATAGACAAATTATAGAAAAATAACCATAGCCTAATAATTATTAGAAATTACTTGGACATATTTGTGATTATAATTATTTATTACTGTTTGTCCTAACACTGGCACTACCAAGAGGGGGGCTTCAGCCCGAGCTCCCCCCCCATCCCAGGCGACAGAAAGAAACTTTCATACTCACGATTAGACTTCATACCAGTGTATTGGTACGAACCACTAATTCAAACTCTTTAATGCGATTCACGAAAATTGTCGAAGAGAAACTTACCGTTTAGCGGGATAATAAAAAAGAAGAAGTACGTTACATCACCCGGTTACGTTTAATTTTTACTGTAAATCTACATTGTATTGTGTGTTCAGCGTCACTTTACGCAGCTAAGGATAATCGGACGATGCTACACTGGGAGACCTAAATTTTGCCTATCCATGTATAATTAGGATAGGGGTCTTTAACGAGTTCCTGAAATCATACAGGCTCGGGACCTCAATTATACGTCTTTAGGATTAAAAAATCTTAGGGCCACTACGGGACGCGAACCTGCAACCTTTAGTATTGTAGGTTGTCATGCTGACCAATACACCACAGGTGACCCGAAAAGAATTTAATGGCGATCGAAATATAACAAAAAATAAATACTGTTTCTTACTTTGGGGGCGACCTTTTATTATTTAAATAATATTGAAAATATGGAAATAATCGCATATTGTGCATGTTCAATGGTTACGATTTCTTTTTTTTTTTTTTTTTTTTTTTTTTCCATCAAACCTAATTTGCTTCGATTTCAGTACAAAGTGAATCTGTTCTGCTCCATTCGCTCCTAATTGCGGGTAGGATTAGCGAAACAAAATGACTGGTAATGCTGACGGGGAAACCTAACTGGTTGGCCTACTTGTTTAGGATTTTTTTTCGTATAGTTTATTCTTCATTTCCTCAATAATAATTCTTATATCCATTATTCATGTCTTCGATGACTATTTAAAAAAATAATTAACAATTAATCAACTTAAAATACATATAATGGTGGAAGATGGTTGACCGTAGATATAATGAACAGGAATTGGTTGAGAGTGCAGTCAAAATAATAAGTACAAATATGTGATATTTACATATTTTATTCTAGCCGACGTTTCGACCCAAATTTTAGGTCATCAATTTTCATCATGTCCTTACTTTAAGAGCTATAAGTTTTAAATTCTAAAAAAATATGTTTGTGTTTATTTTATCTAACTTATTTAATTTGGTTTAATGTTTCACATACATTTACATAAATTATCTGATTGGTTGTTTTTTTTTTTTGTTTTTCTCATTTAGCCCTGATGATGACCTAAAATTTGGGTCGAAACGTCGGCTAGAATAAAATATGTAAATATCACATATTTGTGCTTATTATTTTTACCGCACCCCCAACCAATTCCTGTTCATTAAAATACATATACATTGTTTCCAACACTCTTTTCTTTTTATTTCATCATTTTTTTTGTTTGTTTAACGTCATTTTATGAACTTAACGCTATTCGGACGATGCTACAGGGGAAGTCCTAAATTTTTCCTGTACAAGTATGATTAGGATCAGGTATCAGGAATCTTTAACGAATACCTGACATCGTAAAGGCTCGGGACATACATTTGACGTCCTCTCCTGGGGACGGCATAGCCAAGGATAATCCATGATTTATTTTTATAATTTTAAATATAACCTTTCTCAGTTTGTCTTAGGTCCACTCTCTTCTTTTTCAGCGCGGAAGTATTTATTAAAAAATAGTTATTCTATTCATCTTATAAAACAGGTGAAAAGATAAAGTTCAGATCTTAAGTTGAATGCTTACGGAAGTAAATCGCAATCTAAATGAAGACTGATACGCGTTCTAAACACCTCGCCAGTCTCGGAATTCCATCTATGGTGTGATCATGAAACCTTGCACCCATCCATCATTCTGGATTGACACTTGCGTAATATTACCCACCGGCCCTCCTTCCGCTTATTACATCAGAAGAGAGCGATACCGATGGATCATATGAGAGAATCGTCTTCAATCTATTGATTTATACTGAATGATTATAATGTAGCTTCAGATTAGAGAATTAAAATATTAACCTTTAAGAGGGTGTGTCAACTAGGGATGCCACATCGACAGCATAGATCATCAAGGCATAGATGTTTATAAAACATCGATATTGTAGGAACACCGAAATCGATGTCGCAAGTGTCAACCCTTTTATCTCAGTGGATGAATCATCGCTTCCAGTGATCATAAATCCATAAAATCTCGTAAAAAAAAGAAAACAGTAAAACTTTGGCAGACTGTCCTTTTGATATTAATTCATAAAATAATGAATAATTTTAAACATTTTAATTTTGGAGAGAAAAGATTGGGCTCAGCCGGTGATCGAACCCGTATCTCCCGCGTGACATGCGCGGTACACTAACCTCTCCCCCGACCTCGCAAGTTTTGGGAGTAGTAACGGGAGGCGGAAAAGTGGTTATAATAATAAGTGGAGGTGGCGCAGTGGTTAGCGTACCGCGCATGACACCGGGAGACTCCCTTCGGGTACAATATTTTCTCTTCAAAAATAAAATATTTAAAAGTAATATAAATTTAAAAATAAGGTGGTTACCCACGATAATGATTAAATTAATATAAAATAATTTAAATTGACGATGTGAAGAGATACCATAAATTAGACAAAATTTGTCCAAAATTACTACTCGCAAAACTTGCGAGATCGGGGGAGAGGTATCAGTGAAGAGGAAGGATTGGCTCCGCTTGGAGCCGAGCTTCGTGGCGTAGTGGTTAGCGTATCGCGCATGTCACGCGGGAGTTCCGGGTTTGACTCCCGGCTCTGCCAAATCTTTTGGCTTCAAAAATAAAAATTTTAAAAATAATATAAAATTAGAAATAAGGGGGTTACCCACGATAATGATTACATTAATGAATAATTTTATAACATCAACAAGAAAACTCAAAGATTCTGAATTTTTTTTATTCTTTTTCTGATGCTCCAATACCTCACCGGTCAGGCTCTACGGGGTTGCCTGGGCCAGGGGAGTGATTATTATTCTGTAAAGATTCTGATTCAATTACCTGCCTCCAGAACAAGCCAATCAATAACGATTCCAGCGAACAGCACCTGGATAGGGCAACATTTTCCAGGTATAGCAACCCCTTCCCTTAAACCTTCCACAAATATTGAGTTCCCTCTATACCGAGAATTATTCTATTCGGTTCCCAATTATTCTGCAATATAGATTTCCGTTTCCAAACATACTGAAGATGCTTTCTACGAAGCGTTCTCTTTTATCATTAAATTAGGTTGTTATTTGGGTTTATACGAGTATATAATTCGATAGGATTAATTTTCAGCGAATTCCAAGTATGACTAAATGACTATGCTAGCTAATTAGCACCAGTATTGCATTAATATTATACAATAAACTATCGATAAGTAAATTTTCGAGGGGCTGTGAAAAATATTCCGCACGCCTTTATTATATCTTTTACATTAAGTCTTACACTTATTTGTGTGTTTTTTTTTCATATATATTCATATCATGTCAGTACATTTGCTAAGTGCGATAGTAGATAGCAAATTTAAGAAAAATTCCAGAACTATCAAAAATAAAAAAATAATATTAGTAGTTCTTCTTTTGATTAATTTTTTTTTTCTTTTTGCTTACTGTATTAGATGCTTCTTATAGTTTGTGTGGATTTTTTATTTATTCGAATTTACAATGTAATTGATATCATTAAAAGAACTAATCAAAATTTTTAAATAAACAGTGGCCAATTGATATTTATTACTTAGTAATAGAACAATACAGTGTTAGGATCAGTTTAGTGCCTTCCTTGCAACTTCGTATGCCATACAAGGGCTTCCGCTGTTTTCTGATAAGGTTCCTTTACAATCTACGAACTTCACCCTCGAAGGGCCTTCACGAAGACTGTTCGGGTATTCTAGGTTCTTCATCTGTTCGCCTGTGTTCGGGGGTAGCGCTAGTGTCACTGTTGATTTGGGTTATCCCAATTGACGGGAGTTGTTTATGATACTAGTGCGCCTTTGTAATTCGTTTCCTTGTTTACTATTTTTCAGATAAAATAAAATATATTGATAATGGAAATTTTTCTTCATCAAAAGCTATTTGGGTGCGTCAGCCACATTTGTTCGCTCAACGTTACGTTAAGTATATAATGGCTGTTCGTGGAACGCCGGTACGGTAATGTTTGGGGGAAAACCTCTTCGAGGTTCGGGGGTAAAGTTCGTAGAGTGTAAAGGCAACTACAGTAACAGTCAAAAGTTTAGACTCACTTGTATTTAATACACAATTTTCAAGTTTAATAAAATAATTGTAACTCAAGAGATAACATTTCAAAAATTATATGATTGTTTCGAATACAATCTACGAGTTACGAATACAATCTCGTATGTATATATATAAAGATGAAATTCTGTTTGTTTTTTTGTTTGTTCTTTATAGAAATCCATACCGTTTGTCCTAAATTCTCCAAATTTCGCACAGTGGTTCTTTCATACCAGGTAGGAACACCTGCACATACTAAAATTGCATAACTTCACCCAATCTCTGGGAACATTCTTTATTGTTATCAAAATCGTCATGATCTCGCATTACATTAGATTTTTACGAAATCAACCTTGGAGTCGAAGAAAATCTCATTTCTGTCCTAACGAACTTTTCTTGACCCACGGCTTTTCTCATTGTTTTCCAAATTCCCTGTGTGAAACCGGGATATACATTTAGGTATAAATAAATTAAAAATAAAATTATTCTTGTTATGTTGATCAATGAATAAAATATTCTTATTTATTTATTTTACAAAATCTAAGGGTGAGTCTAAACTTTTGACTGGTACTGTATAAGTGAGCACTAAAATATCATTGAAAAAAGTTGGAATGAACTCTCTGCTGTATTCTACAACTGCAGTTTCCAAGCTTTCTAAATCATGAAACATTTAAAAACCATCTCAAGTTTTACACTCGAAAGAAGCTTCTGAAGATAGCTCAAAAATAATATCAACCTGGCGTTGTCCTCTTTACCTTGTGATCACAGACAAACTAATGGCACCCTGTCATATATATCTACATTTTGTTTACAAGTAGAATAGATACCAGCTCACCATTATCACGCAACTAGGTAATCGAGATTAAAAAGTGATGCAAGAACTGTGTAAGGTGTGAGATTGCTCAAACGACAAAGTAAATATTTAAATATTTCTCAAATAACAACCAAACCATCAAAAGGAAGAGTTATTTCCTCTCCGGTGGTACACACGTGGTAATCGATAATTGAAGATAGTTCTTTGTTCGGTTTCCATCGGACGTGAAACGACTCGACTCGCGAACGACCTTGGGCTCCAACAGTCGCCGTCCATTCCAAACTAGATCACGGCAACATAATCTCTACGATCGCACGTAGTAATTATTGAAAACACAATCAAATGTTGTTTCTTTGTTTGTTCAATTAACGCCACTTTATGCCACTAAGGCTAATCGGACGATGCGCAGCGGGAAAATTTTGTGATTTAGCGGCCAAAAATCTATAACTCCTGACTAAATGATGAAACCGATGTGTGTATTTAACCGATGTTCCGTTTTCAAAACTCATCTTCACACATTCAGCTCTATGTGGCGTTTTGTCATATATTACAGTGGACCTTATCTTAACTTCAAACATAGTGTTCAAAGAGGTCTTGTAAACACTATGTAAATACCTTAAACTTATGTTTTGAAAAATAAATAATCTACAATAACTGTGTGAAGATGAGTGAAGAGCACTGAATACGCACAATAAGATACTGAATATATGGCGTATACTTTTCTCAAGGCCTATTTTTTGTCGGTACGCCATAACTTCCTTAACACTTCATCAAATTTCATGAATGAGGCATCATTTCAAAGCTTTTCTCATCCACTACACCGGAAAAATATACAAAATCACTCATTTCGCCAACGATTGCGAGTTATAACCGCGGTTTTCGCGAGAAAAATAGTCGTAGCGATTTTTAAAGGGTGTCAATCATTTCCGATTTTCAATGCGAACATTTTCGGTCATATAAATTTTTTCGATTGAACCCTTCGTTTGCGAGTCGTAAGCAAAAAACTGCAATTTTCAGCGATAATTACAAAATGGTCGTAGGGATTTTTCGAATGTGCTATTTTTTCAGTTTGAAGAGACGAACATTTTTGGTTATATACACTTATCCGATTGTCGCCGTCGCACAGTGGGAAAATATTGTGATTTAGCGGCCAAAAATCCATAACTCCGGACTAAATGACGATAATCGAATAATCCTTTTTTCACTAAAGAGCATGAGATTTTCTTTATCAGTGAGAATAAAAAAAATAAAAATACCATCACTCTAAGTATTTCAAATTAATTTTTAAATGAATCCTTTCTTCACTTAAATTTAAATAAAATAGCTTAAAAGGTACAGGGTTATACATAAAGAATGAAATGAGTCAGGATTATTATCAAATGCGATCGAATTAAAAAGGCAAGCTCAATAGGAAAAAAATAAAATTTATTTTAAGCAATATCTATGCTCATGTCTCTGATATTATTTTTTTCCCCTATTGAGCCTTACATTTTATATTATTGCACCAAACATATTATATAAATAAGAAGAATGGCTGTAAAATTATTGGATAAAAATGCGTTTTAATTTCATCCACTTTAACTATGTAATTTATGAAAAGAAATTATCTAAATTGATATAGCTTCTATTATTGGCAATAGTTGGTTCTGATTTTTTCCATACTGGTAGGGGGTGAAGGGTGCTAAAATACCATAATAGAATTCGATCGATCAAATGCGATCGATCGACGATATATCGATTTAAGATTTAAACCCCTATATTTGAGCTTTCAATATATTTTCGGCCTCGAATCAGACTAAATCATAAAACATACTTACCGTTGAATTATACGACAATATTTTTTTCGGTTAAAATTCCTAAAAAATAGGGTATTTTTAATTTATTTTTTTGGGTTTTCTCTTCATCAGACATTAATTATTTAAACTCCTTTCAAATAGAGCAAGTGCCTGAAAACTACATTTATATGAGCAGAAAGCTCAATAGATAATAATCCTGACTCATTTCATTCTCCATGTATAACCCTGTACCTTATAAACTATTTTATTTAAATTTAAGTGAAGAAAGGATTCATTTAAAAATTAATTTGAAATACTTAGAGTGATGGTATTTTTATTTTTTTTATTCTCACTGATAAAGAAAATCCCATGCTCTTTAATGAAAAAGCACTGTAGCATCGCACAGTGGGAGTCCTAAATTTTGTCTATACAGGTATAATTAGAACTAGGATCTTTCGCGAGTACCTGACATCGTACTGGCTCGGAACCTCCATTTTACGTCCTATCAGAGGGACGACATTACCAAGGAATTTTAACTCCCTTGATAACTTACCTACGGCCACCGCAGGTTACGATAACGCGATCTTTAGTGTTGTAGGCTGCTATGCTAGCCACTACACCACGGTGGTCCTAAAAAAAACACCAGCTGTAAACAACATACAGCACATTTCCGTATCAAAATTCTTTCAGTGTCAATATTGTCAGGAAATGAGGAAAAAAAAAAAAAGCAATTCTTTCATTATTCAACCTTCATTATTCAATTTAATTCACTGATATCAGTTTATTAACCTTCCAACTCAATTTATGCAAACAGCTTTATTTGTTTTGTTTTTTTCGCAATGCAGGAATTTATAATTTCACAAGCACTAGGTAATTTAATCTGAATATTTCATGATAAATTTTAAATGATGTTCCTTGGAAATTTACGTAGTTATCGAAGAATATCAATGAAGCAGTTAAAAAAAAAAAAAACATGCGTAATAAATGTTCTGGCAAAATTCCAATTGGGAATTCAATCAGATTCAATGCCAATATCACACAACAAAAACGGTTCACAGGCGAATGCGTACATAAATAACCTAAATTTCTGTGGGTGATAAACCGTTTCAGTCCGTTTTACGTTTCAGGAATAAAACTAAACAAATATATCAGCAAAATATAAGTGTTTTTTTTAATAATATATTTATTGAAATTTACAACTGTATTTAAAGGTAATGCATTATGTAAATATGATAAAAGACAATTTTTTTTCATGAATTGAATTAATTTTAACCCTCTTTTTTTTTTCTTTTTTTTTATACAGATATAAATCAAAATTCACTGATAAAGATAAAAACGTTTCAGCTAATCTAAAAAACAATGGCGTTTGAAATAGAACTTTACGCTAAACTTAAAATTGTTTGGTAAAGAATGTTAAACGTTTAAAGTTTTTATTTTCTCATATTTGACTACAGTAAGTATTAATGATCTATTCATTAAGCACTTACTGGATTATTTCACCAGAGGCGAGATTAAATATAAATAACACACCTGTAAAAGGAATTAATAAAGAATATAATCGGAATAAGGTTTAGTACAATCAAAATAGACAGTTAGCAAAAATGTACCAAACTAATCTTTTGCCATAATAAATATTAATTAAATTCAGAAAATAACACATAATGATATGACATTAGATATCATATCGGTAGGTTCTACCTAAAACAGTTTATCAAAATGTTTTTTGCTGAAACAAATAGATTCGATGGTTTTCCCACACGTGAAAAGGCGAAACATAATTGCCCATGTGGAAAACAAGGATTTTCCTAGCCCAAGCCAGAAAAAATAGATTTATGCTTGCCCTCCCTAAATATCGAAAGAAAATGAAGTGTTGTGTCAATAAATCAACTTACACCGCCATCTGTTGGAAATTTATAGAACTTACAAATAATCACACTCAATTATAGTACAATAAGCATATAATTTGCAAAAAAAAAAAAAGAAAAATTGAGGCAAATAATCGAGATAAAATTATCCTATCTTTTAAGTTGGATGAAACTACAAACAATGGGCCAAATTTTATAAAGATCCGTTGAGTAATTTCTCATGTTTCTATCCTGACAAACATTAAAAATAGTAATAATATTATTATTCATTATAATCGCTTTCATATAATATTTGGAATTCAGATGGAAGCAGTTCGTTTAAAGCTTCCTGCGCCTCTTCTGCACATCTTACATCTTATGGTATTTGCATGGTATTTTGCACTTTGCAAGCATTCTATTTAGAAAGAAACACAGTGTTACTACAAGTTACCTCATATAAACAGATGTTAATTAATAAGAATTAATAGTAGGTGAGGTTAGCTCACCGAAAAGATTTTTTCATCATACTACGATGTAATCACCTGTTTTACACACCTAATTTGCGGTCCGAAAGCTACACGTCGCCGCCCTAGGGTCGAAAATGAATATTTCGCCCTAGGGCCGCAAAATCAGCTGTTTATTATTTTAATTCATTCATTTCATTATATACATTACATAAGTTTGTGTTGCTCGTATTATTGTTTAGTTATTTAGTAATTATGGCTATCAGAATCTATAAATAGAAGAGCAAAAGAAATCATAGCAGATTTGTTACCAGCAAAATCAAAAATAAACGAACTAACTTTTTTAGCATTTTGAAATATATCAGTTGTATTAAATGAAACACAAATATGTTCATCTCTCTTTATTAACTTACATAATAACATAACGTAAAACAATCCATACATTAAACATTCATCATGTCCCCATAACCACAAGATAACCTTCTAACAAAGAGTTACACTTAACCAAAAGAAAATCTTGTTTTTGATTAATGTTATATCGTATTAATATTTATTGTAGTATGGTGAAAAATAGCGTTCGTGCCTCGGGCCTCAGTGCTTTTGCAGGCCCTCGAACTTTTCATGACCTCGACTACGTCTCGGTCAAAAAATATCTCGGGCCGGCAAACGCCCACTTTCGGCCCTTGGTACGAAATATACTATTCAGTTCTAGGACCGAAAAGTACCACTTTACGGACTCAAAGCATCCATTAAAGATATAGGTACATATGTTTTTGATGCATTATGAAAAAAAAAAAATATTTGTTGTTTTGTTTGTTGTTTGTTGTTTAAAGTTCCTTGATGCTATTAAGACTTATCGGACGATGCTACAGTGGGAGTCCTAATTTCGGCTATACAGTTGTTATTAGGATATGGATCTTTGACGAGTACCTGACATCAAAAAGGCTCGTGACCTCTATTTACGTTCTATCCGTATAGCCAAGGATTCTTTACTCCCATTAAAAAATCCTAGGGCCCCCACGGGACGCGATCCCCCAACCTTTAGTGTTGTAGGTCGCTAACTAACTATACCACAGGTGACCTCTAGTAATACTCTGGAATCAACAAGCCTTGATGAAGATCCACATTTAGGGATCGAAACGTTGGCATTTCACAATAAAAAATGTTTAACCGAAAACCCTGGCTATTAATCATCCTATCTTAAAGAAAAACAGTTTACTATTTATTTTATTTATCAAGATTTAACTAACGTTGTGTTCATTGTAACGATCCGAACCCAGCGAACTATAGAGGATGCTCTGTTCACAAAGAGTTGAAGAAACTTAGACAGCACCCCCCCGGTGAGAAATCTCGAATTTTATGAAGAACAGGGAAAGAGACATAAAAACGAAAATGAGGAAGCTTCAAATATTGCACCAAACTTAGAAGGTAATCGTGAGCCACCTTTACAGTCAGACTATACTCAGATTCGGAACGTTGCTACACAACCAACTTACACTCCATGACAAGACCATATGACACATCCATTCCCAACCTTCAAATGCCATAGTACCTCCAACAACACAGAAATAACCACACAACTGACAAACTTCATTAACGAATTCAAAAACCTCGTTTCACCCCTTACATCGTTGCTCACATCATTGGTGCAGCACGTTATTCCAGCACTTATCAAATGAAAGGACTGAAAGTAATTCTTTGGAACGCTAATGGAGTAGTAACCCGTAAAAACGAACTTGAAATTTTCCTTTCTGACAATTCGAAGGCGGTGGCCAAGAGACCATCTCGATTAATTACTACTCCTGCACAGGAACGCTGTCGCAGCAGCTCACAAACTTTGCTCATTGCAAAGCAATTTTGCAGATTGCAAATTTTAAATCTTGACAAATAATTTGTATTTAATAAATAAAAAAAAAATAAATAAATATTATTTATTTTAATTATAATAATTATTATGATTAGATAATGTTTACAATATGTACAGAGATCTCTGTACTTATACATATAATAATAATAATAATAATAATAAACTGTTTATTTAACAAAATAAAGACACAAAATAAAAGTTCATAATATACATAAACATATAGGCATGGACAATGTCCGTCTGCCGGGTTGACCACACTTTTTCAATATTCTTATTGTTTTTAAAACCGCATTCAAACGAAATACAGAATTGTACATATTAATCAAACATTAAATAAATGATAATTTATCCTTTGAGGTTTAAAGCTAATTAATATAAATAATATATTTTGTTTTACATTTTTATTGTGTATTAAATTCCTTAATTAAAATTTGTCTGTATTTAACAGCTTATATGGTAAACCAATATAATGGTTTCCAGTTCTTTCCATTTAGATATTCAACAACATTATCCTTATCAAGAATGCTTTGTCCAAACCACTTAATCCTAAACTCCATCAAAATAGGACATATAGCTAGGAAATGGTATAAGTCATCATTTAGCCCCAGGTTACATAATATGCATTTATGGCTTTCTTCTCAACGCCCAACAGAATAGTTCAAATTCAATAATTGACCCCGTACTTTAAGAATAGTTTTAATAAAATGAAAATTATTTTTATCTGAGTTATAACTGTTTTCTCCCAGATTAATGCTTAATTCTTTATATAACTCGTGAAATTTGGATGTACGTGACGACTGAATTAAATAAGATTAAAAATTATGTTTTAATCTGTCTAAAATTATTGCTATCTGGTTCTTAATGTTCGAGCTATTGTTATAATTAATTTGTTCAATACCAGATAAGGAGTTGATAATATTTGAGTGTTCTTGAACCCAATAAATTTTTTTCATTATAATCGTCTTGGCTATAATTTTAGGCCATCTTGAGTCAGGAAGATCCAGAGTTTTACTTAGATACTTTAAATGTAAACAGAGGGTGTAATGAAATAATGGAGAGGTATCAGTTTCTAAATATATGATGTAATTAGGGCTATTTACTTATACATATATGTTTACGCGATATATACGAGGATAGCCGACCGATAATCACGAGAGAGAGAGAGTGAGAGAGAGAGAATCGGCTTGAGCAGCGTTGCAACGAGTACAGCCGGCAACACTGCACTCATCCTCTCGGTTCCAGTTAGCGGCCCTTACCGCTGGCTGCCTCCCGGGGGGTCTGTCTGTCTGTTGGGGCCTTTACACCTCGTCAAGGAACAGAAAATCCCCAGAACATTACCATACCTCATGCAGGAAGGTCTAGAAGCTCAAATGCGACACTAGCGCTAACCACGATCACTAAAGGTGCCTTTACACCTTACGAACTTTACCTTCGAACACCACCCTCGAACAACCTTCGTGAAGCCTTCACGTCGACTGTTCGGGTGTTCTAGGTACTTCATCTGTTCGCCTGGGTTCGGGGGTAGCGCTAGTATCACTTTTTTATTGTTCAGATAATATAAAATATATTGATAATGGAGATTTTTTTGTTTATCATAAGCTAGCTTTGGGTGCGTCGGCCATATTGGTTCGCCTAACGTCACGTGAGGCATAAATGGCTGTTCGCTTCACGTAGGTACGGCAAGGTTCGAAGGAGAACTTGTTCGAAGGTGAGGTTCGTAAGGTATAAAGGCACCTTTAGGCGAACAGATAATCCCCCGAACATTGCCGTACCGGCGATGTCAGGTACTCGCTAAAGACCCCTATCCTAATTATACCTGGATAGGCAAAATTTAGGACTCCCACTGTAGCATCGTCAAATTAGCCTTAGTTGCATAAAGTGACGTTAAATAAACAAACAAACAATTGCGTTACCGGCGAACCACGAACAGCTATTTACAATTAAGGTGCCTTTACAACTTACGAACCTCACCTTCGAACAAGTTCTCCTTCGAACCTTGCCGTACCGACGAGAAGCGAACAGCCATTTATACTTCACGTGACGTTGAGCCAATATGGCTGACGCACCCAAAGCTAGCTTATGATAAAGAAAAAACACTTTATTTCAAAACTATTTTCCCCCATTTTTACGTTATTTCAATTATCTCAAAAACGGCTTTAATGGTTTTGATCAAATTCTTCATGTTTACGGAAAATTAGGTGTTCTTTAATATCAGGTAAGCTTTATCATTATTAAAATGTTCTGAGGGGCCTTAAATGGGGGAGGGGGCTTTTTTGTTCTCCTATAAAGTACCTTTTTTTTTTGTTTACATGAATGAAAAAATCAGAAATGGCTAAATATGAAATATGAAAAAAATGTTATTTAATAATAAGAGAATTTAGTTTTCTTTAGAGAGAGAAAATGCAAACAAAAAAAATCTGGTGCGTGCGCGCAACACACAACTTTCACTTATCAACTTACTTAGATTAGAAATTAATGCGTTTTTTTAATTGCCACTTCTCAAAGGAACAGAACGGCTTTAATTATGAACAATGGTCTGTCATTAAAGGCGTACTCCGCATGCGTGGGCTCAACGAGTTTTATGAGTTGACTGAATATTTTTATTTATTTTTCTCCTCTTTATGTTCTTTAGTTCCAACCTATACCTTGCTGTATATCATATGAAACGGCATAGAATGCGCTTTTAAACGACACCAATCTAGTAGTCCTAGTCAAATTTGGAAAACATCTACAGCTATTTTTAATCATGATTTTTTCTGTTTCTGGACCTTTTTTTGAGGGCTTTAGAGTCCAATAATTCAAACACGGGTAGATATATCTCAGTAATATTTCACAATTTTCTAGTAGATTCAAGTAGTACACATATACCAAATTTCAAGAAAATGTGAAATGGTGAGGCTCAAGCCAGTGTTGAATTGTTGAACAGTTGAAGTGTTGACGTGGAGTTACCCAGTATTCGAACACCGTAAGGGCTGAAGCTTCTTCATCCATTAATATTAAGGTTAAAAATTAAAGTTAAACTTACGAAATGAATATTTAATAAGTTAAATAATAATAAAATAACAACACATACAAACAAATAAAATCAACTGTTAGCATTGTTTATTCAACATTGAGGCTTGAAGAAATAAATTCATATTTTTTTCAATCGGGTTTTCATAGAACTGTGAAGCAATTTGGTGAATATTCCATTCATGAATAATCGACCCCTGCTATAAAAAATGTGTCGATATTGCTATCGTAATTTACGTCATTGATTCATCTCCTTATCAATTTTTTTATGTGATATTATATGGACCCAGAGAAAGAAAAAATTCTTGCCCAACCACTTGTTTGAAGAAATATAACACTTTTATTAAATTACCTCTCTTATGGATGTTTCGAGCAGCACATGCCATATTAAATAATAACATGTTTGATTTAAAAAAGAAATAGAAGTATTAAATTGCGGGGGGGGGGGGGGTGATAATAATAAAAAATCCTCAGTAAAGAAACATCTGAAAATAGTGATAAAATTTCAATTAACTTACGATTATTTAGTGTCTGTTAATTATAATTACCTATTACCGCTTTTTTTTTTTTTCTTTCACTTACCCATATGAAATATATAGTAACGGAAAGTATTGCGATCGTGAAAAATGTCAATATCCGGTTTACAACGGAAATACACTTTAGGGGTCCCCTGAGTCCAAATAACCAAGTCCCGCGAAATGCTCTGTGTGGGTGTGAACAGACTAGCTCGAAAATTATAAACCTTAGGAACCAGAAATTGGGTATTTAGTATATGTATATACCCGCGATGTGACACCGGAAATTTCATCAAAGTTGGTCAAACGTAGGGGGTATTATATTTTTTATAACTTTTTAAGTTGTTTTCGATTTTCTCAAAAACGGGTCTAACGATTTTGATAAAAATGGGTATTTCATATAGGTATATGCCCGCGATATGACAGGAAAAATTCCATCATAATTGATCAAACGGAAGGGGAACTTTATTTCATAACTTTATTTCCAATTTTTACGTTTTTTTCGATTTTCTCAAAAACGGCTTTAATGATTTTGATCAAATTCGCCATGTTTAATGAAAATCAGGCATTCTTTAATATCAGGTACGGTTCATCATTATTAAAATGTTCTGAGGTGGCTTAAATGGGGAAGGGCCTTTTTTGTTTACCTATAAAGTACCTTTGTTTTTGTTTAAATGGAGAAATTATCTGTCTCTCTTTCCGCCTAAAAATAATAAATGGATAAATATGAAATATGAAAAAACCATTTAAACATATACAGGAGAAAAAAGAAAAATATTGCGTCAACTAATAAAAGAAGTTGAGCCCACGCATGCAGCAGTACGCCTTTAATGACAGAACATTGTTTATAATTGAAGCCGTTCTGTTCATTAAATGGAAATTATTTGTTTCATGGTAACTTAATGACGTTTTCAACAACTTTATAAGAGAATTATAAAATCAGACGGAGTATTATCCTTGACTTGCCGAATCATCGCAAGTTAAAACTTTTATTTAATAAAAAAAAAAAAAAAATAGTGTACTTTAAAGAGCAAATACAAACAAAAATAAGTAAATGAATGTGGAAAATTGTGCGACTTCGAGAAATGGCGTTTAACATTTCTCGAACGCAATTTCTGGAGTCAATTTCTAATCAAAGTAAGTTGGTGAGTGAAAGTTGTGTTTCGCGCATCGCACCAGATTTTTTTTTAGATAGCGTTAAATAAATAACATTACATGAATATTATGTTACGATGCATTTTATATACCTACTTATAAGTGATACATTTTATATATCCATATACATTACTCACACATATAAATAAACAAAAATATTAAACTATATTAAAATATCCTAATATATTTAGGTATTATACCCTATTAGGTATTACTGTTCGAGTTCCTTTCTTATATACCGTTCCGAACACGGTGTTCGAAGGTGAGGTACGCACAAAGTAAAGGCAGCTGTTAAAAAAATATTTATATATATTTTATTATTAATAAGAAATATTTTTAAAAATTTTACGGGCAAGAATTGACTCAAGGCGTAAAGAGAATATCGCGCTCACTGAACAAAGAAGGCCTGGTTAATAGGACAACTAACGCCATCTGTTCGTACGTTGAGCAAACCAACAACCTTCAGCTGTCTTAAATATATTGAAAGTATGTACCACAATATTTAGTTGTTAACTATCGATATTTATTTGGTATCACAATATTACGATGACTTTCGACTAAAGGTCGAAATTAAATATCGATCCATTAATTATATATTACCAAAAGACATGTAGTAAGATATATAAACCAATACATTCCTGGGCATAAGAGAATAGTTAAAGTTAATAGATACAAAACGTTTTAAAAATTAAGAGCTATTGGTTCTTAAAATTTAAATATATAAAATAAGATTAATAGAAATTCCTTATTACACATTATCTACACACATGACATTCCTACAAACCCCGAAACATTCCTACAAACTGCTAAGTACGCATACGATACAACAATTTTAAAAAACACCATGACCCTAGACTAGCTTCATTAAACTTACAAAACTACTTAATATATTTGAAAAAATATTTCTCACTTTCGAAAATAAAAATTAAACCATGACAAATCACACCACATGACATTCACACTCCGACGAGAAACATGGCCACCAGTGTATATCAGCGACCACCCAATTCCTCAAACAGACAAAGTATGGTACCTTGGACTAATATTTGACAGAAGGATGTCTTGGGTCACTCAAGTTAAAGTGAAAAGACAGACATTAAACAAACAACTGAAAATACTGTTTTCATTATTTTCCATATCATCAAAAATGAAAATCAGACAGAAACTCAATACATACAAATACCTACTGAAACCTATTTGGACATACGCCACACAAATTTATGGATCAGCAAAAAAAGGCACACTTACAAAAAATACAAACCTTCCAATCCAAAATTTTACGACTAGTAACGAACGCACCTTTGTACGTTGGTAACAAAACGCTACATACTGACCTACAACTATCAACTGTCGAAGAACAGATAAGGATCTATATTCTGGCTTCCATATCAAATTGCAGGTACATAACAATAGACTTATTGATGGCATGGCCACGACTGAGATGGAGAGAGAGCTTCTCTCCTGAAACAAGACCGGGATGAAGTGCTGCTGGACACTATTTTCCCTCATGCCTAAAATGCCAACATCAAAGCAGTTTATCTCACATTCGCTGATTTTCGCTTAGCTGCGATAGGTACGAATAAAAGTATGAAGCAAAAAAATATAACTTTTTCAAATGAATAAAAATAATTAGAAATGCAAAGTTCCTACTAATATTATTGAATAAATAATATAATTAATCCATAGATTATTGAATAAATATACTATCCTTCAATATAGATTAGTATGGCTTTAGAATATTAAATAGCGATTCATAAGGCGCCGGCACTTATCAAGTTGGGGACTTCTCAAGTTCCCGACTTAAACTTCAAAAGGCAATCTGGGATTTAACTTGTATAGACTCTGTTTGTCTCTTAATGGCTTTAGTTGGAAGTTTAAGGCTTTTGTAAAAATCTTATTCAAATGTGGTAATGGAAAGTACAAATTTAAATACATACATGAACTTCACCGAAAAAAAAATTTAAAGGCTAAGTTGATAAAAGATTTCGCGTTTGTTTGTTCAACATCACTTTATGCCATTAACGATATCCGGACAATGCTACAGTGGGAGTCCTAAATTTTCGTATCCAGGTATAATTAGAATAGGGATTTTTAACGGGTACCTGACATGTATTGTAGGTTGCTATGCTAACCACGACACCATAGGTCACCCCCCGATTTCGCATTTTATCACGAGAATAATTTATACCATTTTATTGAAAACGTAACAAAAAAAAAAATGTATCATGCAGATTCCTTTTAAAAAATAAAAAATAAATCATTATAGATATTAATCAATATTTAATTGTTTAAAAATTACGAGGTACCGATCACGATCGGTACGGCCCCACGCTTAGTGGGACGAGCCACACTCCCGTCGGACATCGGCAATAACTCTCAAAGAAATTTCGCTGGACTTCTCAAATTTTGTCAGTTTATGTTTTTGAAAATGCAGAATCTTAATTATTGTCATTTCATTCATAATCATTACATTATAATTATAGAATATATTAGTATAAATTCAAAATGCATTAACAATTTTATATTAAAATTTATAGCAATTACGTTTACAGTAGTATGTAACAATAATAGTATGTATGTAACAATAATAAATAGATAACTACATTGATTGAAAATGTAATTAAATAATAAAAAATTTAATGTAATATACCTTTTTTAAAATTATGAAATTATTCATTAGCTTCACCTTCTACCTTATGAGCAAGCTTCTTGCTTCCTGGGACATTTTACTTTTCACAACACTATTACATTGAGATTGAAATGGGATCGGAGTTTATAGCAAACTATCGATTCTTGACGTTTTTCTGGAATGCTGCTCTCTATAATCCTAAAAATGTTTCTGATTTGTTTCTTGATCCTCATTCCGAAGCCAGGTCGAATCAGTCAAATCTATCTTATTCTTTTAAAGAAAAGAAAAAGGTCATTGTTTCTTTTCATATTTATGATTTTAGCAGCACAAAAGTCGTATATAACTGCGTTTGATTTTGTTTGACAGGACTTTAAAAAAAGGATAACAAAATTATAACTTTAGTCAATTCCAAACTGCCTACTTTAACCAAGCAACTGTGTGTTTTTTTGTTTTTTGTTTTTAGTGAAATATTTTTGTTAACAATATTACAGTGTACTCTTTTAACTTACTAATTATTATAGTGCAGTACAAATTAAATTTATAAAATTAAATACATTTAAAAAAATTAACAATTTTTTTAAATGTTCAAAGCTATTCTATTGGAAATCGTAATTTGGTGAATAAATTTTTGCAGTTGGTTAGAAATATATTAATTTAAGGATTATGAGTTGATGAAAACCCAAATATGCTAGGAAGATGTTCTAAATAACCAAATTCACTCTTGAGTTCAGTGTTCACGCGTGGTAAAATCTAATTTAAACGAGTATAGGAAGATTGTGGCAAGATCAGAAAACTGTTTATAAAAGTTTAAACCTTTGCTAACAATAGGGCATATGTAGTTTTCCGGGCAATTTCCGGCGTTTTACTATATTGTGCCAAATAGTTTACATTTGTTTGAACCATCGTAACTGATGCATATGTTTTTCCAAAACTATATTTCTGGTGTATTAAAATTTATTAGTAATGATTGATCATAATGTAAACATTCCATTAGGTTTAGCCAAAAAATATAGGCACACTAACTTTAAATATAAAAAAGATGAATGTCTTATTGTCATGTTTCAACTCATATTGTATCATTATTAACGCAAAGATTGAGTTGAAAATCAGTGCACATGACGGGGAAAGGATTCTAGTTTATTAATATTACAATGAAATCTCTAAATTTTAACTTTCATCTTTTGGCCCAATGTCCGTCCGGACATTTGACTCGCCCCACTGAGCCACGGTTAGCTCAGTGGTAAGAGCGCTGCGACGTAGATGCAGAGGACCTGGGTTCGATTCCCGGCCGTGGTCGAATCTTTTATCTTCTAGTTAAATAAAGTAAAAATTATAAATTAATTATCTAACGATAACTAATAACTACATAACATTATAGATATAATTTATGGAAAAAATATAATTTATGTTTACTACATATTTTTTTCTAAGCTAAGAATTTTAGAAGCGAAACATTAGAAAGCTCAATTTGATTATTTTATGACAATTCGTTTAAAGTCATTTTTATTAGTACCCAGTAAAACATTGTTTCAGGAGAGGAGGTCTCTCTTCCAACTCCTTATCAGCCGCCTCATGTAAGGCATCTCAGTCGGGCCGGGATAGCCGAGCGGTTCGAATCCGCCCTGGGATGGTTTACTTTTATTTCGTGGAGGCCCCACGGAATAAATCTCGACCTACCCACGATGGCTAGAATGGGTTGGTTACACTTCTAGAGTAACCCCCGTATCCGTTAACCCCCCCCCACCATGGAAGGGGAGTATCCCCCGTATAACCCCCTTCCGCCGGGAAGGGGAACCGAACAAAAAAAAATCTTATATCTTTAAATTTAAAAAATCTAGTGCGTGCGCGCAACACACAACTTTCACTTACCAACTTACTTAGATTAGAAATTGACGTGTTTTGCTAAATATCATTTCCCAAAGTCACACATTTTTCTACATTCATATCTTATTTTTGTTAATCGTTAAAGCCGTTTTTGAGTAAATAAAAAAAAAAACGTGAAAATGATACAAAATTTAGTTAGTAAAGTCCCCCCTCCCGTAGGTCAATTTTGATGAAATTTTTACAGTCATATCTCGGACATATATATACATCAAATACCAAGTTTGATCAAAATCGTTAAAACCGTTTTTGAGTAAAAAAAAAAAAAAAACACATGAAAATGATACAAAATTTATTAAGTAAAGTCCCCCCTCCGGTTGATCAATTGTGATGAAATGTTGGTTATCACATCTTTGGCATATAAATACATCAAATACAAAGTTTGATCAAAATCGTTAAAACCGTTTTTGAGTAAATAAAAAAAACATGTGAAAATGATACAAAATTTATTAAGTAAAGTCCCCTCTCCGGTTGATCAATTTTGATGAAATTTTTACAGTCATATTTCAGGCATATAAATAGATCAAATACTCAGTTTAATCAAAATCGTTAGAGCCGTTTTTGAGAAAATCGAAAAAAACCTAAAAAGTTATTAAGTAAAGTACCCCCTCCCTTTAAGTAATTTTGATGAAATTTATGCTGTCACATCGCGGGCATATACTTACACTAAATACCCAATTTCAGGATCGCACGGTTTATAGTTTTTGAGCTAGTCTGTTCACACACACACACACACACACACACACACACACACACACACAGACACACACACAGACACACACACACACAGACCATTTCGCGGGACTTGGTCATTTCGACTCAGGGGACCCCAAAACGTGTATTTCCGTTGAAAACCGGAAGTCGAAATTTTTCACGATCGCAATACTTCCACTTACTGTATATTTCATATATAGGTAAGTGAAAGTAAAAATGCTTTTGTAGGTATTTGGGGATGTGAATCAATGATTTTTTGAATAAATTGGAGATAGTCAATTTACGGTATTTTCCTTCTCGTGGCCCACTGTGCGCCGAAAATGTTTTCAAAAAAATGACAGTAACCACCCAACAGACAAATGAAATCAGAGGAATATATTATCTTTTTCCCCAGTTCGTAATCTGCAGTATTTTTCTGACAAATACATTTCTTTTTTCAAATTTTTAAAGACCATACTTGGGTAATTTCGGCATTTAAAGATCTTGAGGGCTCCAGGGTTTATTATGCTATAAAACTTTAATGAAAAAATACTACACGGAAACGAAATGTCAACACAACGTATATACATATTATATTACTATATACGTCAGATATAATAACAGGGAGGTCACCGGTGGTGTAGTGGTTAGCAAGGCAACCTACAATACGAAAGGTAGCGGGTTCGCGTCCCGCCGAGGCCTTAGAATGTTTTAATGGGAGTAAAAAATGCTTGGCTGTCCCTCGGATATGACGTAAAATGGATGTCCCGAGCCTGTAAGATGTCAGCTACTCTTTAAAGATCCCGATCTTAATTATACCTGGTATAGACTAATTTTAGGACTCTCACTATATCATCGACCGATTAGCCTTAGTAGCATAAAGGGAAGTTAAACAAACAATAATATATGGGAAGTGAGGTTAGGTTATGGTGAAGTCGGTTATTTTGTTTTTTCGCCTGGGGACTAGGCGAAGCACATTTTGATGACACCCCTCGACCCCCTAACTTCCCCCGACCACCAAAACCCACTTAATGGATAATTGCCTTCACAAAACTTACTACCATTATCTCAAGGCCTTTAATACAGTACTATTCCTAAAACGTATCTGTTATCGCACAGGCTCGTGACTATTATGTAGTCAGTTAATAATAAGCGGTTGGAACGAACTGTTTAGGTCCTAGTCTTTCCGTGGCCTAGTCCATGAAGGCATGGAACTGCCACACTGTTCTGGAACATTCCAGATCTGACCATTTACGATCATATATAAGGAGCGAGTGACTGAACGAGTTAGTCTGAGTCGAAATCTGTGTCTTGACTGTGTAGCTCAAGTCATGATTGTGTCTTATAACGTTATCATTTTTGTAACCTGCTCAAATAAGTCGTAATAATTAGTTGGCATTGATAACTGTATATTTTTGTTGAATAAATTTTTGTTACCCACATAAGTGCTACAATATGGTTTTCTTATTATGTCTGCAGAATGGCTATTTAGTTTTTGTATATCTATTTTATAATTAACTGTTTCATGTATATATATATATATATATATATATATATATATATATATATATGTATATATATATATATTTAGTCTCTATAGATTTTCAAATTTTCAATTTTTTTACTGAAAAAAAAAATGGTGTTAGAGATTGTTAATATAATAAATTAGAGATACAATGTATGTAAGAATATTCTTATATTTTTTTATTACTTTCACTTACCTATTTATAAAATATAAAGTATAGAAAATTTCGACTTCCGGTTTTGATGGAAAATACGTAATGGGGATCCTTGAGTCTAAATAACTAAGTCCTGCGAAATGGTCAGTGTGTGAACAGACTAACCCAAAAATTATAAACAGAAAGAACCTGAAATTGAGTATTTGATGTATCTATGTACATATATGCCAGCGAGAATTTCATCAAAATTTGTCAAACGGAGGGGGACTTTTTTTGTCTCACTTTTATAACTTTTTATTCCATTTTCTCAGAAACGGTATTAACGATTTTAATTAAACTCGTCATGTTTAAAGAGAATTAAGTATTCTTTAACATCAGATAGGTTTTATCATTATTAAAATATTCTGAAGGGGCTTAAATGGTGATTGAAACTTTTTTGTTTTCCTATAAAAATATAGGCACACTAACTTTAAATATAAATAAAAAAGATGAATGTCTTATTGTCATGTTTCAACTCATATTGTATCATTATTAACGCAAAGATTGAGTTGAAAATCAGTGCACATGACGGGGAAAGGATTCTAGTTTATTAATATTACAATGAAATCTCTAAATTTTAACTTTCATCTTTTGGCCCAATGTCCGTCCGGACATTTGACTCGCCCCACTGAGCCACGGTTAGCTCAGTGGTAAGAGCGCTGCGACGTAGATGCAGAGGACCTGGGTTCGATTCCCGGCCGTGGTCGAATCTTTTATCTTCTAGTTAAATAAAGTAAAAATTATAAATTAATTATTTAACGATAACTAATAACTACATAACATTATAGATATTATTCATTTTACCTAAAGATAATAAATTAAGGGATCACCTGTAATGTATTGGTCAGCATAGCAACCTCCAATACTAACGATCATGGGTTCGCGTCCCGCGGTGGCCATAGTATTTTTTGAAGGGAGTAACAAACCCTCGGAGAGAGACGTAAAATGGAGGTCCCGAGCCTATGCGATGTCAGGTATTCATTAAAAATCCCTATCCTAATTATACCTGGATAGGCAAAATTTACGACTCCCACTGTAGCATCGTCCGATTAGCCTTAGTAGCATAAAATGACGTCAAAAAAAAAATCAAATTTAATATTATATATTTTGGATAACAGAATCGTATTTTTCTTGTTGTAGTTTTAGAAAATTCAACAATAAAAGCGCAACATCGAACATAAAATGAATTTGACTATCTAGTTTGACTAGCTATATCTAAAACCTAATTCACCGAATAGTATTAATAGTAATTAGTAGTATCAATTCCTTCATAATTTCAAGATTATAAGCAAGAAAATACAACGTAAATTAATATATAAAAATAACGTAAATAAAAATTAAATGATAATATATTATCAATAAAATTGTAGAAAAAAATTGAGAAATAAAAATTAAAAATAAAATAAATACGCAAAGTAGCGATCCAGAGAGCATTGACCCACAGCCTACAATGCTCGCTTTCCTTTGGCTGACCTTGTCCCTATGCGCCTGCGCCGGCACAGACTCGATTTTCACTTCGTATTTAGTAAATATGTGTATATAAGTATATAAATACATTATAGAAAGTTTTTATTAATTTAATAGATATTTTAGTCGAACTACCGACTACAATAGCGTTTAATTGTGATCTTGTCAATACAGATTTTCTTTTTTTATTTACGTAAAACTGTTTATGGTACTCCCTCGTTTTAGGAGCTCCATTATGGCCGGCGGCTTCAGAAAACAACAATATTTATTAATCACGCCTTATTAACTATCGAAAATATCGATAGTTTTTTTAACTATTGATTGTACTATCGAAACCTTTGCTTTAAAAGGATAAAGTGACAGCCTCCTTCTCTAAAAAACTAATGGAAATAAGCAAAATGTAACATTATATATGAGGAGGTGAGGTGTAAAACTCGTTCGTTCCATTTTTTTGAGAAATTAAAATGGCAGTGGATTCTATATATATAAATATAGATATTTTATTGCTCTTTAACATATCCTATCAGATCGAAGCAAAACTTGATTTTTGCTATACAAAATAGTGGTTTGTTACAGAACTGCTTCGTTCCATAGCCCATTGTGTTTCAAAATTGGGTCGTTACTTGTTATGAAGCAAAACTCCTTTATACTTTTCACCCAGCTATATTCATAATCGATTTTACAATTGCTCAAACAAGCTGAAAGACGTTGAAAATCTGCTGAAAAAGCATTTTGGTGACAATTGGAGGGCCAATGATTCATTGAAGTATTACAGTTGTTCAACGAGTTCTCAATATATCTGCCTCAGACGAGGGAAACAACGAACAACAGGATGGTGAAGTCGCTATTATTGAAGAAGGCGATGGCCTTAGAATCTAGTCTTTGTGTAACATTTTTGTAGTCAGATGTTTTATATCAGGACGCTCATATTGTTGGAAAATTCATCAACAGAAAGGATGTTTAGTCAAATGTTTTAACCCAGTGGGTGATATTATTTTGTAAAATGATACCGAATTTATTAATACAATGGTTGAGAACCTAAATAAATATCACTTATTAAAAAAACTTCGCTTTTGTTTTCTTCACCTAGTATTATTGTCCTTATTGGAAGATCAACTTACGCTGGGTGAATTTAAACTCGTTCGTTCCAATGTAGTGTGCAGCAAAATTCTTTCCTTTAAACATTTTGTTGCGAAACTTTCTCATTTCAAACTATGTTACTTTTAAATCAGGAATTTTTTTCATTCCAAGCTCACTTCCACAGGGTAGCTGTACCTTCCGAAGGAATTTTTTTTTTTTTATCTGGCCACAATACAAGGCGTGATTAGTTTTTTGAGTTACCTGAAAAAGTGTTCATGTGGAACGAACGATGAACATGTATTTCTATCAAAAAATGATTATCTACTCAATAAAAAAATATTTCTTCAACACAGTATCACCCTAACTCCCTCATCCATTCTCATTGCTTCCTTCTTTCCTTTCCATTCCCTTATTACCTGGTCAACCTCCAAGTCGGTTGAAAGGACAGTGGTCAAGAGCTCTTCTACAGCAATAGACTGAAATATTTGAAAATGCCTCCAGAAACTAAAAAAATTGAAAAATCTTTAAAGATAAAAATCTTAAAAGATCTTTCACAGCATGCAGAAAATAAAGGTATTACTTCGGATAAGCAACTCCAAGATGGCGGCCGGCTTCAGTAAGCAACAAGGTATTCCGATCACGCCCTACCCGATATCCACGATCCAGTTCGTGTTTACCGAGAGTTCCCGAGGATCGATGTCGGCTTTATCCACATTTTGGAATAAAATTCATTCGTTGCTTAGTTCATTAGGTTAGGTCTGATCCAAACAAAACCTTCAAATCATATACAATAAATAATATTGTATATGTAAATAATAAATCATATACAATTTGTTCTTTTTCCTATGGAGTCATATCATTTAAAATCATCATCAAATACTTTTTAAAAATATCCTTTTTGGTTATTTACATTTTTCTTGAAATAACAAAAAATTATAATTTGGTTGTTAGGAATACTCGGATTTTTACATTATTAATTTATTTGTACCTTTTGCATTTAATCATATAAATAAAACAATAAATTATTTTTAGAAAACAAACGACTACATTTACAAAACATAAGATTAAATTTATTTGTTAAATATTTCTGGCCATCAAATTTTAAATTTTAAGCAACCATCACAGGAAATTTTCATACATTTAAATAGTACTTCTACTCATATCTATCGTAGTACTTTAATGATATTAAAGAAACATTCATTTGTACATTATGTTAGTTGTCACCATTATTGAGGCGGGAAGGCTATCTCGACTATATGTATCTGCTCGGGAACGCTCGGTAAACCCGAACTGAATCGTGGATATCGGGTAGGGCTTGATCAGAATACCTTGTTGCTTACTAAAGCCGGCCGCCATCTTGGAGTTGCTTATCCGAAGTAATACTAATAAAACTCGAAATTGCCGATTAAGATGAATTTAGGCATTCGTATAAAACGTAAAGAAAATACCCTTTTTGGAGGATATAATTCGATTTCATCAGAACAATTATAATAGGCGCGAGGAATTGCCACAAGTCATCATCGATATTAGAGGAATTTGAATGATCGCATAATTTCCTCCAATTAGTAAAAATATGATGATCAGGATTTCCAGTTTGAAAATATTTTTATTTCCGGAAGCCAACGTTATATATCCTATACTTATAGGGTGATAAAGAAATAATAAAATAAATAATAATATTACTATAATTGATATTATTATATTCAACCAGTAAATAGTTTAATTTAAATATTAATTTTGGAGATTAATGATAAGTTCTATTATTTTTTACTAAAGTTTTAAAGGTGTTAATCCTATTTATGATTTACAAAATCATTGTTTTGTATTAAACTATTAAAACTATTTTTTTTAGAATATTTACTTTTATTTAATATGTTGAGTGGAATTATTATTTTTCTTTTACTTTCTTTACTATGATTGGAATTTATAGTTTTATAGGTTTTTTCTTTTATTTTTAATAATTATAAATTATGGATTTGCATTATATTTTTCTCTATTCTTTTTAGTTTTTACAGTTTGTGAAGGTGCTTTAGGTTTATATATTTTAGTTAGATTAGTCCGAAGACAAGGTAATGATTATTTATCAAGTATATCAATTTTGTTTGCTGTTGTAGGCTTTCGAAAATAATTTTTTTTTCAAACTGAAAATCCTGTTCATCATTTAACTTAGCGTAAAGATTAACAGTTGACTATCTCTTACCCCTAAAAATATGATGCTTGAAAAATAACGGAAATTTATTTTTAAATTTATATTAAAAGGTAAAAATTTCTCTTCCTATTTTTGTAAATGTTCTATGGGGCTAAAATGACCCAAGTGGATGAAGAGCTCATCTTTTTTGTAAATAAATAAATAAATTAAAACGTTAAATAATCAAATTAATTTTACAGGATTAATTCATTGCGTAAGGTAATCGAAATTTCATACTAAAATTTTATGAACATGTTAAAACATTATCTTCATTTGCTAGGTATCGATAGTTGAGAATCGACTCGAGAACCTGATTCGATCGGCTATTAGTGGTTGGGGGAGGGCAATTGGAGCCGAAGGTTGTTTTATTGAATGAGCTCGCCTCGGCCCGTCTTCTCATTCACAACTATCTTCTCAATCGCTACAAATATTTATATTATTTCTTTTAACAATTATATAAAAATAATAAATAATATTATGTATGGTAAACTCTTAAATTTTAGACAAATTAGATCAGCCAAGTTCAAAACCAACTTTTATATTCTAACTCTTATGTGGGTTAAAAATTTTTATTCAAATGAAAATGTCAATTTTCAATGCCACACAAATTATGAAAACACAAATATTAGACAGGTTTCAAAAACTATCTCTTAGTTACATAGAAATAATCATATGACTTGAGCTTCTCAACCAAGACTAACTCCATCGATCCCAATATTTTATGGTAAGGAGAACAATCTTCTTAAAATTCATAATTGACTATAATTCATTCGTTATTCTTAATTTATTTCAGTCTCTGTTGAAAGAATACAGTTTCATTCATTATTCTGGAATAAAGAAATACAATCAGAAAGAATTTATAATGATTTTCAGTAACGTGGTAAATCGTTGTTTAAGCTTCACATTCGATGACTTAACCCCTTTTGACCAAACACCAGTGATATATTATTTCTCAAGGCCTTTTTTTTTTTTTGTCGGTACGCCATAACTTCCTTAATGCTTCATCACATTTCATGAATGAGGATGCATCATTTTAAAGCTTTCCTTAACCGCTACACCTGAAAAATACACAAATCACTTACTTCACCGATTTGATTGGGAGTTTTGAGCGCAAAACCGCGGGGTTCCTAAGGCGAAAACAATTTGCAGGGAAAATGGTAGCGGGGGATTCTTCAAGTGGAGTAAAAAATAATTATAATAATCCTCTGTTCATTTCTAGAGTTATTTTTTATTCTTTAATAGTCAACAATAAAAAACGATTAGTTTCTTCCATACCAAAAATTGAAAGTTGAAATTTTAATTTATGTTTTTATTGTAAGATTATTAATATTTTTACAAAAATATTTTGTCCTTATTACGGCACATTTTAGTAAATGATGATTTACAGGCCTTGTGTGCGTGTATATATATATATATATATATATATATATATATGTTTGTGTATATAGGCGAACCACTTTATAACTAACCGTCCAATAAAAACCAATATATAAGCGAAAATCACACAAAATAAATAATTTTAAGCATGATTATAGATAATGGCTTATCCTGGCTTAAGATGGTAGCAATTGATCTAGGACCGGGATGTGTCAGATAATATATTCCTCTGATTTCTTTTGCCTGTTGGGTAGTTATTGTCATTTTTGTGAAAACATTTCGCGGTGCACTGTGGGGGCGAGAAGGAAAATACCTTAAAGTTGACTATCTCCAATTTATTAAAAAATCATTGAATCACACCCCTAAATACCTAAAAAGCATGCTCTAAATTATTTAAAATTTGAAATATAAGTTTAGTTTAATAAATGATCTGTGAAATTTGACAGCTGCTTCAGCCTCCACCCAAAGAAAAATAGTAAAAGAGCAATTTTCGGCACTGATTCTGATCTAGCTATTTTCATCCTGTCAAAACTGTCTAAATATCAGAATGAGGTGATCAGAAAGGCGATTAAAGGCGAGGATTTCAATGTTTTTCCATAAAGTTTTACAAGACATTAACTGACTTAAAAAAAAAAAGAAAAAAAAAAAGTTCTACCTTATAGGAAATTGAAATTGTATTAAATCAAAGTAAATTGTGCCGTTTCACCCAACTGTGTGCCGCCATTCGGATGGTGTGTTCAATGGAGGTACCGTGCCTGTGCCATGTTAAGTACTCGTTAAAGATTACAGTTACAAAAAAGTAACTTGCGGTAGATTTCTGAATTAGTCCCCACATCAATAATACTGATACACAATTTTAAAAGCAAACACCCGAACAGGAATGACTACGGCCAGATATACCAGAGAGGTTGCTGGTATATCCATTAATAAGTATGGCATTGAAATGTAAACACTGCCGTGTGAGAGGATCAAAACTGAGTTGAACTGGGCCCGGGTTATAAATGTCCGGCTTGTTCTGATTAATGATCCCAACTCCCACTGCTTACTGGATCGATAGTCTTGTCTAACTCAGCTGGTTAATAATAATCACCGCTGCCTACCAAATTGTTAAGTCCACTTATGCTAGAGTAACTTTAATATCTTACTTAGGAACGGATCGGATTTTATATATATTATATATTTTTTTCTAAGCTAAGAATTTTAGAAGCGAAACATTAGAAAGCTCAATTTGATCATTTTATGACAATTCGTTTAAAGCCTTTTTTATTAGTAGCCAGTAAAACATTTTTTCAGGAGGGAGGTCTCTCTTCCAACTCCTTATCAGCCGCCTCATGTAAGGCATCTCAGTCGGGCCGGGATAGCCGAGCGCGTTTGAGCGCGACCCGCTTTAGCACGCTCGAGCCGAACGGTGGCGGTTCTAATCCGCCTTGGGATGGTTTACTTTTATTTCGTGGAGGCCCCACGGAATAAATCTCGACCTACCCACCATGGCTAGAATGGGTTGGTTACACCTCTAGAGTAACCCCCGTATGCCACACATAGCCAGGAAGGGGTACCGAACAAAAAAAAAAACAATCTTATATTTTAAATTTAAAAAATGCTTTTGTAGGTATTTGGGGATGTAAATCAATGATTTTTTGAATAAATTGGAGATAGTCAATTTACGGTATTTTCCTTCTCGTGCCCACTGTGCGCCGAAAATGTTTTCAAAAAAATGACAATAACCACCCAACAGGCAAATGAAATCAGAGGAATGTATTCTCTTTTTCCCCAGTTCGTAATCTGCAGTATTTTTCTGACAAATACATTTTTTTTTCAAATTTTTAAAGACCATACTTGGGTAATTTCGGCATTTAAAGATCTTGAGGGCTCCAGGGTTTATTATGCAATAAAACTTTAATGAAAAAATACTACACGGAAACGAAATGTCAACACAACGTATATACTTATTATATTATTATACACGTCAGATATAATAAAAGGGTGGTCACCTGTGTTGTATTGGTTAGCATGGCAACCTACAATACGAAAGGTAGCGGGTTCGCGTCCCGCTGTGGCCTTAAAACGTTTTAAAGGAAGTAAGAAATCCTTGGCCGTCCCTGGTATAGGACGTAAAAGGAGGTCCCGAGCCTGTATGATGTCAGCTACTCTTTAAAGATCCCTATCCTAATTATACCCAAATTATGCCAAGTTTAGGACTCTCTCTGAATCATCGTCCGATTAGCTTTAGTAGCCTAAAGGGACGTTATACAAACAATAATATAAGGGAAGTGAGGTTAGGTTATGGTGAAGTCTGTTACTTTTTTTTTTGCCTGGGGACTAGGCAAAGCACATTTTGATGACACCCCTCGACCCCCTAACTTCCCCCGACCACCAAAACCCACTTAATGGATAATTGCCTTCACAAAACTTTCTACCATTATCTCAAGGCCTTTAATTCAGTACTATTCCTAAAACATATCTGTCATCGCACAGGCTCGTGACTATTATGTAGTCAGTTACTATTTTTCATAACTAACCTCTCATAATACGTCATTTTATATTAATAAAACAACACTTTTTATTGCACAATATTTACAAAGGAAGCCCCACACACTAAATCCAAAAATCTTTCTGCCTACTCTGCGTACTTTGTCCTTGATTATTATTTTTATTTTTTAACTAACTATCCCAATGAGTTACCATTACTATTTTTTCCCCATAAATTACTTTTAATATATAGCTTTAGTCCCTCCCTTATGTATGGATCCCCTCTCTTCACTCACCTCACTGATGGGACACTGAAACACTTGCAGCAATTTCAGAACAGCATATTACAGAAAATCACTCGGTCAACTTCAATGAAAAAAATGAAAGCTGAACAACTGCATGAAATATTTGAGCTTGAAAAGACTTCAGAATTCATCAGGAAAAGGCGTAGAAAATTTCTGGATTCGTTGCCTGCCATATCGAACCCTCTGTTCAACACACTGACTCCGCCACCGGCTCCAGTTCGCTGACAAAACAGCTCTATTTTCAACCTTTAGGATATAAGTTAGTAGGATATTTTTAGTTAATAAGATAATTAGATTAATCATTATTGTAAGTACTCCCAACACAAAATATGGGTGAGCCCCATCACTCCAAGGAAAATAACATTGAGAAACATGTAACAACAAAACATTATCATAACCACAAGATAGACTTAAAATGTAACACTGTTACAGTAAAAGGTTCTAATATAGTTAAAACATTTGTATTCTTATTACACAATAAATTTATTCAGGGGATTTGAAAAAAAAAAAAAAAAAAAAAAAAAAAAAAAAAACTATGTATTGATTTTCGCTGATTTGAATTGGTTTTTATTGAACGGTTATTATTATAAAGTGGTTCGCCTATACATGCACATAATGGCTGTAAATCATCGATCACTAAAATGTGCCGTAACAAGGTCTAAACATTTTTGTAAAGAAAAAATAGCAATCTTACAATAGCAACAAATATTAATATTTCAACTTTAAATTTTCGCTATGGAAGAAAATAATCGTTTTTTATTCTTGACTATTAAAGAATAAAAAACAATAAAAATTAACTCCAAAAATGAACATTGGATTATTATAATTATTTTTTACTTCACTTAAAAAATCCTAGGCCTCCTGGCGGTTTGTAAGCCGCTATGCTAGCCGCTGTTCCACAGGTGACCCCAATATAGGGTAAACCATAGGTTATTGATACCCCAACTTTAACTTAAAGAAATAACAAGTCCAAATTTTATTTCAAGATATGCATGAATCTAATGTTTGAAGGGTCCTCTCCTCATTTTTATAACTTTCTTTTCGATTTTCTCAGAAAAGGTATTAACGAATTTAATGAAACTCGTCATGTTTAATGAGTATTAAGTATTCTTTAACATCAGATAGGTTTTATCATTATTAAAATATTCTGAAGGGGCTTAAATGGTGATTGAAACTTTTTTTTTTTCCTATAAAGTATACTTTAATAAATTTATACATAACTGTATGGTTTACCCTATATAGTAATTTTATTAAGGTACAAAAATTAAGATGGAAACAATTGGACTTTTTTTTTTAATAAACATATTATAAAGGACGAGAAGAAATTTACCACTCATTGGTTGATTATGAAATTTATAGTACACCATACAAACTACGGCCTTTATTTACAGAAGTCGAAATTTTCAACCTCCGGAATTTCACACTAATCTTAAAAAATAAAAACATTTTTAAAATATTGTTTTAAGAAAGTTGTTATTGGTAGAAAAATAAAACGAAATGAGAATAAACATCGCAAAGAATGGAAGAGGGCAAAGACCGCACCAGAATGGATCAGCTGTGGGCTCAGTTTTTTGCGGAGTTTTTTTTTTTATCGACGGCAGTTATAGGGGAGGCAGTGGCCCATTAATTACCCGCCCTATTTAGTAGGCCTTGGTAGGATTCCCGGGCCCGCCAAAATAAAGAAGTAAATCTTATCTTATCTTATCTTCAAATTATTACCTTTTTTTTATTTAACTTTTTTGTTTACGTATTTGATGGTCTTAATTTCAGGATTATTCTAACAAATTCGTTTAAAACTTTTCAGTTTCTGATGATTTTTGTAACCAGCATGTGGGTCATTGTCAGTGCTTAAATTGAAATAGAACTACCACTTAAATATATGTTTATATTTATAATATAACATATATCATCTTATATATATTACTTCTCAAGGCCTTTTCTTTTTGTTGGTACGCCACAACTTCTTTATTACTTCATCAAATTTCATGAATGAGGCATCATTTTAAAGCTTTCCTTAACCGCTACACCGGAAAAATATACAAATCACCCATTTCGCCTTCGATTGCGAGTTATAAACGCAAAACTGCGGTTTTTGCGAGAATATCAAAATTGTCGTAGAAGTTTCTTAATGGTGTAAATCTTTTCAGGTTTTCAAGGAGAACATTTTTGGCCATTTACAATTTTTCGATTGCTTCCTTCGTAAGCAAAAAACTGCAATTCTCACACGCCATCTTTTGCGACTTACAAGCAAAATCATGCGATTTCAGTCAATAGAAACAGCGCACTCGATTTCCGCGAAACCGATATGTGTATTAAAGTATTCCGTCTTTTAACCTTTTTAAAGGAAAGGAGTTTTGGAGTCAGGTTTGCTTGAAGATTGAAGAAGAGAATTCAGGTTGAAACTTTGGTATAAAAGTAAAACATATTGTGAAATAGCTTATATGATCTCATCCCAACCATTTTCTCATATATACAGACTAAGTTAATCCTTGCATTAAATTTATACTGAATTTGTTTGTTCTTTTATTTAACGTAACTTTAAGCTACTGTGGCTAATCGGACGATGCTACAGTTGGAATCCTAAATTTTGAATATACAGGTACGATTAATTGGGATTAGGATCTTTAAGGAGTACCGGATGTAGCATAGTCTAAGGACCTCTATTTCAAGTCCCATCCGAAGGACGTCATAGCCAAGGTCTTTTCAGCCCCTTTTAAAAATCCTAGGGCTTCCTGGATGCGAACCATATAGTTAGCTGTGCTAACCACTACACCACAGGTGACTCCATATAACTTGTATTGCTGTTTATTTTTTTTGTGCTTAGGATGACCCACATTCTTTGGTCTACATAAAGAAATTTACAAAAAAAAAAAAACTGAATATTTGTAATAATCATTAGGTATATACTTATTTCTAAGAGCCTGTTTTTTGTCGAAACGCCATAACTTCCTTAATACTTCATCAAATGTCATGAATGAGGCATCATTTTAAAGCTTTCCTTAATCCCTGAACCGGAAAAATATACAAATCTCTCATTTCGATTGCGAGTTATAAGCGCAAAACCGCGGTTCAAGAAAATCAAAATGGTCCGAAAGATTTCTAAATGGTATCAATCTTTTCAGGCTTTCAAGAAGAACATTTTCGGTCATATACATTATTTCGATTAAACCATTCGATTGCGAGCTTTAAGCGAAAAACTGCAATTCTTATCAGGAATTTCAAAATCGTTGCATGGCTTTTTCGAAGGTGCCATTTTTTTCAGTTTGTCGAGAGGAATATTTTTGGTAATATACACTTTTCCGTTTCGAATCACAAGCAAAAACATGCGATTTCGGTCAATAAAATCAGCGCACTCGCTTTCCGCGAAACCGAAAGTCCTGTAAACACGTATGTACTATGTAAATACCATAAACTTATGTTTCAAAAAATAAATAATCTACAATTTAAATCTATAATTTATTATCTATACCTATTATCTATTTATTGTCTTTTAAATCTATTCTTTATACTTCAATCCTCACAAATGCCCACGACCCACTATATACTATGTACTGTATACTAAACATCCGCTGTGTACTTCAATTAAGTCAGATTTAAGTAGGTTAGAGTAGGAATGCTTCGCAGGGGTCAGCTAGTATTTTTTTAAAGGCCTTATTCCTTATCTTGAACTTAATATAAATAAGAAACAAAGGTATTCAAAAAGCTTAGAGCGGATATGAAGCAGCTGGCACTAACTATACTCATCCCTGACTCAACACCTACCTACACACCTGGCAGTTATAACAAGGACGAACTTTCGTTTAGATCAGCGTGGAAACCAGAAGGCGATTCTTGTCAGATTCCATCTTAATGGTCTTATTATAATAATTATATTTTATTCTAGCAATTAATCGTGAATAATGACTTTGACATAATTATCATAGCAATTCAAGGGAAAATAAATAAATTAATGATGATGACCGGAAGATGGTATTGGATAAACTTCATAAAAGTTAAAATAAAGATAAAAATTTCTCTTCTCTTTGACAATAATGACATACCTTGCCGACTTGTAATATTCTATTTTTTTTTTTTTTTTTTTTTTGACCGTATTCCTCTGAGTCATTTGTTAAGGGTCTTTCGCTTTAACTTAACATTCGGGGCTAACTTCATCTTTTTGTCTGTGATAATGTATGATATAAGATAGATCCAGCTCAGGAATTTCGATATTCCAAGAGTAAACGTGATGTGTCATGATTTAATCGAATTTTCCATAGTTTAGATCAGTCGTTTAATTTATGTAGGTGTGGTTTTATTGTTAGTTAGGCATGTTTAGTGGGAGTCCTAAATTGTGCCTATCCTTGTATAATTAGGATAGGGATTAGTGACCGACCGAAGTTTCGGTTTCGGTTTCGGTTTCGGTTTCGGCCAGGCCGAAACTAGCTCCTGTGTCTGATATCTCCAAAAAGTAAGTAGAACTACACGATTTCAGTTTGTAAGCTCGATCACTTTCATGACATTTAACACCCTTGAATTTAATAGTGGGGCGTATCTGTTATGTTAGTTAATTGCACTTAGAACATAGATTGTTCCCATTCTTTTGGTTTCTTTACTTGATTGAAAACTTTAAGTTGGGTGTGGAGACAAAAATTTGAGTGTGACAAACATAAATGTCCTCGAAAATCACATCAAGTCTTAACAAGTAATGAAAGTATGCTTTTCATACAGAATTTTTACGTTAAGTGTAAAGAAAAGTATTTATTGTTTACCTTGAGCGTTAAGAACCTTTTTTTGCTACTAATCATCTCCTCATTAATAATGAAATTTGTTTTCTAAAAAAAAAAGATAAGCATAAATAAGAATGTATATTCTAAATACTTAAACTTAAATTAGTCGACATTTCCACAGATTCAATTTAAAATTGAAAAAAATATTTTAGTCAGAAACATTGTCAATAAGTGGTGGTAGTAGGTTTTTGTCTTTGTTCTTGTATGGAATGGGAATCAGTTTCAAAACCAATTTTTCAACCTTGGCAATTCCCTTTTCCCACAACGGTTCACCAATAACATCCCAAAAACTTGTCTCAATTTTTACCATGAAGAAGCACGTTTTCGACCAGAATTATTCTATAAATTTTCAAACTAGATTAAATCCACCTAACATTTGAGACCAAAACTGACTCAGTAGATTAAATAGCTTCTGACATACAGCTTTAAGTATTCAATAGGCCGTCATTTTGTATTCTATCGGCTTTGTTATGGAAAGATTAACTATATTATTTATTATTTATACATAATAATATGAATTTTTATTAATATCTGACTGTTATTTCAAGTTTTAGAACTATACTAGTTAAAGTGGTATGGTCTTACATCCCACGGGGACCAGGCGTACTAGGAAGGAGGGGTCCGGGATTCGATCCTATAACTTAACTACTACACCTTTTTTACCACTCTTGTTTACCTGCTCACTTATTAAATGAATAATTGAGTTAAATTACTGTTATTTTATAAGCTTCCATTGATATTATTGCTAAACTAGACATATTACACGCTTACATATATTATATATAGACACGTAAATAAGTTTCGGTTTCGGTTTCGGTTTCGGCCCGAAACTAGGTCTATGGCTGAAATTCGGTTTCGGTTACGGTTTCGGCTAAAATTTTGGTTTCGGTCCGACACTAATAGGGATCTTTAACTAGGACCAGAAACTGTACAGGCTCGGAACCTCAGATTTTACGTCCTACCCGAGGGACGGCATAACTGAGGATTTTTTTACTCCCTTTAAAAAATCATATGGCCACCGCATTGAGAAGGTTGCTTTGTTAACCGCTATACCATAGGTGACCCCTAACATTGAAGTCGTATGATTCAAACGAAAAATCATACAAATCCAGAACTACACGAAAATAAGGTGAAACAGAACGGGAGTGAAGGAAGGAGGAAAAGTAGGAGAGGAGAAAATAAAGCGATAAAGGAAATGATCAGAGAGGCCGAGGATACCCGCTAAGCTGTTTACATCGATTTGCCAGCCTTCAGCCATCTTCGGCAATCCTCGGGGGATCCGCGAACTTCACTGCTTCTACAAACACCCCGTGATCCCATGGGATTGGTGGGGAAGGGGTGTGGGTAGTTGGTCTGTTCTACTGATCATGAGTCATTTTTATTATGAATAAATGGTTATAACTCAAGAAGATGGTTACAACTCAAATTATCTGGTGCGATGCTTGCAACACACAACTTTAACCAAGTAACCTACTTAGATTAGAAATTGACATGTTTTGATAAATATGTAATCCCCTATCAGCAACTTCACACATTGTCCCATATTCATTTACTTATTTCTGTATGTCCCCATAAGTTAATGAGAATTGCACATGTTTACAGTGGTTTTGGTGCCGAAAGTTTTATAGGTGATTCTGAGTATAACTGCTAGGCTGAATCCAAAGTTGCCATGAATTTTTCATCAGCTCTAGCTGTTGAGACATATAAGTAGCTTGACTTTTCTCTTAAAACATAATTATTCGAATACATTTTCAGGTTAATAGTAGGTGGAAAAAAACAAAGATATTAAAATTCTTTACAAAAACTTTTCAAATCAATTAAAACCATATTAAAACACTCATTATTTACACAAACCGATTACATTTCAAAGAGACTCTATTTCACACTTCAAGCTTCTTTTGCGTGACTTTTTTTTTTTTTTTGTTTCTTCAAACAGTTTCGTTTTCGGTTCCAGCAGTAATCTGCCATCATGGGGTATCCCATGACCCAGTTGAGCATTTCTAAAGTATACCATAATAAAAAGTAATTAAAATGATTTCCCTGGGGTTAAAATCATACCAAAACGCGTTGTTACAAGTTATTACTAGATGTTATTATTTATTATTTCAAAAACTGTTATATACAGCTAGCTAATAGTTTAATATGTTGATATAAGGAGAAAAGCCTGCTATAAAAATTGATTTAGACATCTATTTCGGATTGTGTTACTTACATTATAGGTATTTAAATTTAAATAAAACTACTGTTGAGGTATGCTTAAGCTAAAGAAATAGAGCAATTTCGATGTGGCACTATAACCGAAAAGTGCCAAATAATTAACGGTTTGAAAATTTCTGCCGTAGTCTTGAAGGGTTTGACGTATCAATGCTTTTGTATTAATGCTATTGCATTGCATCGATATTTCTTTACCGATACCTGTAATAATAGTAAGATGTATCGATCATTTTATATCAATATTTTAGCTCCCATACCAGGAAATATTGGTCCCTACATATTACTTCCCCAGCCCTCCACCATTAGTGACACAATCCGCTTAAACTCAGATATCCCTTAATGCTATTAGCTGTAATGAAATAATCCTATTAATTGATTAACAGTATAATCGGCTGGAGTTAAGTTATTGCAACTTTACTTTGTTAAAATATTGAAACATTAGACACGATTTTTTTTTTTTTTTTTTTTTTTTTTTTTTTTTTTTTTTTTTTTTTTTTTTTTTTTTTTTTTTTTTTTTTTTAGATAGACAGATAATCGGTTTTTCTTTAGTTTCATTCTCATAACAAGTTAGTACCAAGTACTAAGTAAATAAAAATATTCGCAGAACTGTACTCTATTAGGCGGTCAGTTAGGAGCAGAGCCTTATATATTTTACGTTACTAACTATATTCCATTATATACATATCTAATCTAATAATCCAAGTAAAAAGAAACAACACAAAAATACAATAAAATAAAATAAACAAATACAAAGCAACCATTGAGCACCACATGTAATCAATATATATTATAAAGCAAAGTGTACATTGTGCGTGCCGAAAAGGCTCAAAAACGACTCCACGTAGGATTAAGGAAGTTAAGTCTTCGTTTAGCCATATGACCCCTTAGGGAGAAGAAGGTTTCCGTTTTTCTCTTAAGAGTGTAAAATTGAAGAGAAAAGGATTGGAATTTCAAGCCTCTCGCACCATTTAATTAGCCTCTCTGAGAGTGAGATACGAGTTTATGAATGAAAAATTTAGTTCGAGCTGCAGGATACCAGGAAGCGCTAGGGTGCGTTTCACTCAATGTTTATTGTCCATTCATTCAGTATGTAATCGTTCTATATTTTTTCAGCTGTTCTTTTTAAATTCCTAAAAAATTAAGAAAATAATTAGTTTCTCCTTTACTTTCAAAATAAAATAATGATTTTACATCTCTGCAATCAATTAGAAAACCAACTGGATTCCTTAAAAAATTAGTTTTCTCATAAGAAGACTAATATATGATCAGCACATTATATTTAATCTACATATAATATATACTTAAGTAAATTTAATGCAATATGAGTGAACATTTCTTACTAGTACAGTGAGCGAATAAAATTAGACATAAAAAAAGAGATGAATTGACTAAATATAAATCGAAAATAAAAAGTTTGAAATGTTCTTATTGTATTTATGAAAAAGAAGTTGGTTTGGTTACTACAAATGATGAGCATTCCAGTTGACAAAACGACTAACTCCAATAACAGCATTCAAGATTTTATCATCCCTCATAGTTCAAGATAAAAAGAAATATGATGACTAAATTGTGCCTTCAAGAAATTTTGGTTTTCACTTTGTAATAGTAGTAAGATTCGAGATATGCAGAAACTGTTCAAATTACGGGGGGGGGGGGGGATATCTTAAGGGAGGTTGAATTGGAAGAAAGGTCTTACAAAAAAAGTTTCTATGAATCTTCGGTAGTTTCTAAACTTCTGGATCTAATAGTACCACCACCGTAGTCGGCGCTTAAGTTGTACTCGAAATATAGTTTTTTTAACTAATAGACTTTTCAACTATAATCTAATAACTTTTTATCTGCTGACTGCTTGGATTGGGCTTATAGGATTCAGAATCACAGAAACCATCAAAAACGATGCATGACTCGACAAGGTTGCAGCAAAATTAATTGTTTATTCGCCATTTTCAACCCCCTTTAAAGTATATAGGGTTCCTTATTTGGGCGGACTCTGCAGATCTCGAATCTTAATATTGATAATATGTTAAAAGTTTCAAGAAACTGCTAATTTTGTTCAATATTTCCTTTAATTGTAAAGTCTTTCTGTTATTGAAACTACCACACAACTACCGGAGTTAAGCCGGGCACCCTAGCTAGTAATACAATAAAATAAAATAAACAAATACAAAACAAACATTGAGCACCACATGAAATATTTAATAAACTATTTAATGAAAACGTGACAGAGCAGGCCCACTAGGAACAAAGGAGGGTCTAGCGGTGTGTTGTTTGGAAGGGAGCTCTGGTACCGTTAGGTAGGTACCGCATGCCACTGCGGGGGAGTGAAGTAGCGGGTACCATGGTATGCTATGGTAAAGTACCATGGTAGTATGAAACAAGGACACTTGATTGTACCATACCCAGAAAGAAAGGGTATTATGTTTATCTGATTGTCTATATATCACATAAGTTTATGCGATAGGCATATAGACAATCACATAAACAGTTATTATTGAAAAATGCAATACAATGCTTCGAAAAAAGACAAGCATTCTATAAAGATTAAAAAATACTAAGAAATGCGACAAAATGGATGTGTCAAATCACGATATCCAGAACTAGACAATGTTTCAAAGATTAGTGACAAGTGGAGGAAAGAAATTAGCTTGATAAAATAGGCTACGTTTGAGAACAAGGGCGTACCCAGGATCAAAACTAGGGGGAGGCTAGCTAAAAACTAGGGGCAAGCTATGGTCGTTCAGGTTGTAACACCTTACCGCGGAAAAGGTGAGTCAACTAAGTTTAAAATTATTTGCTTGAAAAAAATTTATTCTATTACTGCTTCCACTCTTAAAGGCCTAAAAAATTATTGCTTCCAGCCTTCCAGGGGGGGGGGGGGCAGCTGCCCCCACCTGCCCTGTAATAATTTTTTTAGCACTTATTAATGACAACCTTTTCAACTTTACTGAATTTGTTCAGAATTTTAAAAAATAGGAGAGAGCGGGGTTGGTTGGCAACAGTTTTCACTTTATTGATTGTTGAGTCGTTCCTGTTAATATAATGCCAATGGGGCTGACACCACTGTAAACTCCAAGTATTAGAGTACTTCAAGTATTTTTTTTCACCACATAATATTTAATACTAAGATTATAGAAAATTGAAGAATTCGTCAATCCAGAGTATGCCAATTAACCCCCTATGTGGGGCAGGTTGTCCTAGAAGCTGGGTTGTTAAGCTATCTCATTCAAGTACTGCCTGGCACATATTATTGTTAATAAAAGCTGCACTATAATGGTATAATAATTTTGAATCGGTTTTAACCAGCTTTTAAGGGAAAATAGAATGGCAATAGAAGAAGATAGAAGTTAAGATTGTCGTCACTTTCTTCATAAGAAAAAATGCTCTCATCCTCCTTCCTGGAACTAAAGACAATTGGTAGTTTCACCTTTGATTATGTTTATCTTGCTTTTGTGAATTGCTACTGCGCCAAAAAAAAAGTTGAAGAGAGCCAACTAACCCCACAGGAGAGATAATATGAAAGATGGCTGCCAGGACAGGGGAGAACAATCAAACTAGAAACTGGTTAGTCGAAAGGTTAGGTTTATCAAAGGAGTTTGGGGCTATGTGCCATTCCTTTAAACCAAATTTACTTAACATATGAAAATTTACTTACACGTTGTAAAATCGATCAATGAAGCACACTCTTCTCTACACTGTTAGCATAGGATTGAAAACTCAGGACAAGACTCCCGAGGTCGAGCGGGACACATGGTACAATTGTGGGGCCTTCACAAGTGTGACGGAAACTATAAGCCAACGGCTAACCTGCCCCCTACGCCAACCAACCCCGCTCTCCCCTACGCCTTTTGAGAAATTCGCATTTTAAATTTTGAAAAACAAACTTTTCTTAACCCCTCTATGTTGCCTAGAAGAGTTCCATTTCCAGATGTTGCGACAGGTCAAAATTGTGCGTTTTTCCATGAGTTTACATAGCTATATTTTGAAAACCGGTTGAGATATTGAGCTGAAATTTGGTATTTTTATTAGTCTACATGAAGGTATTCTATGTTCCGAATTTCGTTAAAATCTGAGATGATGAGGGAAAAAAGTGTGTTGATCTGACATGGAATGACTCAAACATCAGTTATTTTTTATTTAATAATAACTAAATAATATTCATCTGTAGAGAAAGTTCGACCACGCCCGGGAATGGAACCCGGGTCCTATGCTTAAGAGCTCTGCAAGGGTGTTTCATAGGACACGGGTTCGATTCACGGCCGTGCTAGATATTTTCTCTTCAGATAAAAATTACTACTATTTTAGAATAATTTCATTTTTTAGAACTTCAGAACATTGGATTTAAAAAAAAAAAAAAAATTCCAAAAATTCCCTCTAATATGTTTTTTGGCTTTTCAATTTTTTTTTTTTTTTGTATTTTTAAAGGAATACTGCAATTAGGTAGTTACTATGCCCTAAATATAATATATATAATATAACACTTTTGGTTGTTTAGATCACAGCCCTTGTTAAAACAAGATAATATTCTCTTACTAGAATGGTGTTTCCAGTCACGTGATTATGAGACGGAGGGGGGCATGAATCCCTCCCCCTCCAAATATGCTAAATCCGCCCCTGGCAAAATATCGGTTTCTGTTATTTTTTGAAATAGAATAAGGGAGTCAAGTCCCAATTTATAGTCCCTTTTTTTTCATTGGTTGGTAAATATATTCCAAAAAAAAAAAAAAACTTACGTGTTAAATTTTTGCTTTTTAATATTTTTCTACAGTATACAGTTAGTAAGAAAAGTCTGTGTACACCACATTAAAATTTTCTAAGTTTGCCCAGGACATCAAAGGAAATGAAGAAACCATTTTTTTAAATTATTTTGTTTTAAACTGTAACTTTGAAAGAATTAAAATTCACTACCAAAAGAAAAACAAATATAACATTAAAGATAAAAAAATTTAATTTAAAAAAAAAAAAAAAAAAAAAAAACCTGTACCACTACAACCCATAAAGGGTCTTGGGTTCAGTACTATGTATGGAAGAGCACTGTTTCTTGGTCAGCGGTCGTGCAAGGAGGTGATTTGACCGTGATCACGCTCAACCGCCAGGTTTTTTCCCCTTAATTTTTCAATTAAGGGTACCCACTTTGTAGAGGCTGGGTTTGCCCCAGGAGGGTCTCTCGGCCCACGAGGCGAACTGTGGCGAATAATAAAGATATCATAAGCCATGACAGATTCGAACTCGGGACCTTGAGCACAGCAATCCACTGCCTTCCTTACCAGTGGGTTACCCCGCTCCCAAAACGATCCATTAAAGATAAGTTAAAGACAATTGCTAATAGAACTCCTGAACCATTGCAAAATAAGTCTGTGTACATTTATTATAAACTCCTTCAAATACTGTACAATAATAAACAAACGTTTTCAATATAAACAAAAAGCTTTATTTTAGTCAGTTAAGTCTTTATAGTGGCCGTGATTTGCGAGTTTTTCTGTTACTTTGCTAAAAATGGAAATTTGTGTAGAAATTAGACAATTGATTATTAATTTAAGAATTGAGGGAACATCTTTGAGAGAAATCGCAGAAATAATTAAGAAACCTCACTCTACAGTTAAAAGAATAATTAAGCATTACCAAGAAACCACTTATCTTCAAAGTAAACCTAGATCTGGGAGGCCCAAATAAATTTTGAGAAATCACAGGCCTGCAATTATGCGATCCTCGAATGATAATCCTACAATGAGTGCACCACTGCGCTGCAACAAGATTACCAGCTAATAGTAGCACCACAATAACAATGTGTTTACAAAAAAAAAATATATTATTTTTTGAAATAATTAGTATACACAGACTTTTTTTATTTTGTATAAATAATTTTTATAAATGTCTTAAAGCGTTGTTTATGAAATCGAAAATGTTTAAAAATGATCAAGTATTAAGGGTTAATTTATAAAGAAAAAAATAAAATAGACTGTTATTTTTCCTTGGCTAAAATTTGATTTTTGGCATGGTGTACATAGACTTTTTTTGTGCTAACTGTATATTGTTATTTTTAAAACAATTTTTTTAGGTTATATTAGGTAAGTTCCTAGAAACATCAATGGTTAGTAACTTAATTTTTTTTTTTTTTATTATGAGCCCCATACGATCAATGCTTATATATTTTCTCGATTATCTGAAGATTTACCACCTTAAATAGTAAAACGTTACTATCGTTGAAATATTTTTATGTGGAGTTAAAAAAAATAAAATAAATAAAAAATAAACAATAAACACTTGTTTTTCTATGAGTGATATCCTTTACTCCTGCAGTACTTCCTGATGGACGCAGCTGGCCCAGAAGGCGGAAGTGCTGCACAGAGGTAGAGAAATAATGTTTTATTCAGAAGGACGGCCATTGACGAATGGCTTCACTGCAAGACCAGCGAGGTTGCTACGTCTTTTCAAATTACTTTCAGTAAATCTTCTTCTATGTTCTTCTTCCTCTAAACATTATGCTTCCTTGATAGCAAACTAAATTGTTTCTGATTCTTCAAAGTATTCGATTTTTAGTCAGCATAGTGATCAAGCAGTAAATATACTATTCAATTTCTTAAATCGGCAAACGTTCCTAAAATGTCGCCTCGAATGCTTTACTTAAAACTAAAATCGTTTGATTCGTTTCGCCAAAACTTTCTCACTTTCTCACTTTCGCCAAAATCGAAATCGGTAATTTTTGCCTAGTCTTAGGAACAATGAATTATGCTTTTATTTAAAATGCCTGCAATTCGAAAATGACTAATCCAAATAAGTTAGTTATGGAAAATCAAATTGAGATTAATACAAGCTACTTAATTTTAAAATTAGTTCACTCCTGTAGCGCTTAGTGGGTTATGCCCATTCACCACTTGATCACATCGTAATGATTTCTCTTTACAATAAAACGTTAACACTCACATATAAAATTAAATATTTGAGGTTAAAATCAGTTCAGTGGTTTAACCGAAATCATTGAACATTGAAAATCGATCAAGAATCGATATCAAAATTTACCGACGTCGATTGTAGATTACTAATGTTTAAATTGATTAAATTTAAATAAATAGTAATAATAAATTAAATATTTACAGCTTAATCAGCACAATCTCAAAGTAATATGAAAATAGGGTCTCCCACTTCGAAGTTAACTTAGTCCTCCTTACCTAAAACAAAAAACAAAAAATCATAGAAATATTAATAATAATATTATTATTATATATTGATCATAATAAAATTAATTTTATTGTTGGAAATCGTATATTAAAGATAATATCGGACCAACAATGCAAGACTTCAATAACTACAAATAACCTATATAAGGGAAAATGACTTTAATAGTAGTTTGTTTGTTTAACGCCCCATAATGCCACTAAGGCTAATCGGACGAAGCTACAGAGGGAGTCCTAAATTTTGCCTCTCCAGGTAAAATTAGGATACGGATCTTTAACGAGTACCTGACATACAGGCTCGGGACCTCCATTTTACGTCTCTCTCCGAGGGACGGCACAGCCAAGGGTTTGTTACTCCCTTCAAAAAATACTATGGCCACCGCGGGACGCGAACCCGTGATCGTTAGTATTGGAGGTTGCTATGCTGACCAATACATTACAGGTGATCCCCTAATTTATTATCTTTAGGTAAAATGAATAATATCTATAATGTTATGTAGTTATTAGTTATCGTTATATAATTAGCTAGCATTCCCCGTCGCGGCTTTGCCCGCGAGCCTTTAAAATTCTGTGATCATTATATTGGTATTGATTTAATATAATATGTTAATAAGGAGATTTAGTAGAATCGGAGCTTCCGGTAGGTGGAAGGTTGGAGGGGGAAGCTGCCGGCTCGGTAGAAGAGAGGGAGGCACGCAATGGAGAGAATTCACTAAAACCACCGAAACAACTTACTCGTCGTGAACGCTTCATTTTTCGGCTTTAAAACGTCGTTTTCGATGCCCCATAGATCAAGCTCTTTAAAATGAGTCCGAATTAGATATTTTTCTCGAAGTGCAAAAATAGGTGTCCGTTATAGTTAAACGACAATGTTGCCATTTAAACCCCTTAGGGGTTACATTTTTCAAATTCCTTTCTTAGTGGTTATCTACATCGCGTTTAAAACCTAAATTCCGAACTTCAAGTTTCTATCATTAGTAGTTTTTGCTCTGCGTTGATTCTGTCATTCAGGACAAAGCCTCATATATATATATATATATAGAGAAGAGATCGAAATAAACACGCAACATCCCCAATCATGGGAATCACAGTGGGCATTATTTGATTACCACTAATATTTAAATAATCAGTAGCCATATTTCATGTGAATGTCTATTTTAATAATATTGTAACATTAAATCGATTTCAAACAAAAAACATATGGTTTAAAATCTCAACAATAGATTTCCGTTAGAGTTAAACGACAATATCGCCATTTAAGCCCCTTAGCGGTTACATTTTTTAAATTCCTTTCTTAGTGGTTACCTACATCGCGTTTAAAATCTTAATTCCGAACTTCAAGTTTCTATCATTAGTAGTTTTTGCTCTGCGTTGATTCTGTCAGTCAGGACAAAGCCTCTTATATATATAGAGATTTATAATTTTTAATTTATTTAACTAGAAGATAAAAGATTCGACCACGGCCGGGTATCGAACCCAGGTCCTCTGCATCTACGTCGCAGCGCTCTTACCTCTGAGCTAACCATGGGGCCGTACCGAAATAAAAATTAATTTTTACTTTCACTTACCTATACATGAAATATATTGTAAGGGAAAGTATTGTGATCGTGAAAAATATCGACTTCCGGTTATTGAATTTCAACGGAAATAAACGTTTTGGGGTCCCCTGAGTCCAAATGACCAAGTCCCGAGAGATGGTTTGTGTGTGTGTGAACAGACGAGCTCAAAAACTATAAACCGAGGGTAAGTACTTTATTTAATGAATTTTATGTTGTTTTTTTTTTTTTGACTTTCTCAAAAACGGCTCTAACGATCTTGATTGAACTCGATATTTGATGTATGTGTGTTCCATTTCGCGGAAAAGGGAATAACAAAAAAAACTTACATTTAGTTAAAGTATGCTCAAGACTAAACCTAATTGAAGACAATAGAGCGGAGGGCACTTTCACCTGTCGAGAGAACAGAAGCCGCCGAGAGTTCAATAACACCTGCCCGGCCTTATTGTGCAAGCTGCCTCTACTGTAGAGTTCTCTCCCTCTCTTTACCGGACACCTCTATCTACGGGACAGCTATAAGTAAAGCAACTATAAGTAAAATACGTGGTTAAATAGAGCATAAGTAAATGGATAAACAGACATTCGAAAACATTGCATTAGTTTTCGAAAAAGTTATATCCCTCGTTTCGAAGAAGAATGTTCCAATGCGATATTTATTTGAATTTAAATCAAAAGACTTAAAACCATATTAAAGCTCGACACATAAGAAGTTTACCCGAGGTTAACACATTCACGCCGACGCGTACCATCGGTGGCCCGGCGTTAAATTATTTTGTTTTAAACTGTAACTTTGAAAGAATTAAAATTCACTACCAAAAGAAAAACAAATATAACATTAAAGATAAAAAAATTTAATTTAAAAAAAAAAAAAAAAAAAAAAAACCTGTACCACTACAACCCATAAAGGGTCTTGGGTTCAGTACTATGTATGGAAGAGCACTGTTTCTTGGTCAGCGGTCGTGCAAGGAGGTGATTTGACCGTGATCACGCTCAACCGCCAGGTTTTTTCCCCTTAATTTTTCAATTAAGGGTACCCACTTTGTAGAGGCTGGGTTTGCCCCAGGAGGGTCTCTCGGCCCACGAGGCGAACTGTGGCGAATAATAAAGATATCATAAGCCATGACAGATTCGAACTCGGGACCTTGAGCACAGCAATCCACTGCCTTCCTTACCAGTGGGTTACCCCGCTCCCAAAACGATCCATTAAAGATAAGTTAAAGACAATTGCTAATAGAACTCCTGAACCATTGCAAAATAAGTCTGTGTACATTTATTATAAACTCCTTCAAATACTGTACAATAATAAACAAACGTTTTCAATATAAACAAAAAGCTTTATTTTAGTCAGTTAAGTCTTTATAGTGGCCGTGATTTGCGAGTTTTTCTGTTACTTTGCTAAAAATGGAAATTTGTGTAGAAATTAGACAATTGATTATTAATTTAAGAATTGAGGGAACATCTTTGAGAGAAATCGCAGAAATAATTAAGAAACCTCACTCTACAGTTAAAAGAATAATTAAGCATTACCAAGAAACCACTTATCTTCAAAGTAAACCTAGATCTGGGAGGCCCAAATAAATTTTGAGAAATCACAGGCCTGCAATTATGCGATCCTCGAATGATAATCCTACAATGAGTGCACCACTGCGCTGCAACAAGATTACCAGCTAATAGTAGCACCACAATAACAATGTGTTTACAAAAAAAAAATATATTATTTTTTGAAATAATTAGTATACACAGACTTTTTTTATTTTGTATAAATAATTTTTATAAATGTCTTAAAGCGTTGTTTATGAAATCGAAAATGTTTAAAAATGATCAAGTATTAAGGGTTAATTTATAAAGAAAAAAATAAAATAGACTGTTATTTTTCCTTGGCTAAAATTTGATTTTTGGCATGGTGTACATAGACTTTTTTTGTGCTAACTGTATATTGTTATTTTTAAAACAATTTTTTTAGGTTATATTAGGTAAGTTCCTAGAAACATCAATGGTTAGTAACTTAATTTTTTTTTTTTTTATTATGAGCCCCATACGATCAATGCTTATATATTTTCTCGATTATCTGAAGATTTACCACCTTAAATAGTAAAACGTTACTATCGTTGAAATATTTTTATGTGGAGTTAAAAAAAATAAAATAAATAAAAAATAAACAATAAACACTTGTTTTTCTATGAGTGATATCCTTTACTCCTGCAGTACTTCCTGATGGACGCAGCTGGCCCAGAAGGCGGAAGTGCTGCACAGAGGTAGAGAAATAATGTTTTATTCAGAAGGACGGCCATTGACGAATGGCTTCACTGCAAGACCAGCGAGGTTGCTACGTCTTTTCAAATTACTTTCAGTAAATCTTCTTCTATGTTCTTCTTCCTCTAAACATTATGCTTCCTTGATAGCAAACTAAATTGTTTCTGATTCTTCAAAGTATTCGATTTTTAGTCAGCATAGTGATCAAGCAGTAAATATACTATTCAATTTCTTAAATCGGCAAACGTTCCTAAAATGTCGCCTCGAATGCTTTACTTAAAACTAAAATCGTTTGATTCGTTTCGCCAAAACTTTCTCACTTTCTCACTTTCGCCAAAATCGAAATCGGTAATTTTTGCCTAGTCTTAGGAACAATGAATTATGCTTTTATTTAAAATGCCTGCAATTCGAAAATGACTAATCCAAATAAGTTAGTTATGGAAAATCAAATTGAGATTAATACAAGCTACTTAATTTTAAAATTAGTTCACTCCTGTAGCGCTTAGTGGGTTATGCCCATTCACCACTTGATCACATCGTAATGATTTCTCTTTACAATAAAACGTTAACACTCACATATAAAATTAAATATTTGAGGTTAAAATCAGTTCAGTGGTTTAACCGAAATCATTGAACATTGAAAATCGATCAAGAATCGATATCAAAATTTACCGACGTCGATTGTAGATTACTAATGTTTAAATTGATTAAATTTAAATAAATAGTAATAATAAATTAAATATTTACAGCTTAATCAGCACAATCTCAAAGTAATATGAAAATAGGGTCTCCCACTTCGAAGTTAACTTAGTCCTCCTTACCTAAAACAAAAAACAAAAAATCATAGAAATATTAATAATAATATTATTATTATATATTGATCATAATAAAATTAATTTTATTGTTGGAAATCGTATATTAAAGATAATATCGGACCAACAATGCAAGACTTCAATAACTACAAATAACCTATATAAGGGAAAATGACTTTAATAGTAGTTTGTTTGTTTAACGCCCCATAATGCCACTAAGGCTAATCGGACGAAGCTACAGAGGGAGTCCTAAATTTTGCCTCTCCAGGTAAAATTAGGATACGGATCTTTAACGAGTACCTGACATACAGGCTCGGGACCTCCATTTTACGTCTCTCTCCGAGGGACGGCACAGCCAAGGGTTTGTTACTCCCTTCAAAAAATACTATGGCCACCGCGGGACGCGAACCCGTGATCGTTAGTATTGGAGGTTGCTATGCTGACCAATACATTACAGGTGATCCCCTAATTTATTATCTTTAGGTAAAATGAATAATATCTATAATGTTATGTAGTTATTAGTTATCGTTATATAATTAGCTAGCATTCCCCGTCGCGGCTTTGCCCGCGAGCCTTTAAAATTCTGTGATCATTATATTGGTATTGATTTAATATAATATGTTAATAAGGAGATTTAGTAGAATCGGAGCTTCCGGTAGGTGGAAGGTTGGAGGGGGAAGCTGCCGGCTCGGTAGAAGAGAGGGAGGCACGCAATGGAGAGAATTCACTAAAACCACCGAAACAACTTACTCGTCGTGAACGCTTCATTTTTCGGCTTTAAAACGTCGTTTTCGATGCCCCATAGATCAAGCTCTTTAAAATGAGTCCGAATTAGATATTTTTCTCGAAGTGCAAAAATAGGTGTCCGTTATAGTTAAACGACAATGTTGCCATTTAAACCCCTTAGGGGTTACATTTTTCAAATTCCTTTCTTAGTGGTTATCTACATCGCGTTTAAAACCTAAATTCCGAACTTCAAGTTTCTATCATTAGTAGTTTTTGCTCTGCGTTGATTCTGTCATTCAGGACAAAGCCTCATATATATATATATATATAGAGAAGAGATCGAAATAAACACGCAACATCCCCAATCATGGGAATCACAGTGGGCATTATTTGATTACCACTAATATTTAAATAATCAGTAGCCATATTTCATGTGAATGTCTATTTTAATAATATTGTAACATTAAATCGATTTCAAACAAAAAACATATGGTTTAAAATCTCAACAATAGATTTCCGTTAGAGTTAAACGACAATATCGCCATTTAAGCCCCTTAGCGGTTACATTTTTTAAATTCCTTTCTTAGTGGTTACCTACATCGCGTTTAAAATCTTAATTCCGAACTTCAAGTTTCTATCATTAGTAGTTTTTGCTCTGCGTTGATTCTGTCAGTCAGGACAAAGCCTCTTATATATATAGAGATTTATAATTTTTAATTTATTTAACTAGAAGATAAAAGATTCGACCACGGCCGGGTATCGAACCCAGGTCCTCTGCATCTACGTCGCAGCGCTCTTACCTCTGAGCTAACCATGGGGCCGTACCGAAATAAAAATTAATTTTTACTTTCACTTACCTATACATGAAATATATTGTAAGGGAAAGTATTGTGATCGTGAAAAATATCGACTTCCGGTTATTGAATTTCAACGGAAATAAACGTTTTGGGGTCCCCTGAGTCCAAATGACCAAGTCCCGAGAGATGGTTTGTGTGTGTGTGAACAGACGAGCTCAAAAACTATAAACCGAGGGTAAGTACTTTATTTAATGAATTTTATGTTGTTTTTTTTTTTTTGACTTTCTCAAAAACGGCTCTAACGATCTTGATTGAACTCGATATTTGATGTATGTGTGTTCCATTTCGCGGAAAAGGGAATAACAAAAAAAACTTACATTTAGTTAAAGTATGCTCAAGACTAAACCTAATTGAAGACAATAGAGCGGAGGGCACTTTCACCTGTCGAGAGAACAGAAGCCGCCGAGAGTTCAATAACACCTGCCCGGCCTTATTGTGCAAGCTGCCTCTACTGTAGAGTTCTCTCCCTCTCTTTACCGGACACCTCTATCTACGGGACAGCTATAAGTAAAGCAACTATAAGTAAAATACGTGGTTAAATAGAGCATAAGTAAATGGATAAACAGACATTCGAAAACATTGCATTAGTTTTCGAAAAAGTTATATCCCTCGTTTCGAAGAAGAATGTTCCAATGCGATATTTATTTGAATTTAAATCAAAAGACTTAAAACCATATTAAAGCTCGACACATAAGAAGTTTACCCGAGGTTAACACATTCACGCCGACGCGTACCATCGGTGGCCCGCACTAGACTGCCGCATCGGACAGATTAGTCATGAAATTCATCCATTTATTTTAACATCTTCCGCATCTTCAAATCCTAGTTTTGATTTCATTGGTACCTGCAATTATCTCTGTACCTCATCTACTATTATTATTTTTTGTATTGTATACTTCTTTCTGTATATTTTCCAATATTTTATGCATTGTTACATTATGTATTATCTCATTTTTATGTTATTATTGAGTCCAGACACAACTATTTGTATACAGTACCATCTTGTTTGTTAGTTTTTAAAATATTTTTGTTCACTTAGTTGTCATGTGCCTTCACTTCAAAGCGTTGGATTTCCCCGTCATAAACCTTTGAAGTCGGCAAACTAACCCCCTACCACTACCTCTCACCTTATTTTTACCTTTAGTCTTAGTATCCACCTGGACTCAGTAGGTAAATATCAGATTCTATTTTATCTTGTTAAACAGCCACTTATATTAATATTCATGTACACACCATCTTTTATATTATTATCAGTTCTGTAATGCATCCATCTATTGTCACCCTCTAGCATAGATACTCATATATTTGTTTTCTTTTAGCCCTGATGAAGATCCACAAGTTGGATCGAAACGTTGGCTTACCACAATAAAATAACTGAAAATCCTGACCATCATTTAACCTATCGTAAATCATTTAAATATGAAATGATTTATTTACAATTATAGCCTCAAATAGAATTATTCCATAATCACAAACTTAAAAATAATACAATTAATTTGTTTCGTTTTAGTTAATAGTGAATATAGATAATAATTTCTTTAGCTTGACTTCTGATCACATTAGTTGATTTTCATGGCACTTTCCTTTCATGAGTTTCGCGACTGCTAGGTGTTGACATTTTCTGCTATTTAGGACACATAATCGTTTTTTCCTTTCTGTCAAACCAACAAAAAACACTTAGAAATAAAAACAAAGCATAAACTAACAACGAAGCAAGGTAGGCACGCCAACTGTAATAGAGCCTTTCCATTGGTCACCACCAAATTGACGTCACAGTTCGCGCATGCGATTCCCAGGGAAATTTCTGATGCATTCGAGCTATAAATTAGATTTTGTGATAAAATAGAAACCAGACTGTTAGTTTCTTAAAATAAAAATGATAAAGTATCCTATGTTATAGTAATAAATAAATAACTGTATTGGTTTAGGATTAGTTTGTGGCTAAGCCATTTTTTAAAATAGACAATGGCCCTACTTTCTGTAACTGACTGACTGACACATGACAAAGTGATCGACAGCTACGAAGATCCTATTGGAACTTGTTTTAAGTTTAGAAGCTGTGTTAGTGTGACGGCGGGTGACATATTTTAGAACGAATAAATATTTATATACATTACATTATTTTATTTAACGAAAATGAATAGGAAATTAAGGCTAGGCTAAAGGCTGGAAATTATTGTTATTTTTCGGTTGCAAAATTACTTAGGTCACGCCTTCTGTTCCGAAATTTAAAAACTACAATATACAAAAGTGTAATTCTTCCGACGGTTCTATACGGATGTGAAACATGGCCGCTTACACTAAGGGATGAGCAACGCCTTAGGATCTTTGAAAATAAAGTACTGCGCAGAATATTTGGGCCGAAGAAGGATGATTCAATAGAAGAACTTAGAAGGCTACACAATGCAGAATTGCGTTAACAGTACCCGGTAAACGTAATAGAAGTTATAGCCACGCGTCGCACAGTGGTGCATAAGGGGAAAAAACCCTAAAAATCAACATATTTCTGGAGTAATACTTTAATAATTTTTCAACACTTAACTACCTGTAGTACAGTTTAGTGGAACGATTTTTCCAAATATCTCAAAGCCCAGACATATATACGTGATTGAAGTAGTACTTTTCTTATATGTTGTGAAAATCACGGTTTCATTGTTCTGTAGAGATGATTTTTTTTTAAACTAACTTTTTATCCGATTACTCGCAAAGCCTTTCGAACATCATTATATATACATACTGGTTCCATTAGGGTTTTTTTTTTTATAAATATAGCATATCAGTGACAGCGAAGGATTTTTACATTTGCTGCCTGAAAGATCTAAATTATCGTGTTTTCATTTGAACTTTTAAAAAAAGCTCCGTCTAACTAGGTTCTGTGACATATTTTAAATAAAAGTACTACTATTGGAGAAAAATTGGTATTAGTTTCAATCCCGTACTCGGCCGTATGTGTTCACAGGTAAATATTATGCTCTTCTAGTAAACTCCACTTGTTTTTTTCAAAGGATTATTTGATCTCTTGGAATTATTCCTATCACTCATTAAATTAGTTCTCCATCGAATTTCGTCGTGTTAACAATAAATCGATCTAATTAGTAATCAACTGTAATGATTTATTAGCCCTCTTTATAATAACTTTTTAAAATAATTAAAAAAAAATGTTGATATTTGTTAACTCAATATCTGTTGTGAGGGAGTATATCTATAACTTTGTTGTTGCTATTTATAGGTGTTATTAATTGTTAGTTAATTTTAGATGCAAATCACAACTGTATTTCTCCGACGTTTCAATTCATTTTGATTGAAGAAACGGAATCGTTAATTTGTAAATTTCTGTTAATATTTTATTTCCTAAAATAAATGTCAACTGATTTTGAATTTTGACTTTTTGACCTCAAATTTTGACCCTATCTAATAATTGGATTACATTGCCTAACACTTCATTCGATTTAGCCCTTAAAAAACATATACATATATCGATACCAAACTTGATTTTTTTTTTTTTTAATTTTGCCTTTTTGACCTCACATGTTGACTTTTCTAATAATTTGATTAAGTTGGCTATCATTTCTTTCGATTTAGCACCTTAAAAACATGCATGTAGCTACCAAACTAGATTTATTTTTTATTTTTGACCTTAAATTTCTACCCTTTCCAATAATGCGATTGAATTGGCTATGGCTTCATTCGATTCAGCAGGTAATAAAACATAAAAATTGTAAATTTGATGCCTGTAACCCAAATGGTTCGTTTGAGATGAGGTTTTTTCCCATTTTTCACCGTTTTGCACCACTGTGCGTCGTTTGAAGTGGGCATGCAAAATTGCAAGCCTTAATTGCGAACGAATACCTAAAAGATTGATAAACGCTTTGCCGACTGAAAATTTATATTATATTATTTATACATTTTATTTAGTTATTATGTATTCCTGAGTGTCATATACCATTTGAATATGGTACGACGTGATTATTCTATACTCATTTATATATTGAATTTTTCATTTTCCAATTAAAAATGAACTGCCATAGAATTCAAATAACGAAAATATCCAAAAGGAACATAAATAGCTCAGTCAGATTGGTCGAATAGATCTCTAAATAAATATATTCAACTGGCAATTAACCGCTATATTTGTAACCTGTTACATAAAGTACCTGCTAAAAATGAAGTAGGCATATTAACGCATTATGTAACCACCCGCTCCAGGCTGTCACTTCGGTAGCAGTCACATGGTCCAGCGCCTGGGAAGTCGCTACCAACGTCAGCAGTATAGAAATCGATTACGCTAATATCCTGAATATTTTTCTCCAGTGTGGATATATTACGCATTATGTATAAATATCCTATTTAAATACAGTATTAATAATATTTAAAATTGCATTAAATTATTATTATGGTTTGTTTTTCATTCCGATTGATAATTATTTAACGAAATATAGTATCCTTGTATCGATTACAAACTTGTCATAAATGATAACATATGACCTAACAAAGTTCAAATTTAGCGCCAATTCAGAAGTAGGCGTGGCTTATTCAAGCTCCGCCCTGAGTGAAATTTCTGATGTTCTTGAGCTATATATGACAGCAATTCTCCTACGAATAGTTGTAGTGAGTTGCCTACGGTATACTGACGGTTCTCACAAGAGGAGGGTATCAAGTAATGTGTAGTTTTCCAGGTGAGAGTCACCCAACCAAAGACTAACAGATATCTCACTTAACATAGCAAACATATTTTTATAAGTAAGCAGACCAAACCTTCCCAATATATTCATCTCTTTATAACCATCTGCTGATATACCAGAATATTAGCTTTGATTGTCAACAGTAAGTTAGCTGAGAAAGGTGTAATATGATTTTTACTTTCACTTACCTATATATGAAATATATAGTAAGTGGAAGTAATGCGATCGTGAAAAATTTCGACTTCCGGTTTTCAACGGAAATACACGTTTTGGGGTCCCCTGAGTCGAAATAACCAAGTCCCGCGAAATGGTCTGTGTGTGTGTGTGTGTGTGTGTGTGTGTGTGTGTGTGTGTGAACTAAATGAAATATTCAACAAGTACATAGGGAATTACAAAATCAGACGACTTGGAGTAGTATGCTTGCATTGCCGAACTATCACAAGTAAATACTTTTATATAATAATAAAAGGAATTATTTTTTTTTTTTTTTGAGCAAATGAAAACAAAAATAAGAAATGAATGAGGAAAAATGTGTAACTTTGAGTAGTGGCAATTAACAAAAGACATTAATTTCTAATCTAAGTAAGTTGGTAAGTGAAAGTTGTGTGTTGCGCGCACACACCAGATTTTTTTTTTTAAATCCATATAATTATATGTTAATTGAAGGGGTCTGGGCAAAATAGTGCCAAGCAACATTTTTAACACAAATAAAATGTAGCTGCAGTCTGCTGTATATTCCGTAGGGCTGTATGTGTATGATGGAAATTCCACCTAAATATGACTATAGAGGCTGTATATAGTCAAATTTAGGTGGCATTTCAATCATAGACATATAGTCCTACGTAATATACAGCAGACTGCAGCTACATTTTATTTTTGTCTAAAATGTTTCTTGGCACTATTTTGCCCCGACCCCTTCAATTATAACACTTAAAACCGCATTGCTACATGCGCAACAGCTCAGGTGGAATTGTAAATTAATCCTAAAATAACACAATAAATTTGAATATTATGTCAAGTATGACGTTTGTTAAACTATTCACTAAAATAAATGGCTCAAATTAAAAATTAAAAAAAATAAAATTAAATAAACCCTGTACCACTACAATCCCTGAAGGGTCTTGAATTCAGTAATACGTAAGGAAGTACTATTTCTTGGTCAACGGTCGTGCAAGGAGGTAATTTGACCGTGATCACGCTCAACCGCCAGGTTTTTCCCCTTAATTTTTCAATTAACCCAGTTTATAGAGGCTGGATTTGCTCCAGGAGGGTGTTTCGGCCACCGTGACAGAATATTAAAGATTCCCAGCCAAGCCGGATTCGAACTCAGGATCTTGAGCACAGCAGCCGAATGCCTTACCAATAAGCCGTCCCGCTCCCCATATTTAAATATAAAAATATTTAACGTACCATATGAAAGGTAAAAGTCCGTTATAGCTATTTATTTAGATGATTTATACAAACTTATAAAATTATTTAAAGTTTGAAATATATTATATGTTGGGGTTTCCCTGGTCAACAATGTTGGATAATACACAAACAATTGTTGAGTTGGCCAATACCCGAGCTTTGTTGAAAAGTAGCGCTATCTGTAGCGAGAAGGGCGAACATCATTTGTCATGGCGGACACTTTCCCTAGTCTCTATCACGATGATATTCTTCTAAGCAAGCTTTAGCAAACTTATCCTTATCAAGATTAAAGAAATAGAAACTAACAATTTTCGATCTGCAAATTTTATGAGCTGCATCGACTAAGTTCCATTACATGAATAACAGTCAACTTAGTTGGTATCTGGTAGAACCACAGCCTTGGTAGTCGTCGGGGTATCGATAGTTTTAAACTAGTTTTTCCAACTATCTATAGTAGTATAGAAAATTTGGTTTTTTAAAGGGAAAAGTCGTGATGCCTCTAAGCAGCTATGTGCTATACGAATCATTTAAATGTAAAATAAAATGTTACAGAGCAGTTTTATTTAGTTTTGTAACAAACACTGTGTCCCTAGGATTTTTTAATGGGAGTAAAAAATGCTTAGCCATGCCGTCCCTCGGATAGGACGTAAAATGGAGGTCCCGAGCCCGTACGATGTTTGGTACTCGTTAAAGATCCCTATCCTAATTATACCTGGATAGGAAAAATTTACGACTCCCAGTGTAGTAATTCCTGGCGCGTTGTTACTTAAAGATCACCTCCCACTAAATCCATATTCCTGGACCTTTTGATAGTTTCGATTTTTTATCTAACTTTATATTAACATAAATTACATCTGGCCATTATGTAACCCACCCTCCATTGACAGAAATGTTTATCTTATTCCATAATTAGAAGAAAAGAACAATGGACAATAAAGAAAGGCATTGCAGGTCTTACCGTTCCAAATAAAAAAATCAACTATTCTACCCCACCCCCGGTCATTATCATACACTATCGAAAGTATCGATAGTTTTATGTCCGATATTCAAGCCCTAAGGTAATAATATCGTTACTGACAGAAAATGGTGCGTCTGTTATTTTTCGTAGCATTGAGAGATGAGTAAAGGCTGAGAATTTTCGAAAATAAGGTAGGGGAGAGCGGGGTTGGTTGGCAAAGGGCGTAGGTTGGCCATTGGCTTGTAGTTTCCGTCACACCTGTTGTGAAGGCCCACCATTGTACCATGTGACCCGCTCGACCTCGGGAGTCTTGTCCTGAGTTTTCAATCTGATGCTAACAGTGTAGATAAGAGTGTGCTTCATTGATTGATTTTACAACATGTAAGTAAATTTTTATATTTTCAGTAAAGTGGGTTTAAAGGCATGGAAAAACATTTGACTCCGATTTTGATCACATAGCCCCAAACTCCTTTGAAAAACCTAACGTTTCGACTAACCAGTTTCTTGTTTGATTGTTCTCCCCTGTCCTGGCAGTCATCTTTCATATGATCTCTCCTGTGGGGTTAGTTGGCTCTCTTTAACTTTTTTTTTGGCGCAGTAGCAATTCACAAAAGCAAGATAAACATAATCAAAGGTGAAACTACCAATTGTCTTTTGTTCCAGCGAGGAAGATGAGATCAATTTTTCTTATGCAAAAAGTGACGACAATCTAAACTTCTATCTTCTTCTATTTTCCCTTGAAAGCTGTTAAAAACCGATTCAAAATTATTATACCATTATAGTGCAGCTATTAATAACAATAATATGTGTCAGACAGTACTTGAATGAGATGGCTAAACAACCCCACCTTCTAGGCCAACCTGCCCCACATAGGGGGTTGGTTGGCATACTCTGGATTGACGAGTTCAATTTTCTATGATCTTAGTTTTAAATATTATGTTGTGAAAAAAATACTTGAAGTACTCTAATACTTGGAGTTTACAGTGGTATCAGCCCCATAGTGATTATATAAACAGGAACGACTCAACAATCAAAAATCTGGTGCGTGCGCGCAACACACAACTTTCACTTACCAACTTACTTAGATTAGACTTAGATTTACTTAGTTTAGTGTTTTGCTAAATATCATTTCCCAAAGTCACACATTTTTCTTAGTTAATCGTTAAAGCATTTTTTGAGTAAATAAAAAAAACACGTGAAAATGATACAAAATTTATTAAGCTAAGTCCCCCCTCCGGTTGATCAATTTTGATGCAATGTTGGCTATCAAATCTTTGGCATATACATACATCAAATACCGAGTTTGATCAAAATCCTTAAAGCCGATTTAGAGTTTAAAAAAAACACGTGAAAATGTTACAAAATTTATTAAGTAAAGTCCCCCCTCCGGTTAATCAATTTTGATGAAATTTTAACAGTCATATCTCGGGCGTATACATACATCAAATACCCAGTTTGATCAAAATCTTTAAAGCATTTTTTGAGTAAATAAAAAAAAACACGTGAAAATGATACAAAATGTATAAAGTAAAGTGCCCCCTCCGGTTGATCAATTTTGATGAAATGTTGGCTATCAAATCTTTGGCATATACATACATCAAATACCGAGTTTGATCAAAATCCTTAAAGCCGATTTAGAGTTTAAAAAAAACACGTGAAAATGTTACAAAATTTATTAAGTAAAGTCCCCCCTCCGGTTAATCAATTTTGATGAAATTTTAACAGTCATATCTCGGGCGTATACATACATCAAATAGCCAGTTTGATCAAAATCTTTAAAGCCTTTTTTGAGTAAATAAAAAAAAACACGTGAAAATGATACAAAATTTATTAAGTCAAGTGCCCCCTCCGGTTAATCAATTTAGATGAAATGTTGGCTATCAAATCGTTGGCATATACATACATCAAATACCGAGTTTGATCAAAATCCTTAAAGCCGATTTTGAGTAAATAAAAAAAAACACGTGAAAATGTTACAAAATTTATTAAGTAAAGTCCCCCCTCCGGTTAATCAATTTTGATGAAATTTTTACAGTCATATCTCGGGCACATAAATAGACCAAATACTCAGTTTAATCAAAATCGTTAGAGCGGTTTTTGAGAAAATCGAAAAAAACCTAAAAAGTTACTAAGTAAAGTACCCTCTCCCTTTGAGCAATTTTGATGAAATTAAACGGTAAACTGAGTAAACGGTACCAGGTAAATATAATATACTGATAGCAGAGAGACAAATAAAATGGCGAGCAAAAATGGGAAACTTAGTAGTGAACGAATTCCGAAAAGATTAATAAGCGCGGTGCCGAATGGGAAATAGCCTAAAGGCAGATCTGTCGAGGATTGGGTCTGGATGGATGGATGGCGAACTATGGCGGATGGATGAATTGGAACTTGAGTCTGGATGGATGGATGGCGAACTATATCCCAGTACAACTTGGAGGGATATATTATTATGATTATAATTATTATTATTATGATCCATGGCAGATATTTTTTCATAATAAAAAAACTACAAAAAAGTAAAAAAAACCCTTTACCTAACTCATTTAATTTAAAGACTCGCAGACTAGCAAAGACCACATCAATCAGAGGCTTCAAGGAACAGCTGAGTCAGTGGGCCTTGAGCAGTTTCGTGAACATCGTCTCCCCTCCATTTCGACCACTTTCGAGTAATCGATTGCTTTATCTACAACATCGCCTTGCCAAACAATCGATATCTTACGCCCCCTCGCATTTGTTTACCGCTGGGTGGTCCTGATATCGTTACCATCGCAAGCCTATAACCTTTGTTCTTATATCAAGAAACTCTTAAAAATATATTTATCTTGGTAATCAGAAATACATGCAGAGCCGGATTTAGCAAGAATTTGGAGGGTCGCGACCCTCCAGTCTCATAACCACGTGGTATGTAGGAGATTATTACCTTGTATTAAGATGGACTGAGATCTAAATAACGAAAAGTATACATTTTAGGACATAGAAAACTATTTGCATTATTCTTTAAAAAATACAAAAAAAATTGATATCATTAAAATATGTCATGATTATGACCCTTTTGAACGGCGATATACCGATTTCAAGATTCTTAGCAAGGAAATCCTATGCTCGTTAAAAAATAAATAAATAATTATTCGTAACTTCTATGCATTTCTGGAACGTTCTAGAGTGTTTCAACCTGAATATAAGGATAGTTTACTGAATTTTTGTAACATATTGCATGGCATTGTTAATTATTATTTTTCTTTAAATAAAAATCTGGTGCGATGCGCGCAACACACAACTTTCACTTACGAACTTACTTGTATTAGAAATCGACGTGTTTCGATAATATGTAAACGCCATTCCTCAACTAAAACAATATAAACAAAAACAAAAGTACTTTATAGGAAAACAAAAAAGGCCCCTTCCCTATTAAAGGCCCCTCAGATAAAGATTACCTGATATTAAAGAACACCTAATTTTCATTAAACATGACGAATTTGATCAAAATCATTAACGCCGTTTTTGAGATACTCGAAAAATTGGAAAACAAGATTTAAATAAAGTTACCCCTCCATTTGACCAATTTTGATAAAATTTTTGCTGTCACATCATGTGCATATACATACATCAATTACCCAGTTTGATCAAAATCGTTAAAGCCTTTTATGAGTAAATAAAAAAACACGTGAAAATGATACAAAATTTTTAAAGTGCGCCCTCCGGTTGATCAATTTTGATGAAATATGTGCAGTCATATCTCGGGCATTTTATTACATTAAATACTCAGTTTAATCAAAATAAGAGCCGTTTTTGAGAAAACCGAAAAAAACGTAAAAAGTTATTAAATAAAGTACCCCATCCTTTTGACCAATTCTGATAAAAAATTTTCTGTCACATCGTGGGCATATAAATACACTAAATACCCAATTTCAAGTTCGCAAGGTTAAAAGTTTTTGAGCTAGTCTGTTCTCACACACAGACCATTTCGCGGGACTTGGTTATTTGGACTCAGGGGACCCCAAAACGTGTATTTCCGTTGAAAACCGGAAGTCGAAATTTTTCACCATCGCAAGACTTTTCCTTACTATATAATTCATGTATAGGTAAGTGAAAAAATAAATATTCGATAATCACCATTCGGTCAAGAGTTAAAGATTTTTGGCCACTAAATTACACAATTTTCCCACTACGCGACGTCCGACATGATTTTTCGAAAATACAACTGTCAATTTCATACTCTGTTGAGAGTTATACAGTTCCTTACTCATTTAGTTAGCTGCTAATGTATTGTTACGTGACAAAAAAAAAAAGTTGTAGATTTGTTGTTGGAACAAACTGTTCTAGTACGTGTTTGTGACTGTTCGATTAACTTCTACGCTTGTCTGGAACCTTCTAGAATGTCCTTATTCAGCCTGAATATAATGAGCGTCGCACTGTAGAGTTAGTCTTTCTCTGAAGCTGAAGTTATATGATTACTTTTGTGTTATTGTTCCTCTGACATTGTGAATAATTATTTTCGTTTAATAAAAATTATTTAAACCTAAATAAGAGTTACAGTATCAAGTATTATAGAAGAAACAGTGTATACTCTAAGCAAACAGGAACATGGAAGCGTGATTTATAACAGACAGAATAAGGTGTTAGGTTGAAGCAGCCCCCAATTACTGGGACCAGACCACGATGGCTACAGTATAACCACCCATTATCGATAGTTAGGATGTCAGTCAGCTATCGAAACACTATCGAGTTCTAATGTTGTTAGCTCTGTCAGCGCCTGGTTCGTGGTAGTGTTCTTAGAGCACTTATTGAAACATTTATACATATATTAATGGAAATTATTTTTTTCCTTGGAAAATAAATAAAATTTTCAACATATAAATAGAACATTATAAAATCAGATGCGATGGACGCTTGTATTCCCGTATTATCATTAAAATAAAAACTTTTATTCAACAATAAACATTTCTATTGTACTTTAGAGAGTAACTACTCTAATCTAAGTAATGATCAAATTACTTAAAGCAGTTTAAGGAGTGAAAAAAAATATGGCACTAGATAATCATTAATAATTATATGTTAATTTACTATGTTTAGCTCCACAATAGATTTCTGAATGAATACAAGGTGATTTTAGAGGAACAGTAATCGTTCTCGGTTTCCGGAAAGGCATGACATACAAATATTTGAAAATTAAGTTATTATTCCAATTTTTTGTAAAATAGTGAAATTCACATCTTGCTCTGAATTATATATTTGTCAAGATATTACGACTAAAGTTCGCAATGTTTCCAAGGCCTACTGTCCCATCTTCAGGAGTACTCATCACTAATTTTAAGGAACAATATTTTAGTTAAAATACATCATTTTTTTTTAAATCATGCCAATAGTTCAATTAAGTTAAAATTAAGTTTTAATTTACTATGATACGTAAATACACTTTCTATCGATTCACCTTCACGATATATTTACCAAAAGCAACTCCAAAAAAAAAAAAAAAAAACAATAAAGCACTAAAAAAAACTCGACCATTGATGAAATCATGCATAGTAAAAAAATTAAAATGTACCTAATCGACAATTATTAAAGAATTTCAAGTTTTTCACCAATTATAATATTCTTTAATTAATAATAAGATAATAGAATAATAAACATTAGTGGAAAAATCTTTTTTCTGTGGCATTGACTAATAGCGTTTATACCTTTATCAAAACACGTTGATTTTTACAGTAAGTAGGTTGATAACTGAAAGTTGTGTGTTGCGTGCACCGCACCAGATTTTTTTTCTCATGAACAAATTGTTTCTCCACATTGACATTTAACACACTTTTAACCACTTAAAAATAAAGGGCACTCGGGATCACCTGTGGTGTAGTGATTAGCATAGCAATCTACAATCCAAAAGGTCGCGGGTTCGCGTCCCGCGGTGGTCCTAGGATAAAACCTAGTAATGTCGTCCCTCTGAGAGGACAGGTCTGGAACTATGCTAAACCATATGTTTTGAGTTTTGTTTCACGTTGCAATATCATAAATAATTGAATGATAACTAAGCATTGAATAATTGAAGAATTACTTTTGATTTGTTTTTTAAACAATAATGTGGAAAAAAAATTGTTATAAATGTTACTGAACTATTATTTTTCTAGGAGCAGTTTTACCTAAACTAAGCATTTATATATGTTACATTACCGAAAAATGTTTCCAGAAGGGGTCACCTTATGGTGTATTGGTTAGCATAGAAACTTACAATACTAAAGGTCGCGGGTTCGCGTCCCGAGATGGCCCTAGGATTTTTTAATGGGAGTAAAAAAATCCTTACCTTATGCCGTCTCACGGATAGGACGTAAAGTGGAGGTCCCGAGCCTGTGCGACGTCAGGTACTCGTTAAAGATCCCTACCCTAATTATACCTGGGTACAATAAAAGTATACCAAGTAACCAATAAAATGTTTAAGAAACGCACCGTATCTAGCTTTTATATCAAAAATTTATATCACAGAAATCGTAAGGCCGAAAAATCTAATTTTTTTTTCCCTTTAAATTGATGCATGCAACAAATAACCCAAAAATTATCTAAAATCCAAGATCTAAAGGTTCAGACCCTCCTCGATTTGATATGTCAAATCATCTGAACCTTTAAGCCATTCCATAGCAGTAGCGGATCCAGAAGAGGGGCGCACGCCCCCCTGGGAGGTGAGGAAACTCTTAAATTATTACTATTTCTACATAAAATGAGCTATATTTAGTCATTTTTGAAGTCCATTAATTGGAAATGAATTGTATTTAAATATTTACAGTAATTTACAAAATTACATTATTAGTACCAGGTGTGTAAATATGAAACCGGAATTCGCCAATGATAGGAGTTAGCAGTCAATATAATCTTCTAATTAATCCGTCAGTGGTGTTATCTGCTTTTGCCTACATGTAATAAAGAGATCCAATTGATACCAACATCAGTTTCATTCTATAACCGTGTTTTTAGTGGCGTTGAACATGTCGACTTTTGTGCCAACAAATCAAGATTTGCGGACAGCATTTATTTTCCGTTTCCTTCTGAAAAAAATTGGAGCATTATCACATAGGATGCTTGTTGAACGGGGAGCATGCCCTAGGCAAATCTCAATGTTTCGATTGGTTCAAAAAATTTAAAGATGGATTTCGATAAAAGAAACAAAGACCGTGGAAAACCACAAAAAAAAAAAACTTTGAAAATGCTGATTCGGAAGCGTTTGTTGGACAATTATTACATATGACACCTTATCCATTTGTTTGAAAGGCATGGAAAAGATCCAGAAGGTCGGAAAATGGGTACCTCACCAACTGAATGACAGGCAGCAGGAAGCTCAAAAAACCTCGTGGCAAATGCTGCTCGCCAGGTACAGAAAGAAAAAAGTCATTTCTTCATCAAATTGTGACTGGTGATGAAAAGTGAATTTACTTCGAGAGTCCTAAGCGTAAAAAATCCTGGGTAACTCCGGGTGAACCATCGGCATCGCTTAAGGAGGAAGTAAATGCTCTGTGTCTGGTGTGATTAGATAGGTGTTACCTACTATGAGCTGCTGAAACCTGGGGAAACTGTTAATACGGAACGCTATGATAAATTTGAATAAAGATTTGCGCCAAAAAGTCCCAAATATCAAGAAAGGACACACAAAGTGATCTTGCTCCATGACAATGCCCCATCACATTCGGCTAAACAGACCAAGGAAACGATCCCAGTGTTTGGTTGGTAAATTCTTCCGCATGCGGCTTATTCACCAGATTTGGCCCTATCCGATTACCACCTATTTGCATCGATGGGACACGCACTAGCTGAGCAGCGCTTCACTTCTTATGAAAATGTACGAATTTGGTTAAGTGATTGGTTTGACTCAGAAGAGGAAGCATTATTTTGGCGGGGAATCCACAAATTGCCTGAATGATGGGAAAAATGCATAGATAGCGAAGGACAGTGCTCCGAATAAAAAGGTATGTATCATTTTTACACAATCAACTCTTATTTGCTATTTGAAAAATTCCGGTTTCATATTTACACACCTGGTACATAAATAATATGTATTTTAAATTAGGGCCTTCATTACTCATGAAATGTTAAAAAAAAGTGCAACCCCCCCTCAGAAAATTTCTGGATCCGCCACTGTTCCATAGAATGACCCCTTTGTATAATTTCCTTTCTCGACGCTGATCCCGATTCACGATACAATTTACTGCTCCCTGGCTAGATAACATGAACTATTCTTAGTCAATAGATATCTTCGGTGGATATAATTTCGAGTGGAGTGGTCGAGGGTCATTCCACAGCGTGGCGCGCCCATCAAAAGGCCCGGGAGCTATCAATAGCTTTCTAAATCCGTTTACTGGGGCGATGTCTCCCTCTATCAATAGACTCCTGCGTTTTTAGGAGAATTCCTTAATATTTGGAACAGGATGTATTTTTATATTAAAAAAAAAATTATTGATTAGAGGTCTTATATATAATACTAAACTATTTTCACACTGGCATTGTAGCCCTATCTATTTGCTATCTGGGGCATCGTTGTTACCAAAACATAAATCCATTCAGCTTCTTGCTTCATTCAAAATTATTAAAAGGGTCACCGGAATTCAGTAAACTAAGTTTTTTTTTTTTTGTGGGGGTTTTCTAACCAGTGATTTTTCTAGAAACATTTTCACGTAATGTAACCTAAAAAAGGAACACATTACTATTTGAAAAAAACAACTAATGTTTTTTTGTTTGTTTAACGTCCTTATATGATACTAAGGCTAATCGGACGATGCTACAGTGGAAGTACAATACTAAATTTTACCTGTCCAGGTATAATTAGGATAGGGATCTTTAACGAGTACTTGACATCGTACAGGCTCGGGACCTCCATTTTACGTCCTATCGAGAGACGGCTTAAGTTAAGGATTTATTACTCCCATTAACACGTTAGGTGCGGCATCGGTCCCTGCGGTCCGATGCCTTACATTCTCTTCTTAACAGCCGATTTTCATATGAAAATGTCCGAAAGTCCGAACACTTCAAACACTCAATTTAGTTGATTCTTAAAGAGATAATTGCATTTTGGTGCAGAAAATGTTGCTAACAGCAGAAATTCTGTTGTTTTTTAAAATCGAACTCCGAGGTCCGATCTTCGATAAAGAATGGCGTTATTTAACCTATAAAAACGGTTAGATTAGATAAAACTGACCCTAGAAAAATAACGGTTCAGTAACATGCAAAACAAACAGGTACCTTGAAGACAGTTCCTTAATTTAAATTGAAAGGTTTTTGTTACAAGAGCGCTATTGCACAAAATTAAACTTTTTTAAAATTAAAAACAAATAAAGTGCAAGAAACATTTTAAGAAAGCTATAAAAATTATAAATTATATTGCGACCTGAAAATAAAACAGGTATTCAATTCTGTTACCCATTACAAGTTATAGAATTGCCTGGAACGGTTAAAGTTATTAGTTCAATGCATTAGTATGTGATCACGTGTTTGAAATGCTCTACGCCTTTCTGGTTAGGCCCACCATCGAACCAAATGTAAAAAGCGATCGAATAGTGTATTAAGTCATGCATCGAAATGCGAAGCATGCAGTTATATCTGAGTCACTGTTCTGTCACTTCAAGCGACTGGTTTGTAACGTTGTTAATAATTTGAATTTTGGTTGTCTGATATTCCGTTGTTATAACTTTACGAAAGTAAAAATAATTTAAACCCAAATATGAAAAGGATGCAATACTTTCGCTTAAGTAACTGGAAAATGTATTTTCCTTGAGAAATTTCCATAAATTTTATTTTCTAACCGCAAACCGCTGACCTTGAAGTATAAGCAGCTTATGTAACAAATAGTTAAAGAAGCTATACTGGCAGATTATACTTGAATCATATATATATATATATCACTGGAGTTTGGTCAAAAGGGGTTAAGTCATCGAATGTGAAGCGATTAACCAAGCTATTACAAATCATTATAAATTCTTTCTGATTGTATTTCATTAATCCAGGAGAATAAATGAAACTACATTCTTTCAACAAATACTGTAATAAATTATGAATAACGAATAAATTATAGTCAATTGTGATTTTAAAAAAAAACGAGAAAAAAAACATTTTTTATGACATAATCCCTTTTGCCCAAACATGAATGATATATATTACAATTTCATATTTTACTAAACATAATTTACAGTTTCAATAGCAGCATTGATTTCTTCTAACTGCTCCTATCATTACGTCCCTAATTCTACCCGCGATCAATTAAATGAACATAGTTTAACGTAAAACAAAAAAACATATGATCGAAAAGAATTCTAGACTTTGTTGTAACAAATCTTCTACGCTTGACGGGAACCTTCTAGACTGTTCTAATTCAGACTAAATATAAGGAGCGGTGGACTCAAGAGTTAGTCTTGCTCTGAAACCCCAATCATATGGTTATCCGTATGTTACCATATCGTTACAAATTGATAATATTTGTAACCTAGTTATTTATTTGAGTTTTTTTGATTGTTTGACATTGTGAATTATTATTTTCTGCTATTTAAAATTTTCTACCAGAGTGCTACAACCTGTTAAGTTACTTACTAACACTAATAATTTTAATTGTACTAATAAAGTAATTACAAAGTACATTAATATGCTTGCTATACACTTGTCTAGAACATATACTTTTACTCATTAAATCTCATTCCTACTATGTTCATAAATGTAAAGAAATATTTGGGGTCACTAATGGTGTTGTTGCAATCATAGCACCCTACAATACTAAACGTAGCGGGTTCGCATCCCGTGAAGACCTAAGGATTTTTAAAGGGATTAAAAATCCTTGGCTATGCCGTCCCTTGAGAAGGACGTAAAATAGAGGTCCCGAGCCTGAGCGATGCCAGGTACTGGTTACAGATCCCTATCCTGTATCGTTTCAAGTTGATACTTTTTGTAACCTTGTTGATTATTCGAGTTAATATTGTCTGTGTGTCAATGTGAATTATTATTTTCATTTATCAAAAAAGTATTTTAACTCACATAATCCTATCCTAATTATACCTTTATAGACAAAATTTATGACTCCCACAGTAGCATCAATCTATTAGCCTTAGTAGCATAAATGGACGTTAATTAAACAAACAGGATAGGCAATGCCGTCCTTTGAGTGGGACGGTTTGCCTATCTTCGAAGTGAGTTTCAATGTGCCTTACTTAAGAGAACGACTTATCATTGTTGCATTTAATAATAAAATAAAAAAAGAATAAAAAAAAAATGAATGTATTACAAATGAAAGAATTACAAAATAAAATCACAATGACCATGGTCTAAACTGTTGAATACAACTAAAGATAAAGAGAAAAAGAATGAGGTCAGGATGGCTTCAGTTGCGCAAGTCTCTGAAGGCTACGGGTCGAGTTTTTGTAGAGCAGGAGGAAAACAGAACCGTTCATTCATCGGATCCGTCTGCGGGCGGTCCTCCGGAATGCGGCGAGTATTAGGCAACAGTATTAGAGAATAAGTCTGCTGGAGCAGGTTCCATAGTCTAGCTGGGAAACTGTTCTTTTACTTTCACTTACCTATATATGAAATATATAGTAAGTGGAAGTATTGCGATCGTGAAAAATTTCGACTTCCGGTTTTCAACGGAAATACACGTTTTGGGGTCCCGTGAGTCCAAATAACCAAGTCCCTCGAAATGATCTGTGTGTCTGTGTGCGTGCGTGCGTGTGTGCGTGCGTGCGTGCGTGCGTGTGTGTGTGTGTGTTTGTGTGTGTGTGTGTGTGTGTGTGTGTGTGTGTGTGTGTGTGTGTGTGTGTGTGTGTGTGTGTGAACAGACTAGCTCAAAAACTATAAGCCGTGCGAATCTGGCGCGAATTCCCTGGCAGTGATAGTTAATGTTTTTTTATTTAAATCAATAGTTGAGAAAATGACAAATAATTAAAGTTACTTTTGATCATTAAAATTTACGATTGCCATGATTTTTTGGCTTATTTTTTCGATTGATAAACATTTCATTTATCAGGATTTGTATGTAAAATGTATTCAACAGAATGTAGAATATTCTTACTATATTTTTTATGATAGTTAATTGCAATAAAATTATTCAACATTATTATTTTTATTTAATATATAGTTCTGATGATTAGCGGTTTCAGATTCTAGCGACACTCGGTTGCTTAAATGCCAAGATATTTTCACAAGAATGTCAAGATTGCTGACCGAGGATTGGTAAATACGTGTCGTTACTGCTAATTACAGGCAATTACCAACCTTATACATCCTCTGCAAAATACACAATAGCTAACTGTAACATTCTTTTAGCTTCTATCTTGTCGAGGTCTTCTACCTTCAAGTGTAGGTAGGATATCACCCACTTATATGTATTTATTCTAGAGAAAAGTCAAAAATGAGGCAAGCCATTCTTACGAGTAGTTAATTAAAGCTTAGTAAAACGGATATCGAAATTAAACGTTAACAGATAACAGAGATTCAGTCCGAAACGTTTTTATAAATGTAAAATTTTTAAACTTTGCTTATTTTCTGCTGCATTTTTGAATATTTAATTGATATTTTGTATAATGATGAGTAATCCCAGCCACGCGTGCTGGCTAAAAACCAGCGCGATTTAAAATAGAACTTTACGCCAAATATAAAATTGTTTGGATAAAGAAATTAGTTAATTAAGTTAATTGACAATAGTAAGTATTAACGATCCATTTATTTACCACTTTCAGCATAGGTGAGATTAAATATAAGTAACACATGTAAAAGGAACTAATAAAGAATCTAATTGGAATATGGCTTAGTATAGACACAATCTTAGCTAAAATGTACCAAAGTAATCTTTTGTTTAACACCTAAAACATATTAATTAAATTCATAATCTAACACGTGGTGAAAGGAGATAACGTCTACTTGTTGAGGTTCTCCCAGAAACAGGTTATGAAAAGCGAGCAACCTCAAACCATGCTGAATGTTTTACATGCTACTTATCAAAACATAAAAATTTAATTTTATAAACGAGAAAGATAACGTTATTTATAATTTTTTTAAACAATGATGAGCAACGCTTGTCGGGAACCTTCAGGAATGTTCTAATCTGACTAAATAAGGTAAGGAGCGATAGACTGGAGCAGTCTTGCTCTGAAGGTCAAATCACATGGTTATTATTTTGTTGCTGTATCGTTACAAGTTGATACTTTTTGTAACCTTGTTGATTATTTGAGTTTTATTGATTGTCTGACATTGTAAATTAATATTTTCGTTTAATAAAAATCATTAAAACCCACATAAGTGTTAATATATTATTATTATATATTTAAATATACTTATATAAACATTAAAAATTAAATAAAATATATTTACTATAGAGACCCAAACGAAATCGCAAGATTGGATCCGTATAAAAAGCTGATGAGGTCGGAGTCAGCAAGAGAAACGGCTGACGTGGCTGTAGTTAGGATTCAATTACTTTGACAATCTGAAATAATGCGTTAATAAAATTAATTTCTTTTTTATTATTTAACTAGCTGACCCGTGCGGAACACCCGCACTCAAAACTACTTAAATCTCACTTAATTAAAGTACCTGCTCACCCTTTTTTTTAGTATCGTATAGTGCGCATTTGTTTTTGCTTGTAACTCGCAAACGACGTCGACAATCCGAAAAGTGTATATCTACAACCAAAAATGTTCGTCTCGATAAACTGAAAAATCTGGTGCGTGCGGGCAATACACAACTGTCACTTACCAACTTACTTAAATTAGAAATTAATGCGTTTTGTTAATTGCCACTTCTCAAATGAACAGAACGGCTTTAATTATGAACAATGGTCTGTCATTAAAGGCGTACTCCGCATGCGTGGGCTCAACGAGTTATATGAGTTGACTGAATATTTTTCTTTTTTTCTCCTCTTAGGTAGACTTCATAGGAAACAAACAATCAAAAAAGGCCCCCCCCCCCCAAAAAAAAAGCCCCCTCAGAACATTTTAATAATAATAAAGCTTACCTGATATTAAAGAAAACCTAATTTTCATTAAACATGACAAATTTGATAAAAATCGTTAAAGCCGTTTGTTGGGGCCAGGGGCGTTTCGCAATTGAAACGCCAACCTTCCCCGGTGAGATTTTAAGTCTTCCCCTCTTAGCGGGAAAAGACGAGTAAGTGGACTGTATGAAATATGTGGTGGGTAAGGTGGGTGCCTATATACCTATAGGAATAAATTCAACAAAGGTAAAAGGAAAGTAAAAGGCCCTTCCAAATGTTAACAAATATATATATATATTGAGGAAGAATAAAACTTAAAAATAACATTAAACCCATAAAATTATAATATAACTTAATTATGAAAGTAAAGAAAAAAGTAAATTAAATAAACTTAAATTTCTAGGAATTAAAATTAAAAGGGGATAAACAAACTTCAAAAAAAATCTTACGTTAGGTATTTACAGAAAAATAAATAAAATAATTGTTCATCAGTGAAAGAAAAAAAGATGGGGTTCTTCTGTCCTTGTAGACTCAGATGGTGAAAGTATTTATATATAAGGTACCTTATATCAGTGTGTAGCTGAAAATCCGTCTTCTTCATATATCATGAGATGCATCGAAATAATTGTATTTTCCAGGCTATGGTGTTATAGTTGAGATGAGGTGGGTGAGGGAACAGTTGGTAACAGTGGTGAGTCGTTCCCCTAGCAGCTACCAGAACACTAATGACACCGGCCTATCGCCGTGTTCGTCGTTCACTTGTTTTTTATTTACAGCTGATATAAATGTCATATGATTCTTGTAACCATACTTAAAAAATAAAAATATGATATTTACAATTTAATTTACATTACACATAAGTAAAAAACGTCTTAACCTACAAAAAACTATACATAAAGAATATAAAGATAATACAAATTAAAGAAGAAAAAATACAACCAATAACAAATAAAAGGGCCTGGTTCAACGGTGGAAAAATGAAATAAGAGAAAAAAATAATAATACACTAGGGCTTTAACATACCGCCCACCAAAATTTGTAAAAATTTTCAAGAACGCTCTTTCTCTGGAATTAAAGGGGATAGACGGGAGACAGGTCTGATGTGTTGTGCTTAATCTGACCGCCCTAACGACTCCCTATTTTCCAGAATATACTTCTGTCACCCTGGCAGAGGGCCATCGTAGGGTTGGTACTTTGGGATCCCTCAGTAAAACTGCACTACCCTGATCAATAATATTGCTTGGATTTGCCCCTGCTCTTTGCTGAGTGCAGTTCAGATAATCCAGGTCCAATGGTTCAAGAAAATCAGCAACGCAGCCGGTGGTGCGACAAGAGGTGCTCTATCCAGAAAATGCCCAGGGGTGAGAACTTCGCCTCAAATAGTTTAGAGATTCCTTGGTGAGAAACGGAACCTATAAATCAATCCCAACATTGAGAAATGAACATAGTCTGCCGCCCACCCTAACAAAACCAACGGGATCCAAAGGGAAAGGGTTTAATGGCTCAAACGACTTCAGGTGGTTTAGATCGCCTAACGGAATGTGTTTTATTGCGCGCATTACATTAAAGGGAAGCACAATGGATTGAATGGAAGTCTATGAGATACATACACCTTCCGAGGGTATGTACATTGAGTTAAAGGTTTTGGGGCTATTCTTTTTACAAAATATTTTTGCCATATGACAAGCTACATGTTTACACGGGGTTTGCAAAATGCTAAATCGACCTTGTATATATCGCGCAGTAATTTTGGGCCTGTTAGGAAATAATCACTTAAGGTCCCTGCATTAGCGTCGAATATGAATCTAGGTTTTGTAGACATGCTGTTTTTGACAACAGCATGGCGAGAAGAGGAGTAACTTTCAAATTTGTTTTCTAAAATTTTCAATTGGTGGGGATTTTTCACTGAGAAGTGACCAGCTTCATAGCGCGGGTGAGTAATTAAACAATGCTTCGCGCATTTAGCATTCACAAGGTTGCTAGAAACCTTGTTACCTTTAGAAATAGATTTTGTTGCGCTCGCGACCTTTCCGGTTTCACAAAATTTATTTAATTTTCGCGGAGGATAATCAAAATGGGACCTGGACATTGTTGCGGTATGAAGAACGGTGGAGGAACAAACTTTGTCCGGTGGGTTTTTAGTAATAGGCCCCATTACAATCCAACCGAAAATAGTTTCAACTGCGCCAGGAGCACCATGCTCCGGTTTGATGTTACCTGCACAGAGTATGTGTGCAAATATATCTGCACCTAGAAGGAAGTCTACAGGTCGTGATTGATGAAAGTATGGATCAGCTAGGTATAGACCTCGAAAATGTTGTGCCATATTTTTCAGAATAGGGTTGGTGGGCATATCTTCACAAATCCGTTCTGTTACAATAGCCACGGTGTTTAATTTGGGAAATGAATCCTTCCTCGGTGCTATAATGCAAGGCGTTTCGGATTTGACCCCAGGAATTGTTTGATTGCCGAAACCAACTAATTGATTTTTGCAACGCATAGGTGTCAAATTTAACTTGCGGACACATTCCTCTGTTATAAAGGAACGTTGCGACCCACTGTCGATAAGGATTCGCAAATCGTGCCAATGTCCCCGATAGTCCCGAATTCTACCTAATGCGGTGCCAAGCAAGACGTTCGTCCTACCAGCGGACATAGACAATACAGAATTTCTCGGTGAGGAAGTAACTGACGGTTCAGAGGGTTTCGTGGAGGAATTATTACTGCAACGTGAAGTATCAACGTTGATATTAGGGTTAGTTGCCCCTTTATCAGAGCAAGATAGCATAGGGCTCGGTTGTGGTAACTCGGAGTTTTGAATCTTCCGAGGGAAAAAATGCAGTAGGTTATGATGTCTCCTACCGCAATGCCGGCAAGATACTTTAGATGGACATCGATTTGCGAAATGCCCGGAAGCTAAACAATTTATGCATCGTCTCAAATTCTTGATTCGGTCGGTGCGTTGTTGTGGTGTGAACCGTTTAAAGCTAGAGCAGTCATACACGCGGTGATCATTTTTACATATCGGGCATTTAACAGGGTTCCCTGAAGACACAGAGGTCATCAATACTTGTCGGGAACTTTTACTGTACCCGGGGTTGGACTGTACTGAAACCGTTTCAGAATTGGTGAGGAGGGACTCTGACTGTAGTTTGACCGACTGCCTTTGAATGAAATCAGCGAATTCTTCCCAAGAGGGAAGCTCAGTTTTTGAGCCATATTCTGCCTCAAAGCCTTCCCTAGTCTTGGCATCTAAAAGCCTTAGAGCCAAAGTGCTCAATATGAATCCCGGAAGGTCTTTAATTCCCAATTTTAGAAGTGCAGAGGCGCTTTCTATAACAACCGCCGAGAAGGTTTCGAGATTGGAAAGGTTACCCTTAGAAATAGGCCTAAAGTTTAAGATCTTCATAAGGAAGAAGGTAGCCTGAATTCGCTCGCTATCATATTTTTTGGTGAGTGATTCCCAGGCTTGGTTATAGCCGGCGGGCGATATTGAAATCGCGGAAATAATTTGCAAAGCTGACCCCTTTAAAGCTGATTTTAAATAATGAAATTTATGAATATTGTCCAAATCATCCCTAGTATGAACTAATGACTGAAAGGTTTCTTTGAATTCTTGCCATTTAGCTATGTCTCCTGAAAATGACGGTATATTTATAGCTGGCAATCGGTAGTGGGGATATACATCTACAACTTGATTCGTAATAGACGGGTGAGTTCGATTTATATCGTCAGCGGGGACATTTTTGAGTGACAATGCCTGGTAATAAGAGTACCGAATTTCATCTTTTAATTCTTTAAATCTTTCCACAGGGATATTTAATTTCCTTGCAATAGATTTAGCCTCAAAAAGGGCTGATTCAAAGCGCTCATATGTGGAATCGATTCGCGAAAGACGAGGCGAAAATAAGGGTTCGCGCGATGAATCGGTGGGTAGGCTTAATCCTATTGAAGTCGTCGTCCTAATGTCCGCGGCTAAATCGTCAATCTGGTCCTCTAAATCTTCTAAGGTAGCTCGAAGCTCCTCATTATTAATTTTTGGAGGCATAATTAGAAGAGATTTAAAAATCGTTTTAGATACAAAAATTTTAAAAATTAAATCAAATAATTCGACCGATGTGATATGAACAGCTGATTAAAAACAATGAAATAAACTTCCAATATTAACAGGTGATTGGAATCAATGAAATAAGAATATTTTGAAAGACTAAAAAATTATTTAATAGAAACGGAAAAATGCTTGATTTTTAACAAAATAATTTAATAGAGCTGGAATCCGGCCCGGATTGGACCAAATGTTGTTGGGGCCAGGGGCGTTTCGCAATTGAAACGCCAACCTTCCCCGGTGAGATTTTAAGTCTTCCCCTCTTAGCGGGAAAAGACGAGTAAGTGGACTGTATGAAATATGTGGTGGGTAAGGTGGGTGCCTATATACCTATAGGAATAAATTCAACAAAGGTAAAAGGAAAGTAAAAGGCCCTTCCAAATGTTAACAAATATATATATATATTGAGGAAGAATAAAACTTAAAAATAACATTAAACCCATAAAATTATAATATAACTTAATTATGAAAGTAAAGAAAAAAGTAAATTAAATAAACTTAAATTTCTAGGAATTAAAATTAAAAGGGGATAAACAAACTTCAAAAAAAATCTTACGTTAGGTATTTACAGAAAAATAAATAAAATAATTGTTCATCAGTGAAAGAAAAAAAGATGGGGTTCTTCTGTCCTTGTAGACTCAGATGGTGAAAGTATTTATATATAAGGTACCTTATATCAGTGTGTAGCTGAAAATCCGTCTTCTTCATATATCATGAGATGCATCGAAATAATTGTATTTTCCAGGCTATGGTGTTATAGTTGAGATGAGGTGGGTGAGGGAACAGTTGGTAACAGTGGTGAGTCGTTCCCCTAGCAGCTACCAGAACACTAATGACACCGGCCTATCGCCGTGTTCGTCGTTCACTTGTTTTTTATTTACAGCTGATATAAATGTCATATGATTCTTGTAACCATACTTAAAAAATAAAAATATGATATTTACAATTTAATTTACATTACACATAAGTAAAAAACGTCTTAACCTACAAAAAACTATACATAAAGAATATAAAGATAATACAAATTAAAGAAGAAAAAATACAACCAATAACAAATAAAAGGGCCTGGTTCAACGGTGGAAAAATGAAATAAGAGAAAAAAATAATAATACACTAGGGCTTTAACATACCGCCCACCAAAATTTGTAAAAATTTTCAAGAACGCTCTTTCTCTGGAATTAAAGGGGATAGACGGGAGACAGGTCTGATGTGTTGTGCTTAATCTGACCGCCCTAACGACTCCCTATTTTCCAGAATATACTTCTGTCACCCTGGCAGAGGGCCATCGTAGGGTTGGTACTTTGGGATCCCTCAGTAAAACTGCACTACCCTGATCAATAATATTGCTTGGATTTGCCCCTGCTCTTTGCTGAGTGCAGTTCAGATAATCCAGGTCCAATGGTTCAAGAAAATCAGCAACGCAGCCGGTGGTGCGACAAGAGGTGCTCTATCCAGAAAATGCCCAGGGGTGAGAACTTCGCCTCAAATAGTTTAGAGATTCCTTGGTGAGAAACGGAACCTATAAATCAATCCCAACATTGAGAAATGAACATAGTCTGCCGCCCACCCTAACAAAACCAACGGGATCCAAAGGGAAAGGGTTTAATGGCTCAAACGACTTCAGGTGGTTTAGATCGCCTAACGGAATGTGTTTTATTGCGCGCATTACATTAAAGGGAAGCACAATGGATTGAATGGAAGTCTATGAGATACATACACCTTCCGAGGGTATGTACATTGAGTTAAAGGTTTTGGGGCTATTCTTTTTACAAAATATTTTTGCCATATGACAAGCTACATGTTTACACGGGGTTTGCAAAATGCTAAATCGACCTTGTATATATCGCGCAGTAATTTTGGGCCTGTTAGGAAATAATCACTTAAGGTCCCTGCATTAGCGTCGAATATGAATCTAGGTTTTGTAGACATGCTGTTTTTGACAACAGCATGGCGAGAAGAGGAGTAACTTTCAAATTTGTTTTCTAAAATTTTCAATTGGTGGGGATTTTTCACTGAGAAGTGACCAGCTTCATAGCGCGGGTGAGTAATTAAACAATGCTTCGCGCATTTAGCATTCACAAGGTTGCTAGAAACCTTGTTACCTTTAGAAATAGATTTTGTTGCGCTCGCGACCTTTCCGGTTTCACAAAATTTATTTAATTTTCGCGGAGGATAATCAAAATGGGACCTGGACATTGTTGCGGTATGAAGAACGGTGGAGGAACAAACTTTGTCCGGTGGGTTTTTAGTAATAGGCCCCATTACAATCCAACCGAAAATAGTTTCAACTGCGCCAGGAGCACCATGCTCCGGTTTGATGTTACCTGCACAGAGTATGTGTGCAAATATATCTGCACCTAGAAGGAAGTCTACAGGTCGTGATTGATGAAAGTATGGATCAGCTAGGTATAGACCTCGAAAATGTTGTGCCATATTTTTCAGAATAGGGTTGGTGGGCATATCTTCACAAATCCGTTCTGTTACAATAGCCACGGTGTTTAATTTGGGAAATGAATCCTTCCTCGGTGCTATAATGCAAGGCGTTTCGGATTTGACCCCAGGAATTGTTTGATTGCCGAAACCAACTAATTGATTTTTGCAACGCATAGGTGTCAAATTTAACTTGCGGACACATTCCTCTGTTATAAAGGAACGTTGCGACCCACTGTCGATAAGGATTCGCAAATCGTGCCAATGTCCCCGATAGTCCCGAATTCTACCTAATGCGGTGCCAAGCAAGACGTTCGTCCTACCAGCGGACATAGACAATACAGAATTTCTCGGTGAGGAAGTAACTGACGGTTCAGAGGGTTTCGTGGAGGAATTATTACTGCAACGTGAAGTATCAACGTTGATATTAGGGTTAGTTGCCCCTTTATCAGAGCAAGATAGCATAGGGCTCGGTTGTGGTAACTCGGAGTTTTGAATCTTCCGAGGGAAAAAATGCAGTAGGTTATGATGTCTCCTACCGCAATGCCGGCAAGATACTTTAGATGGACATCGATTTGCGAAATGCCCGGAAGCTAAACAATTTATGCATCGTCTCAAATTCTTGATTCGGTCGGTGCGTTGTTGTGGTGTGAACCGTTTAAAGCTAGAGCAGTCATACACGCGGTGATCATTTTTACATATCGGGCATTTAACAGGGTTCCCTGAAGACACAGAGGTCATCAATACTTGTCGGGAACTTTTACTGTACCCGGGGTTGGACTGTACTGAAACCGTTTCAGAATTGGTGAGGAGGGACTCTGACTGTAGTTTGACCGACTGCCTTTGAATGAAATCAGCGAATTCTTCCCAAGAGGGAAGCTCAGTTTTTGAGCCATATTCTGCCTCAAAGCCTTCCCTAGTCTTGGCATCTAAAAGCCTTAGAGCCAAAGTGCTCAATATGAATCCCGGAAGGTCTTTAATTCCCAATTTTAGAAGTGCAGAGGCGCTTTCTATAACAACCGCCGAGAAGGTTTCGAGATTGGAAAGGTTACCCTTAGAAATAGGCCTAAAGTTTAAGATCTTCATAAGGAAGAAGGTAGCCTGAATTCGCTCGCTATCATATTTTTTGGTGAGTGATTCCCAGGCTTGGTTATAGCCGGCGGGCGATATTGAAATCGCGGAAATAATTTGCAAAGCTGACCCCTTTAAAGCTGATTTTAAATAATGAAATTTATGAATATTGTCCAAATCATCCCTAGTATGAACTAATGACTGAAAGGTTTCTTTGAATTCTTGCCATTTAGCTATGTCTCCTGAAAATGACGGTATATTTATAGCTGGCAATCGGTAGTGGGGATATACATCTACAACTTGATTCGTAATAGACGGGTGAGTTCGATTTATATCGTCAGCGGGGACATTTTTGAGTGACAATGCCTGGTAATAAGAGTACCGAATTTCATCTTTTAATTCTTTAAATCTTTCCACAGGGATATTTAATTTCCTTGCAATAGATTTAGCCTCAAAAAGGGCTGATTCAAAGCGCTCATATGTGGAATCGATTCGCGAAAGACGAGGCGAAAATAAGGGTTCGCGCGATGAATCGGTGGGTAGGCTTAATCCTATTGAAGTCGTCGTCCTAATGTCCGCGGCTAAATCGTCAATCTGGTCCTCTAAATCTTCTAAGGTAGCTCGAAGCTCCTCATTATTAATTTTTGGAGGCATAATTAGAAGAGATTTAAAAATCGTTTTAGATACAAAAATTTTAAAAATTAAATCAAATAATTCGACCGATGTGATATGAACAGCTGATTAAAAACAATGAAATAAACTTCCAATATTAACAGGTGATTGGAATCAATGAAATAAGAATATTTTGAAAGACTAAAAAATTATTTAATAGAAACGGAAAAATGCTTGATTTTTAACAAAATAATTTAATAGAGCTGGAATCCGGCCCGGATTGGACCAAATGTTGTTGGGGCCAGGGGCGTTTCGCAATTGAAACGCCAACCTTCCCCGGTGAGATTTTAAGTCTTCCCCTCTTAGCGGGAAAAGACGAGTAAGTGGACTGTATGAAATATGTGGTGGGTAAGGTGGGTGCCTATATACCTATAGGAATAAATTCAACAAAGGTAAAAGGAAAGTAAAAGGCCCTTCCAAATGTTAACAAATATATATATATATTGAGGAAGAATAAAACTTAAAAATAACATTAAACCCATAAAATTATAATATAACTTAATTATGAAAGTAAAGAAAAAAGTAAATTAAATAAACTTAAATTTCTAGGAATTAAAATTAAAAGGGGATAAACAAACTTCAAAAAAAATCTTACGTTAGGTATTTACAGAAAAATAAATAAAATAATTGTTCATCAGTGAAAGAAAAAAAGATGGGGTTCTTCTGTCCTTGTAGACTCAGATGGTGAAAGTATTTATATATAAGGTACCTTATATCAGTGTGTAGCTGAAAATCCGTCTTCTTCATATATCATGAGATGCATCGAAATAATTGTATTTTCCAGGCTATGGTGTTATAGTTGAGATGAGGTGGGTGAGGGAACAGTTGGTAACAGTGGTGAGTCGTTCCCCTAGCAGCTACCAGAACACTAATGACACCGGCCTATCGCCGTGTTCGTCGTTCACTTGTTTTTTATTTACAGCTGATATAAATGTCATATGATTCTTGTAACCATACTTAAAAAATAAAAATATGATATTTACAATTTAATTTACATTACACATAAGTAAAAAACGTCTTAACCTACAAAAAACTATACATAAAGAATATAAAGATAATACAAATTAAAGAAGAAAAAATACAACCAATAACAAATAAAAGGGCCTGGTTCAACGGTGGAAAAATGAAATAAGAGAAAAAAATAATAATACACTAGGGCTTTAACACCGTTTTTGAGATAATCGGAAAAAAGGTAAAAATTGGAAAAAAAGTCAAGAAATAAAGTGCCCCCTCAGTTGGACCAATTTTGATGAAATGTTGGCTTTTACATATTTGGTATATACATGCATCAAATACCCAGTTTCTTCAAAATCGTTAAAGCCGTTTTTGAGTAAATAAAAAATATGTACACGTGAAATTGGTACAAAATTTATTAAGTAAAGTCCCCCTCCGGTTGATCAATTTTGATGAAATTTTTACAGTCGTATCTCGGGCATATACATACATCATATACCCAGTTTGATCAAAATCGTTAAAGCCGTTTTTGAGTAAATAAAAAACATACGTGAAAATGATACAAAATTTATTAAGTAAAGTCCCCCCTCCGGTAAATCAATTTTGATGAAATTTTTACAGTCATATCTCGGGCATATAAATAGATCAATTACTCAGTTTAATCAAAATCGTTAGAGCCGTTTTTGAGAAAATCGAAAAAAACGTAAAAAGTTATTAAATAAAGTACCCCCTCCCTTTGAGCAATTTTGATAAAATTTTTGATGTCACATCGCGGGCATATACTTACACTAAATACCCAATTTCAGGTTCCCACGGTTTATAGTTTTTGAGCTAGTCTGTTCACACACACACACACACACACACACAGACCATTTCGCGGGACTTGGTTATTTCGACTCAGGGGACCCCAAAACGTGTATTTCCTTTGAAAACCGGAAGTCGAAATTTTTCACGATCGCAATACTTCCACTTACTATATATTTCATATATAGGTAAGTGAAAGTAAAAAAATTACACCTTCGAAAAAGTCCAGCTAGACCATTTAGAAATTTCCGCTTAGAATTGTAATTGTAAAATGTTCTTGAAAACCTGAAATGATTGACACCATTTAGAAACTTTTAAGACCATTTTGTTTTTCAAGAACCGCGATTTTGCTTATAACTCGCTATCAAAGCCTAAATAAGTGATTTGTATGTTTTCCCGGTGTAGGGGATAAGGAAAGCTTAAAAATGATGCCTCATTCATGAAATTATTAAGTGAATTATTGAGTGATGAATTATTAAGGAAGTTCAAGTATTAAGGAAGTTATGGTGTAACGACGAAAAGAAGGCTCTTAGAAATAAGTATATGATAAATTTAGAGGTAGATACTGGTCGACTGTTTTCTTAATTATTCATAGGACGTAAAATGGAGGTCCCAAGCCTGTACGATGTCAGGTACTCGTTAAAGATCCTTATCCTAATTATACCTGGGTAGGCAAAATTTAGGACTCCCACTGTAGCATCGTCCGATTTGCCTTAGTAGCATAAAGTGACGTTAAACAAACAATAACAACATCAGTTTCATACATGGGTACAATATAATATCATAAATAATATGCTACTTCCTTACAATAATTGTAAACTGTAATCTATTGTTTTCCAAAAATAATTTTAGTTTTATAAAATACTAGCTAGGGTGCCCGGCTTCGCTCCGGTAGTTGTGTGGTAGTTTTAATAACAGAAAAACTTTAAAATTAAAGGAAATATAGAACAAAATTAGCTCCTTCTTGAAACTTCGGTTTTAACTTGGTATCAATATTGATTCGAGAACAGTGATATTGTATTCTTCCCTGGCAGAGATAGTTAATGTTTTTTTATTTAAATCAATAGTTGAGAAAATAGCAAATAATCAAAGTTACTTTTGTTCATTAAAATTTACGATTGCCATGATTTTTTTTTTTTTTAGCTTATTTTTTCGATTGATAAACATTTCATTTATCAGGATTTGTATGTCAAATGTATTCAACAGAATGTAGAATATTCTTACTATATTTTTTATGATGGTTAATTGCAATAAAATTATTCAACATTATTATTTTTATTAAATATATAGTTATGATGATTAGCGGTTTCAGATTCTAGCGACACTCGGTTGCTTAAATGCCAAGATATTTTCGCAAGAATGTCAAGACTGCTGACCGAGGATTGGTAAATACGTGTGGTTACTGCTAATTACAGGCAATTACCAACCTTATACATCCTCTGCAAAACACACAATAGCTAAATTTCCCTTCTTTTAGCTTCTATCTTCTCGAGGTCTTCTACCTTCAAGTAGAAAATACTAGCTAGGGTGCCCGGCTTCGCTCCGGTAGTTGTGTGGTAGTTTTAATAACAGAAAAACTTTAAAATTAAAGGAAATATAGAACAAAATTAGCTCCTTCTTGAAACTTCGGTTTTAACTTGGTATCAATATTGATTCGAGAACTGCAGAGTCCGCCCGAATAAGGAACCCTATATACTTTATTTGGGATTAAATGGTAAGTGAACAATTAATTTTAATGCAACAATGTCGAGTTATGCATCGTTTTTTATGGTTTCTGTGATTCTTAATCGTATAAGCCCATTCCAAGCAGTCAGCAGATAAAAAGTTAAAAAAATATTATATTTAGAGTACAACTTAAGCGCCGACACCGTGATGGTCCTATTAGATCCAGAAGGATAGAAACTACCGAAGATTCATAGACACTTTTTTTTAAGACCTTTCTTCTTCCATTTCAACCTCCCTTAAGATACCCCCCCTCCCACCTCGTAATTTGAACGGACTCTGTAGATCTTGAATCTTACTACTATTACAAAGTGAAGACCAACTTCTTTTTCATAATTACATACAATAAAAACACTTCAAACTTTTTATTTTCGATTTATATTCATTTTATCTCTTTTTTTTTATGTCTGTTTTTATTCGTTCACTGTTCAATTAAGAAATGTTCACTCATATTGCATTAAATTTACTTAAGTATATATTATATATTGATTAATGAGTTGATCAATGAGCCCTCTTATGAGATAATTAATTTTTTAAGGAATCCAGTTGGTTTTCTAATAGATTGCAGAGATGTAGAATCATTATTTTATTTGAAAGCAAAGGATAAACTAAATATTATCGCTTAATTTTTTAGTAATTTAAAAAGAACAGGTAAATAAATATATAACATTTACACTTAACTGGATGAATGAACAATATACATGAGTGAAACGCACCCTAGCGCTTCCAGGTTGCCTGGAGCTCGAACTAAATTTTTCATTCATAAACTCGTATATCAATCTCAAATAAGCTAATTAAATGGTGCGAGAGGCTTAAAATTCCAATCCTTTTCTCTTCAATTTTACACCCTTAAGAGAAAAACGGAAACCTTCTTCTCCGTTAGAGATTATATGGCTAAACGACGACATAACTTCCTTAATCCTACGTGGAGTCGTTTTTGAGCCTTTTCGGCACGCACATTGTACACTTTGCTTTATAATATATATTGATTAAATGAGGCGTAGAATTCCAAAACCAGCCAAGTCCATTTCCAGATTTTTATTTTTTCTTTTTTTTAAATAGTTTTTCTATTATATTACCATTAGGTGGAAGGAGGATTTCTTCCAAAAGAGGTTAAATCATATTGAAAACGGTCCTACAAAAATAAGGTCTGTTCCGAAACCAGCCAGAAAATCTATAGAAAAACCATTAAAAAAAAATAAAAATCTGGAAATTGGACTTGGCTGGTTTTGGAATTATACGCCTCAAATAACTGAAAAAAAATGTACTGAAAAAAAATTATTAGTTCAGTATCTAGGTCTGGTTTCCAGTATAATGATTCCTTTCAAAGTGCCTGATTTAAATTTTAATAAAAGGAAGATTCAAACATTGCAGGTATTAATTATTTTATTTTTAAGTTTTAAGATTTTTTAAAGAAAATTATAATTCCTCCACTTCTTTAATATAAAGATATTAACATAGGTAGAGTGTACTTAAGTTTCACACACATAATAATTAAACCATTTAAGTATTTATTCTATTTCCATCTAATGGATAAAATGCTTTAAATCCAGAAATATTCCAAAAAGATATTTTATAACAATTTATATTGTGAATAGCAACTACACTATGAACATTATACTAATGTTTATTTTTAATATTAATATATAATGTTTAGAATCGGAAATGGTTCAATCAATTACAACTTAAAAGTCATTCAATAAAAGGGAAATCGGATAGGACGAGGTCGGGAAGATGGATGGGGGGGGATATTATAATTTCAATGAGGGAGGGGTTGGGAGGGGGGGGGGAGGCCACTAACCGGAAGTTAGTGCCACTGTCAACTGTATCGCTCTCGTCTATAGCACAAGCTCTTTGGCCTCACTTCCTGCCCGAGTCAGTGTACAAACAATGACAATTAGTTATCGCAAATTTAAACCTGATTAATTTTACATTCCAAAATATCGTAGCTAATAATAGAATCGCCGAATCATTGTGTCAACTGCCAAAACACCAAATGTTTACCTCCGTGATACAGATATTAAGACATATTTTATTTCTATTAACCTTTAAATGCTCTCACCTAGTTTTTACTTTCACTTATGTAGTTTAGTAAGGGCAAGTATTGCGATTGTGAAAAATTTCGACTTCCGGTTTTCAACTCCAGGTTTCTACATTTTTGGGGTCCTCTGGGACCAAATAACCAAGTCCCGCGAAGTAGTCTGTGTGTGTGAATAGACTAGTTCAAAAACTATAAAACATACGAACTTGAAATAGGACATTTCACGTACGTATATGCTCGCGATGTGACAGCCGAAATTTCATCAAAATCGGTCAAACGGAGGGGGTACTTTATTTGCTAAATGTTACCCGATTTTTACGTGTTATTTTAATTTTTTTTTATTTATTCTAAAACGGCTGTAAGGATTTTGTTCATACTGGGTATTTGATGTATGTATATGCATGTGATGTGACAGCAAATTATTCATCAAAATTGGTCAAACGGAGGGGGAACTATATTTAATAAGTTTTTACGTTTTTTTTCTTATTTACTCAAAAAGGGTGTAACGATGTTGATCAAACTGGGTATTTGATGTAAGTATATGCCCGCGAAGAGGCAGTCAAAATTTCATCAAAATTGATTAACCGGAGGTGGGATTTTACTTAACAAATTTTGTATCATTTTCACGTGTTTTTTTTATTTACTCAAAATCGGCTTTAACGATTTTCATCAAATTCGTCATGTTTAATGAAAATTAGGCGTTCTTTAATATCAGGTAAGCTTTATCATTATTAAAATGATCTGGGGGGCTTAAATGGGGTAGGGGCCGTTTTTGTTTGTTTGTTTTTTTTTCCTATAAAGTATCTCTGTTTTTGTTTATATGGAGAAATTAACTGTCTCTCATTGAGTCTAAAAATAAGAAATGACTAAATATGATATATGATGAAAACCAAGTAAACATATAGAGGAGAAAAAAAGAAAAATATTCAGTCAACTCATAAAACACATTGAGCCCACGCATGCGTAGTACGCTTTAATGACAGATCATTGTTCCTAATTAAAGCCTTCTGTTCATTTAATGTAAATTATTAGTTTCATGGTAAATTAAGTTTTCAACAACTACATCAAGAATTATAAAATCAGAGGAATTGGAGTATTATGCTTGCATTGCCGAATTATCTCAAGTAAAAACTTTTATTTAATAATAAAAGAATTTAGTGTTTGTTATAGAGCAAATGAAAACAAAAATAAGAAATGAATGTGGAAAAATGTGTAACTGAGCGAGAAGTGGCATTAACACAACGCATTAATTTTTAATGTATGTTGGTAAGTGAAAGTAGAGTGTTGCACGCACGCACCAGATTTTTTTACTCAAAAACGGCTATAATGATTTTTATCAAACTGGGTATTTGATGCGACAGCCGGAATTTCATCAAAATTGGTGAAAAGGAGGGGGCATTTATTTAATAATTTTTGTCTCATTTTTTATTTTTCAACTTTTTATTTTTATTCTCTCAAAAACGGCTTAAACTATTTTGATAAAACTGGATACTCGATGTGTGTATATGCCCGCGAATGTCAGCCACAATTTCATATCCCGTATTATCATTGATGAAAATAACAACTTTTATTTAACAATCAAAAAAATTATTTTACTTTAGAGAGTAAATACGTGATGCTCAACAGCATTTAAGGAGTGGAAAAATATGGTAAAGTTTGTCTTTACTACGAGACGAAAATACACATCCTATCGAATCATCTTCACGATATATTTACAAAAAGCAAATCGATGTAAAAAACAACCAAACAGTAAAAAAAAAACTCGACTATTGATGAAATTAGGTACCTTAAAAAAATAAATAAGCAATGAATCGAAAAGTACAGAGAACCTTCAAGTTTGGCATTACAGATACATTATAACTTATGGAGATATACAAATACAAGCATACAAATGAGGAAAATTGTGGTGTTTACCTACATATTATCGAAACACGTCGATTTCTGATCGAAGTAAGTTCGTAAATGAAAGATGTGTGTTGCGCGCATCGCACCAATTTTTTTTTTTATTAGTGATAATACTTATAAACAGTGGTCTGTCATTAAAGGCGTACTGCACGTGCGTGGGTTCAACTTTCGTTATCAGAAAAACAAAGTTCCACATAAATAATTTTAGTAGTCAATTAATAATAATAACAATAACTATCCGAAAGGTTAGCTGGTGTTAGTACGTGTATATATACATTTATACACATATATATATATATATATATATATATATATATATATATATATATATATATATACACTCATATATATACGGTAAAGAAGCTCGGTAGAAAGGCAGCCCGTTAGTCGCTCTACTTTCTCCAACTCCGCCATTTTTCACTTTTACATCAGGGTCCCCCCCCCCCCCAGCTATCAAGTCACCACTGGCCAGATTTATGAGGCTGTGGGCACCATTAACTACAAAGTTAAAGTTACTTATAGCTAAAGCTTGGAAATCTGCGTACGGTAAAATTTTGAAAGTCTATAAAAAAACTTAGTAACGTGCAGAAAAATGTACTGCTTGAACGGATTAATAAAAACAAAATCGAATCATCGAATAATAAAAAATATAAAAAATGCGGAAAATAACTTACATGACCAAATTATTAATTTGTTCAATAGGGTAAAAAAATAAATAAATCTCTATTTTATCTATAACGAGCAGTCCCGGCCACTCGTTGCTGTGGCTCAGTAGCTACAATGCGCTGAATTAATTACATGCTATCCTTTTTAATACAGTCAAATCAAAATTCACTGATAAAGGTGAAAACATTTCAGCTAATCTAAAAACCAACGGGATTTAAAATAGAACTTTACGCCAAATTTAAAATGGTCTGGTAAAGAATTTAGTAAGGTTAATGTTTTTATTTTTTACACCTCATATTTGACTGTAGAAAGTCTTGATGATCCGTTCATTTAGTACTTACTGGATTATTTCAGCAGAGGGGAGATTAAACATAAATAACACACATGTAAAAAGGAATTAATAAAGAATATAATTGGAATAGTGTTTTGTACAATCACAACAGACACTTAGCCAAAAATGTATCTAATTAATCTTTTGCCAGAATATATTGTATAATAGTTAAATTCAAAATATACCACATGATGATATGAGATAATCTGAAACAGGTTATGAAAAGCGAGCGACCTCAAACCATGCTACTTATCAAAACATAAAAAATTTAATTTTATGAATGAGATAGATAACGTTAATTTATAACTTTTTATAATAAAAATGTACATTTTTTTTTATTTTTTTTTTTTTATTTAATCATAATTTGCTTTCAGGGAAACACCCTATGCAAATAGAGTCTATCGATTATACAAATTATAGATACATACATTACACATTACATATACAAACATTATAAATACATTATTAATTATTAATATACATGAATATAAAGAAAAATAGAAATATTCAAATGTATAACATCTAAAACTTAGTTAAAATTGAACATCTAAAAATTAGTCATAAAATTAAAAAATTTAAACATTGAAATCCTTATTATTTACCTAGATTAATTAATAACCAATAAATTAACAATTTTTATTACTGATGACATGTAATATGGCTATTGTTAATATGATGAATATGGCTATTGTTGTTATTGTTATGAGAAATCATCCTACCAAGTCTCTATAGTTTAAAATATTGGTAAAAAAATAAAACAAATTTCGTAAATCTTTTACGCTTTGTGGCTTAAAATTTTTAATTCCATTAACATTTTCCATTCCTTGGTAATACCTTTCCCTCAGATTGGAATAAATAGGGCAAACAAACAATATATGATATAGTGTTTCATTATTTTTCATATTGCACATTTTGCATACTTGCTGAGGAAAAAATGTACATTTTATTAATAGAATTCATAATATTTATTTATTGTAGTGCTAATAGGTTCACAATGATTTTAGTTAACATCTCTTTTGCTAAAATAAACAGATTCGATGCTTCCCCCACACGTGAAAAGGCGACACATAATTGCCCATAAGAAAAACACGGAATTTTCCTAGTCCAAGCCAGAAAAAATAAATTTGGCTACTGGATGTTTACCCTCCCTAAATATCGAAAGAAAATAAAGTGTGTCAATAAATTAACTTACACCGCCATCTGTTGGAAATTTATTGAACTTACTAATAATCACACTCAATTGTAGTATAGTAACAATTAATTTGTTGTAGCAATTAATTTGCAATAAAAAAAACAATGAAATGTAGCAAAATATGAGAAATATTTAATGTAAAAATAAAAGAAAATTAACAAATATAATGACAATTGGGAATGTGTACTAATGTCCCTATCTCAATCTGTTTTTATTTTTGAAATCTTACTTTTTTCTTAAAAATGGCAGTTTTCTCTACTTCGGTTTACCGTAGAAACAAAAACATTGATATTTTCTTAATCAGCATTAAATTTTCTAAAAGATGAGTTAGGTTTGGTTATTTTAAATCCACTTGGGACTTTTAACGCGCTAAACAAAAAACATTTATTAAAACTTAAATTTTAAATAGTTTTTGAAAATTCCTCACTCCCCACGGGAGCACCCTAGAAGCTGTCAAATTTTCTAAAAACTACGGAATTTAGTTAGCTTTTTAGTGGTGTAACCCATGATACAATTTCACATCACCTTTTGAGTCTAAAAGAAGTTTTTCTGATAAAAAACACGCTAGAGATGTCACTGCTGGGGCAATGAGGAAGCGCGCTAAAGCCTGCATCGAAAGTAATGGATGCCGAACATCCCATGAGTTAGAGTTAGTTTTACTTTTTTAAGACTAGAAAGAAAAATGTATGAATTCTAAATAATATAAAAAGGGTAATAATAATCTAAAATTAAAAAAAAAAAAAAAAAAACTGCTTAGTTTAAATTTTAAACTATCTATGGCGTGTGGACATCTCTAGCGTGTTTTTCATTAGAAGAACTTCTTTTAGACTCAAAAGGTGAAGTGCAATTGTATCATGGGTTACACCACTAAAAAGCTAACAAAATTCCGCAGCTTTTAGAAAATTTGAGTTTCTAAGGTACTCCAGTAGGGAGTGAGGAATTTTCAAAAACTATTAAAAATTTAAGTTTTAATAAATATTTTGTTTTTAGCGCGTTACAAGTCCCACTGAAAGTGGATGGATAACCAAACCTAACTCATCTTTGAGGAAAATTTAATGCTGATTAAGAAAATATCATTGTTTTTGTTTCTACGCTAAACCGAAATAGAGAAAACTGCCATTTTTAAGAAAAAAGTAAGATTTAAAAAATAAAAACAAAAAATTATCTCCTCAACAGATTGAGATAGGAAACTCGTTTCTGCGCCGTTCTACCCCGTTTAGCATGCAGTATTACCCAATTTTTTTTTTTTTACACTAGGTCTGAGACACCCAGTATATGCAGCAGTTTACATGCTTTAATAAATAAATACTGATATAAAAAAAATTATCAGTGTGAAACGATTCGTCCTATGTGCTTTTTTTTTCACATCATCAGAAAAATGTTATCAGAAAAATGTTATTTTCCACCTATTATCAATGATAACTTAAAATACAAGTCTCTCACACTTTTTCTTTGGGCTTGTTTGTCAAAAAATGTTATACCGGAAATTTGCCGTTCGTGTTAATCATTCTTATAATCCCAGAAGATAAAAAAAAAAATACAAACATTAATTTATTTTATTTTATTTATCGCGTTTTAAAAACTATATACTTATATGATTCCTGCCCATACATTGTTATTGTTGAGTGTAAATTTAAGGCAAAATACAGTTCCATAGATTTTGTATTAGATAAATGCAATCGTAAAATATGATTAGATCACAGATAGTAATCCGATCTCAGATAGTAAAGTAGAAATACAAAGATGTATAAGAAGCGTGTTGGTACAGTAGCAGTACGACTAGCGAGAAGCTAAAAATAAACTGATCCTCTTTAGCGCGAGCTTCATAGACCGGTCGATACAGTCTACCACGTGCAGTCTACTTACCCAGTATAGGGCTGGGGCAATCTAGGATAATAGGTAGCTATTTTATATATGTATATATATATATATATATACACTGATATACATACATACATATGTATGTATATATATACATGTATATACATATGTATATATATATATATATATATACATACATATGTATGTATACATACATATGTATGTATACATACATATGTATGTATACATACATATGTATGTATGTATATCAGTGACATTCGCTCGACTTCGGGAATCTTGTGTAGAGAAGAGTGTGCTTCATTGATTGATTTTACAACATGTAAGTAAATTTTTATATGTTCTGTAAATTAGGTTTAAAGGCATGGCAAAACATCTGACTCCGATTCTGTTCACATAGCCCCAAACTTCTTTGAAAAACCTAACCTTTCGACTAACCAGTTTCTTGTTTGATTGTTCTCCCCTGTCCTGGTAGCCATCTTTCATATGATCTCTCCTGTGGGGTTAGTTGGCTCTCTTCAACTTGGGTTTGTTGGGACAGTAGCAATTCACAAAAGCAAGGTAAACATAAACAAAGGTGAAAATTCCAATTGTCTTTAGTTCCAGCAAGAAGGATGAGAGCAATTTTTCCTATGCAGAAAGTGACGACAGTCTAAGCTTCTATCTTCTTCTAGTGTCATTCTATTTTTCCCTTAAAAGCTGTTAAAAACCGATTTATAATTATTATACCATTATAGTGCAGTTTTTAATAACAGTAATATATGTCAGGCAGTACTTGAATGAGATGGCTAAACAACCCCACCTTCCAGGACAACCTGCCCGACATAGGGGTTAGTTGGCATACTCTGGATTGACGAATTCTTCAATTTTCTATGACCTTAGTATTCAATATTATGTGGTGAAAAAAATACTTGAAGTACTCTAATACTTGGAGTTTACAGTGGTGTCAGCCCTATTAGGATTATATTAACATGAACGACTTAACAATAAAAAAAGTGAAAACTGTTGCCAACCAACCCCGCTCTCCCCTACTGTAAAGAAAAATAGTACACTTAAAATTTAAACTATATAAATCAGCGTTAACACTCAATAAATGCAAGCTTGAAAGGGATATATAAATGTACAAAAGATAACTAATAAATATCTAAAGATTTTTTTTTTTTTAGACATAGATGTTTTGATAAAAACAAAGATGTTTTTAACATCGATGTTTTGACAAAAAAAGAAATGTTCTTAACAGTGATTTTTTTAACAAACCAAAGATTTTTTTTAATCACGTTTTGACAAAACCAAGTATGTTTAACATCGAAGTTCAGACAAGAAAAATATTTTTTAACACAGGTTGTCACCGCACATCATCTCATCTCACGTCACGGAACTGCGTCTAAACTTACGCCCGCCACGCCTAAATACTTTGTACCTTAATAGTACAGGAAAACTGGGCAAAGTACAACAAAAAAATTATACTCTCATCAAATTATGGTCGAAATGTCGTCTTACTGCAGTAGAAATTCGATAATCCGATGAACGATTAGTTGATTCATTTATGAAATGAAAAATAATAAGCCAAACAAAGTCGATAAACATTTTATTTTATTTATTAATTTATATTTTGCGTCATTTGCGCCTGCGCTGGAGTGCATCTAGCAAATTTGTTGAAGGCAATTGTCTTAGATTTTCTCGATTTAGGTGATTTGCACGAGCATATCCCTCGGCCATTGTCTTTTCAATCTTTGTTGGACGGGTAACTGGGAGGAAGAAAGAAAAGAAACAAGCGGGTTTGGATGGTTATGAGTTGAACAGTGAATTGTAGTGTATTTGTCGTGAATGTATGATTTTACTGTTGGAATGTCCATGTCTTTGTGTATTGTGTTGTTAGAAATGTATCATAGAGCGTTTACAATTTTTCGAAGAATTTTTGACTGTGATGTTTCGTTTATGTGTTAACTAGCTGTATATCCCGGTTTCACCCGGAGAATTTCAATTTTTAAACCCATAAACTGAGACTTTTATCGATTCAAACGGTCGATTTTGTAAAAACCAATGTAAAGGGAGATCGAAACGATTATTATAACAATAAAGAATATACCCAGAGATTGGCTGAAGTTATGCAATTTTAATATGGACAGGTGTTCGCACCTGGTCTGAAAGAACCACTGAGCGAAATTTGGAGAATTTAGGACAAACGGTATGGATTTCTATAAAGAACAAACAGAATTTTATCTTTATAAACATAGATTATAGCTGTATATCCCGGTTTCACACGGGGAATTTCATTTTTCTAAAGAAACGGTCGATTTCGTAAAAAAAAAAAAAAACATTGTAAAGTGAGATCATTGTGATTTTTACAACAATAAAGAATATCTGCTGAAGATCGGCTGAAGTTATGCAATTTTAATACGGACAGGTGTTCGCACCTGGTCTGAAAGAACCACTGAGCGAAATTTGGAGAATAAAGAATATCAGCTGAAGATCGGCTGAAGTAATGCAATTTTAATACGGACAGGTGTTCGCACCTCGTATCAAAGAACCACTGAGCAAAATTTGGAGAATTTAGGACAAACGGTGTGGATTTCTATAAAGAACAAATAAACAAACAAACAAACAGAATTTCCACTTTATTTATATAGATTATTATTATTAGGTAATTAAATTATTACCTACTCAATATATTAATAGGCGGTGACAATAATAAATAACAATGGCAATCATTGTTAATAGCAATGAAAAATATAGAATGCAATTTGGTGGTCAGTTGGAAGATATTACATAGTTAGTTAGTAAGCAAGACTAATGGCGGATCGGAGGAAGGAAGCAGGCCAAGGCGACACTAGCGGCCTCTGTCCTCGATCCACCGATTGGTCTTTCAGCACGATTATACTCCCGATTACGTCACGGATGTTAAGTGTTATGTACCTACTGATGGTTGGTTCAAAAAATAGCTGCATAGGTTTTTAAGGCCTGTTTACAAGGTTAAGTTTTTTACTTTCACTTACCTATATAAGAAATATATAGTAAGTGGAAGTATTGCGATCGTGAAAAATTTCGACTTCCGGTTTTCAACGGAAATACACGTTTTGGGGTCCCCTGAGTCGAAATGACCAAGTCCCATGAAATGGTCTGTGTGTGTGTCTGTGTGTGTGTGTGTGTCTGTGTGAACAGACTAGCTCAAAAACTATAAACCGTGCGATCCTGAAATTGGGTATTTAGTGTATGCATATGCCCGCGATGTGACAGCATAAATTTCATCAAAATTACTTAAAGGGAGGGGGTACTTTACTTAATAACTTTTTAGGTTTTTTTCGATTTTCTCAAAAACGGCTCTAACGATTTTGATTAAACTGAGTATTTGATGTATTAATATGCCCGAGATATGACTGTTAAAATTTCATAAAAATTGATTAACCGGAGGGGGGACTTAATAAATTTTGTATCATTTTCACGGGTTTTTTTATTTGCTCAAAAACGGCTTTAACGATTAACAAAAATAAGATATAAATGTAGAAAAATGTGTGACTTTGGGAAATGATATTTAGCAAAACACGTAAATTTCTAATCTAAGTAAGTTGGTAAGTGAAAATTGTGTGTTGCGCGGACGCACCAGATTTTTTATAAATCTTATAATTATTATTAACCGGTGATGTTTATAATTCTAATTAATCGATTAATAAGAGAACTACAAGATTTTCATCCCAAGTTTGATATAAAAATTTAAACTTGTAAACCGGACTATTGTCCATTGTAATCGCCCCTAATAGCGAAGTAAAGTTTGGATCAAAACTTCGTTTCAAAAATTTAACCGTGAAAAAAATATTCGTTATTAATGAGGAAATCCGGTTTCGAATCCCAGCCAAGGCCAATGTTTTCTCTTCTTATAAAAAATATTTAAAATTATTATTATTTAATCTTATTTGAAGAGAAAAGATTGGACACGCCCGCGAATCGAACCCGAGATAGAGAAGAACCTTTGTCTTATCGAAGCGTTCTTACCATTCATCTAACCGTGGGACCAATCCTAGCCCTGTCAACCTTCTCTCAGCATTGCAGTGATTGATAATTGACAGAGAGTTATTGTTTAAATTGTTTCTTAAATTTAAATTTTCATAATATTTATACCTAAATCACTATTATATTTTATAAATTCAGTCATTAAAAGTGGTTTACGGTAGTAAGAATCATTCAATGTATTTAATATAAATGAGTAAACTTATTAAGTGATTTAATTATCAGTACAAATAAACATTTGTTTCAATTTAAATATTTAATCATCAATATATATTATAAAGCAAAGTGTACAATGTGCGTGCCGATAAGGCTCAGAAACGACTCCAAGTATGATTAAGAGATTTATGTCAGCGTGTAACTGTATGCCCCCTAACGGAGAAGAAGGTTTTTCCGTTTTTCTCTTAAGGGTGTGAAATTGAAGAGAAAAGGACTGGAATTTTAAGCCTCTCGCACCATTTAATTAGCCTCTCTGAGATTGAGATACGAGTTTATGAATGAAAGATTTAGTTCGAGCTTCAGGCTACCAGGAAGCGCTAGGGTGCGATTCACTCAATGTTTATTGTTCATTCATTTAGTGAGCTTGTAAAGGTTATATATTTTTTCAGCTGTTCTTTTTAAATTACTAAAAAATTAAGCGGTAATAATTCAACATCTTGCAATCCATTAGAAAACCAACTGGATTCATAAAAAAAATATGAGAAAATTAATTAATTAATATTAATTAAATAAATAATAAAATAAATAAATAAATAAATAATAAAATAAATAAATAAATAAATAATAAATTAAATAATTAATTTCACCTTTGCGTTCAAAATAATAAAATGATTTTACATCTCAGCAATCAATTAGAAAACCGCTTGGATACCTTACAAAATTAATTTTCTCATAAGAAGGCTAATTGATCAACACATTACTTTTAATCAGTATATAATATATACTTAAGCAAATTTAATGCAATATGAGTGAAAATTTCTTAATAGTACAGTGATCGAATAAAAAGACACATAAAAAAAAGAGATAAATTGACTGAATACAAATCGAAAATAAAAAGCTTGAAGTGTTCTTATTGTAGTTACGAAAAAGAAGTTGTTTTGATTACTATGTATGATGGGCATTCCAGTTGAAAAATGACTAAATCCAAATACAGCATTTTTTCAATAAGATTTTATCACCCCTCTTGGTTCTTCAAAAAGAAATATGGTAAAAAATTGTGCCTTCATGAAATTTTGCTTTTCACTTTGTAATGGTAATAAGATTCGAGTTCTGCAGAGTCAAATTACGGGGGGATATCTTAAGGGAGATTGAAATGGAAGAAAGGTCTTAAAAATTTTTTTCTAAGAATCTTCGGAAGTTTCTATTCTTCTGGATCTAATAATCTAACAATATTCGGCGCTTAAGTTATACTCGAAATATAATATCTTTAACTGGGGTATTAGATTTTTCAACTATAATCTACTAAGTTATTATCTGCTGACTGCTTGGAATGGGCTTATACCATTCAGAATTACAGAAACGATAAAATTTTCTGAGGGGGGGAGCACTTTTTTGTTTTTTTTATTTTTGCGTCATGAAGGACCTAATTTAAAATATTAGTGCACTTTTAAGTATTAAATGTCTAAATACAATTTATTTTTCATTTAAGGAGCTTAAAAAATTATTAAAGATAGCCCTTTTTATACAGAAATAGTAATAATTGATTGGTGCCCTCACCTCCCGGGGGGGGGGGCGCACACTCGCCCCTCCCCTGGATCCGCCAATGACATGATGTATAACTCGACAAAGTTGCATTAAAATTAATTGTTCATTTACCATTTTCAAACCCCTATAAAGTATATAGGGTTCCTAATTTGGGCGGACTCTGCAGTTCTCGAATCTTAATATTGATACCAAGTTAAAACCGAAATTTCAAGAAGGTGCTAATTTTGTTTTATATTTCCTTTAATTTTAAAGTTTTTCTGTTATTAAAACTAGCAAACAACTACCGGAGCGAAGCCGGGCACCCTAGCTAATTATAAATAAAATAAAACTAAAATCTTTTTGATTTTTAATATACATGCAATTTTACCTAATATCTGGGCAATGGATTTTACATATTTTTTTCTGTGCTTGTAACATTCATTAGAAAGCTCAATTTAATCGTTTTATGAATATGATTTTCATCTATATGTATATTGGCGTGTATCATCTGTATTATAGATGATACCCACTAATATACATATAATCTGATAAATTTGATATTTGTTCTTAAATATTTACAATTTTTAGTTACAGTTGCTGTTTGTTTAACGTCCCTTCACATTTAAATCGACGGCATAGCCAACGATTTTTCACTCCCCTTAAATAATCCCAGGGCCGCCGTGGGACCCGATCCCGTGACCTTTAGTATTGTAGGTTGCTCTGCTAACCACTACACCACAGGTAACGTTTTTTTAGTGACATATTTCTTAAACTAGCTTTAGTTAGCATTGTAAATATTTTTTTTTTTTTTAGTTTCACTTACCTATATATGAAATATATAGTAAGTGGAAGTATTGCGATCGTGAAAAATTTCGACTTACGGTTTTCAACGGAAATACACGTTTTGGGGCCCCCTGAGTCCAACTAACCAAGTCCCGCGAAATGGTCTGTGTGTGTGTGTGTGTGTGTGTGTGTGTGTGTGTGTGTGTGTGTGTGTGTGTGTGTGTGTGTGTGTGTGTGTGTGTGTCTGTGTGAACAGAATAGCTCAAAAACTATAAGCCGTGCATACCTGAAATTAGGTATTTAGTGTATGTATATGCCCGCGATGTGACAGCTAAAATTTAGATCAAACTGGGTATTTGATGTATGTATATGCCAAAGATTTGATAGCCAACACTTCATCAAAATTGATCATCCGGAGGGGGGGACTTTACTTAATAAATTTTGAATCATTTTCACGTGTTTTTTTTTATTTACTCAAAAACGGCTTTAACGATTATGATCAAACTGGGTATATGATGTATGTATATGCCAAAGATGTGATAGCCAATATTTCATCATAATTGATCAACCGGAGGGGGCACTTTATTTCATAACTTTTTTTCCAATTTTTCGATTATCTCAAAAACGCCTTTAACGATTTTCATCATATTCGTCATGTTTAATGAAAATTAGGTGTTATTTAATATCAGATAAGCGCTATCATTATTCAAAAGTTTGAGCAAATGAAAACAAAAATAAGAAATGAATGTGGATTTCTTATCTAAGTAAGTTGGTAAGTGAAAGTTGTGTGTTGCGCGCACGCACCAGATTTTTTATATGAAAATCCGTTCCCTACTAACAACTATGTACACAAATAAAATACAATATTTATTTAATACTGCAACTGTAAATTTTATTATTTTAATCAATTAATAGAAACATTTTATTTTTTTATTCAATGGATTTTCATATAACACTTGAGCGGGGAAAACCCGGATCAGTTATCAAACGATCACGGGATTCAATTATTTGAGTTGGACAACAAGGAGATTGATTTCAGCTCAGCGCTATAATTATATTATAAAGTATCTTTATTATACAACATCTTATAACAATATGCGGTCAACTGGGATTTATCAGGGCTCAGCGGCGAGCGGGAGAAAAAAAAAACAGAAAAATTATAGATAGACAATATACTGCAACACTAATGTGGATTTAAATAATTTCAATTTACGGAATATAATGATTCAGAATGTCACGAAACACAATAAAAACTTAAATTATTAACAAAGTTATAAAAAGTATCTACTAGTGGCACAAAATTAACCACATGCTACGATGATTTACAGATCCAGACTAAGACTCTAGTCCATTGCTTCTTATATTTAGTCCGATATCGAACATTCTAGAAGGGCGCAGAATATTCTCGGTTTTGCTTCACGTTACAATACTATCAGAAAAACTTAATAATGCGTCCTAAACGTTAAAAGGCCTAATTATTAAAAACAAAATCGAAATGGAGAAAATAAATGAAAAACGTAAAATTTTCTTTTTTACATAAACAATATGCATAGCTGTAAACAGTTACATACAGGGTGACATGCTACTCGTGCGACAAACTTCACCAGTAAATTATCCACCATAAAAGGAATAAAAATGTTCATATTGACCATGGTCCGATTCTTAACCATTTCGGAATAATTTCGCTTTTTATCGATTTTGAAAGATACCACCACCTGGCATCGGAAAACCGTGATATCTTTAAATCTGAAAATTTCTCCGAAAAGCTGATAGCACCGTTGAAATCTGCATTAATTGTTCAATAATAAAATGGTCATTTCAAAATTTTTGGGCCAATTTTTCGTGTTTAATTTCAGCCAGAACAACAAAATAAGTGAAAAATTTTACAAATCGGAAAGTGTTTAACATAATCCAGATTTTCTAATTTTAGTTTCAGAAGGCAGCAAAGTTGAGGGAAAATACCTCATTTAATAACTCTTCTAATGCACTCTTCATTTTTTAATTTGGTGTTTCTAAGGCCAAGATATGGATGACATAAAGAGAAAAAATTATGGTTCAAGGATTGTTAATGCTTGAGAATTTACATATTAAATTTTATATCATCTTTTATCTTCTAATAAAATAATTTATAAATTTGAAAAACTAATACTTACTACTAACACCAATATCTTTAAAATAAATTTATTCTTAATCATTTTATTTATGTTCAAATTGGAAGCCGTTCCCTGCAATACACAAAGGTGCCCTTTTTCTCATACTCCCAACTGTCACACCAAAATTGAGAAAACGTCGAAGTTATTCAGCAGCGGCGAAGATCCTTGCTCTCAAATTGTCTATGTTTGTCACTTCAGTGCGATAGAGCAGTTCCTTGAGATATCCACAGACGAAATATTCCATGGGGTTGCGATCAAGAGATCTTGGTGGCCATAGAACTGTCCCATCACGGCCGATCTACGTTTCGAATGTTCTGTCAAATACACCTAAACTATTCTACGCACCTTTACTTAAATATTATCGAATACACGCGGCCTACCTTGCTGGAGGACCTTCTTTTGCAATTGAGGAGAAACATAATTTTTCAGCACGAGTACATCTCCAAAAACTTCCGCCCAAACACAGTTTTTGGCTGTAATGGTGCGTCTCCTCACTCCTCTAGAATAGTTCAGGCGTATTTGACAGAACATTCGAAACGTAGATCGGCCGTGATGAGGCAGTTCCTTCGATAAGAACAGTCTAAAGTTACCTTCTTTAGGACACGAACTTGCCGGATTACCTAACGTGTTAGATTAACAAATGTCAGACAATCGGACTACAGTACTGAGCGTACCAAGGTACAACAAGTACAAGTTATGAATTGATACCAGCACAAGAAAGAGGAACTCGTCAACAATCACGACCGGGAAGAACAAACATTGTTGGGACACAGCGACAGCAGAGCTCCTCTCTGAGTGCATTGTGAACTAACGGGTTCTTCAACTTTCTCCAGAACATGCTGTGTGCTGCAACGTTCCATCCAGTGGGCGTGCAACGGCTGGAAGATCAAGCGGCTCTTAAAGGTGTGCTTTGTTTTCGGTCACTAAATAATAATAAAGGTGCCTTTACATTCTACGAACTTTACCTTCGAAAACCACCCTCGAACAGCCTTCACGTCGACTGTTCGGGTGTTCTTGGTACTTCATCTGTTCGCCTGCGTTCGGGGGTAGCACTAGTGTCACTTTTTATTTGGGTTTTTCCCAAGTGACAGAAGTTGTTTGTGATACTAGTGCGCCGATGTAATTCGTCTCCCATTTTTTTTTTTTTTTTCAGATAATATAAAATATATTGATAATGGAGATTTTTTTCTTTATCAGAAGCTAGCGTTGGGTGCGTCAGCCAGATTTGTTCGTTTAACGTCACGTTATGTATAAATGGCTGTTCTTGGAACGCCAGTACGGCAAGGTTCGGGGGAGAACATGTTCGAGGGTGAGGTTCGTCGAGTGTAAAGGCACCTTATATACAATGTGATGAGGACGAATGTCACCTAGCAGTACCTCTTGTCTGATCGGTTCAATTATGTGATTTGTTAAAGGAGATCTCTCATCCAACGCATTTTCTTATATTTAAAGTTGTATCAGCTGTTGCCATATCTCTTGTACGTAACAGACTACATATTACAAACAAAATCTAAGGAACAACTATATATTTCCTTAAATCTATCATGGAAACTAAATTTTTTGATGCTAGAATCATGTCGATACCATTTTTAAAATTCTAGATATAATACTGTATCACTTATGTGGGTTAAACAATTTTTATTGAACTAAAATAATAATTTACACGCCACACAAATTACTGAAACACAAATAATTAAACTTTAAATGATCACTTTGTAACACAGAAATAACCATACGACTCGAGCTTCAGAAAAATTAGACTAACTCTCCAGTCCATTACTCCTTATATTTAATTTAACTTAGTTCCTATAAATTTAGGAACTGCCTAGAAGGTTCTAGGCCAGCTTAGATGGTACTCGAATATGTTAGTCACAAACATGTACTTGGACGGTTTGTATAATAAATAAGCCTAGAACTACATACCACGCATTACAATTCAAAATTAAAAACTTAAACACAGTAATGATTATAAACTAACGCAAGTATTAACAGAGCATGGTAACACGAAGCAATATCTTAAGAGATTTAACATTATACAAACAGACATATGTGACGAAGACGGACAAATCCAAAATTTCCATCACATACTTTATGACTGTTTTGACAAACAACGATTCGCAATAATAAAAAGTGCAATTCTTAAAAATAGAAATTGGCCGGAGACGGAACATAAGTTATTATTCAAATTTAAGACAGACTTCCTAAAATTAGAAGTATTGACTTTGACTCACTGACAAACCAGCGACGGGCAGCGTAGGTAACTTCTTGTTGGCTTTATTTCATTTTTATTTTTATTTTTTGTTTGCATTCTTTTTATATTCTTATTTTCTTTTGTTTAATGTTTTTCAGATTTTCTTGTCTATTAATACCATACTTTTGTTGAAATATTTTGTTAAATTTTTATTTTTAATGTAATAATCTAAATACTCTTGTAATGTATATCATGTACTGTAATAATGTTTTGTAATGTATATAATGCAATGTAATAATGTAATGTCATGTAGTATGCCATTAAGGCATGGAGCTTGGCATAATTTCAAATAAACGCTTCTTACGTTGGGTTACTACCTAAGGAAAATAAGAAAAAAAAAAAAGCCTTGAACTAGGTATTCTAAACCATATTTGTTGTATTTTGTTCCACGTCACAATGCAAATTACTTTAATGTTATTTTAATTTTTCGGCTTATAGGGACCATTGGCGCAAACGGCAAAAAAATTAACACTGACCGTGTTGTGGTAATAATTTCATGAAAGTGCACATTTTTTTTTCGAATACATGCATGCAAATTTTTTTTTCGTCGTACTTTGTCTATTTTTTAATGTCTTATTAAGGTAATCAGTTTAGCAAGAGTCGGCTGCAGAGTATTCAATATAACTTACAGAATTAAAAGAGTTGATCGATTTATAATTTCGTAATTATAAGCAGATCCCTAAAACAAATAAACCATTTGTTTTAAACAAATAAAAATAAATAATTAAGTGCTTGTGGGGTGAAAATAATTTTTATTTATAAATTTCTGCGAGTCATTGAAATATCGGTTCTGCGAACCCACACGGCCTGGTGAGGCGTTTTTAGATGGAATTTATTAAAACTCTTCAAATGTATATGTAAATTGTATTATATGTTAATATTACATTTTTTACTTATACATGATTATAGATTTATTAAACCATTAACTTCTATTAAAATAGAATAAATAAAATAAATAAAATCTATAATAGATCAACCTGTAGTTTCGATATTTGTATGTTGTTATTTTAAAAATATATCGGAAACCCATCTTCTTCTTAAATAAATATTCTTAATAGATACTTTTTTTTTTTTTTTAATTTTATTAACTACGGTAGTTATGACATTAGACCCAGGGTTAGATCCAGGAGGGATGGGTCATGACCCCCAAATATTTTAGCTATTTGTAATTTTTTTTAATATATTTAAAGGAACGGCGCAATTAAATAACCTCTAAAACATAAATGTAACACGTTTGCTCGTTTAGATCTCAGTCTTTTCTGATGCAATTAAATAAACTCATAATAACTTCGAAAACAAAAGTGCTAAAAGTCAAGGGAAAGGCAAAACGTAAGAATGTTTCGTATTCCGGTTTCGGTCAGCTAATTTTTTTATGAAAGTGTTAATTTTTACAGCGTGGTATTTTCTTAAAAGAAGAGATCTCTCGTCCAACGCATTCTTCTATTTATAGTCATATCAGCTGTTATTATGTCTCTTATCATTCGGTTACAATGCCCCCAAGTGTAATTTAGGATCAGGAATGTGCTCCCGACATAACATACATCCTTTACTCAATTCTTTTCACGTGAAAGAATGCATTCTTTATGTGCAGATTTCTTCGAAAAACTTATTTTGGCACTACTACTGAAGTGCGGCATCAAATTAAGGCCCGATCTTCACTGAAAACGACCCTTTCGAGGGTTTATTTATCACCGAAGAGCGAGCGCAGCGAGCGGGAATCGAAAGCTATAATCAATTAAAGCCAATTAAAGCACTTTTTACCTGAAATGAAGGGGATGGGAGTTCGATAACATGACGGTCACATAACCTCTCAAAATAGGCCACGCCCATCAGCCGCTCTTCAGTACCTTTACCCTTATTTTAATAACAATATTTATACACTTTATTTGCAAATAATGGCCTAAATTAGAATAACAAGAATATATTTCAGCTATAAATATTTATTTATAATAGAACACACCCTTGTTCTATGTAATATATCATTTTTATGCAAAAACTGGAAGGCCTTGTTTTTGTCGTTAATTTTTCTTGAGCTAATTTCAAACGACCCATTTTTATTATCACTGAAATTACAAATTAAGGTTATCACTGTTTAAAACCATTACAGATTGCAATCACTTCGAAAGGACAAAAGATCTAAATTTAAACAACTATTTTATTTGAGTAGATCAAAGAGAGAAACAGAGAGGGAGAGAGTGAGAGAGAGAGAATATAAATCGTTCACTAACGAAGTCAATTGGAGCGAATAACAAAAACCGCAGCGAGGTTGTTAAAGTGCTTGAATTGACGTCATCGGGAGGGCGGTGCAGGCGATATTGGGTCATCTCTACATCTATTTATTATCGTTCGTATCAATTCATATCTTTATAACCAAAAACATAAAAAGGCTTGTCCAAATAATTAGGACAACAATGTTTCTCCAAGATGAAATTTTCAATTTTCCGTTAATAAATGCAGTAATATGCATGTGTAAACGTAAAACGGAATGTTACCTATTGTTTAAAATAATAATTAGATGAATCAGCCCAGCCTCTGTTCCTATTGCTAATGAATATTTATTACTAGCTGTATATACCGGTTTCACCCGGAGAATTTCATTTTTTAAATCTATAAAATCTATTAAGTGAGACTTTTATCGACTCAAACGGTCGATTTCGTAAAAACCAATATAAAAGCGTGATCAAAACGATTTTTATAACAATAAAGAATATAGCCAGAGACTGGCTGAAGTTATGCAATCTTAATATACACAGGTGTTCGCACCTCCTATGAAAGATCCACTGAGCGAAATTTGGAGAATTTAGGACAAACGGTTTGGATTACCATAAAGAACAAACAGAATTTCATCTTTATTTACAAAGATTATTGCTGTATATCCCTGTTTCACCCGGGGAATTTCATTTTTCATTTTTCTAATGAGACGGTTGATTTCATAAAAAACCATTGTACAGCTAGATAATTACGATTTTTATAATAATAAAGAATATCAGCTGAAGATCGGCTGAAGTCAGGCAATTTAAAATAGACAGGTGTTCGCACCTGGTATGAAAGAACCACTGAGCGAAATTTGGAGAATTTAGGACAAACAGTATGGATTTCTATAAAGAACAAACAGAATTTCATCTTTATTTATATAGAGTACTAGCTGTATATCCCGGTTTCACCCGGGGAATTTCATTTTTCTAATAAACGTGAACAAATTTAAAGTGAAATCATAACGATTTTTATAACAATAAAGAATATACCCAGAGACTGGCTGAAGTTATGAAATTTTAATATGGACAGGTGTTCGCACCTAGTAAGAAAGATCCACTGGGCGAAATTTGGGGAATTTAGGACAAACGGTATGGAGTTTTATTAAGAAAAAACAAACTAACAGAAATTCATCTTTGAGCTGTATAACCCGGTTTGATCGGGGAATTTCATTTTTCTAATGAAACGGTTGATTTCGTAAAAAAACATTGTAAAGTGAGTTCATTACGATTTCTATAACAATAAAGACTATCAGCTGAAGATCGGCTGAAGTTATGCAATTTTAATATGGACAGGTGTTCGCACCTGGTATGAAAGAACTACTGGCGAAATTTGGAGAATTTAGGATAAACGGTATGGATTTCTATAAAAAACAAACAAACAAACAGAAATATTGGCCTGCAGTTTCAGCTTCTCGCAAATCGTCTTGCCTAAGCCTTTGTGGCGCAAAGCGGGCCTCGTATTCCTGGGCAGACTCTGTTTCCCGCGATTCTGCCTGTCTAAGCCTCTGTTCAATCTTAATTTGATGTTCGTCGAGAGTTTCAGCTGCTCGTATTTGACGTTGTTTTTAGCTTTTGAGCTCACTACTCCTATTGAAGCTCGCTTCTTAGGAGGCATTTATAAAAAATAAATTCACCATACATGTAAATAAACGTATTGTAATTTAAAAAAAAAAAAAAACATATGGTTTAAAAATCCCAGAACTCGACGCCTACCAAGGGACGGTCTTACCGGGCCTTGTTGGCCTCTTCAAAATGTATAAAATGATATTTTAGGCTGTTTTTCGACTCAAACGGTCGATTTCTTAAAAAAAACCCATTGTAAAGCGAGATCATGACGATTTTTTTAACAATAAAGAATATACCATGAGATTGGCTGAAGTTATGCAATTTTAATATGGACAGGTGTTCGCACCTGGTATCAAAGAACCACTAAGCGAAATTTGGAGAATTTAGGACAAACGGTATGGATTTCTATAAAGAACAAACAAACAGAATTTCAACTTTATTTATAAGATTATATACTAGCTATTTGTCCCGGTTTCACCCGGGAATTTCACTTTTCTAATGAAAAGGTCGATTTCGTTGTTGTTTAAAATAATTTTGTTTAAAATAATAATTAGATGAATCAGCCCAGCCTCTGTTCCTATTGCTAATGAATATTTATTACTAGCTGTATATACCGGTTTCACCCGGAGAATTTCATTTTTTAAATCTATAAAATCTATTAAGTGAGACTTTTATCGACTCAAACGGTCGATTTCGTAAAAACCATTGTAAAGCGAGATCATTATGATTTTTATTAGGATAAAGAATATCAGCTGAAGATCGGCTGAAGTTATGCAATTTTAATATGGACAGGTGTTCGCACCTGGTATGAAAGAACCACTGAGCGAAATTTGGAGAATTTAGAACAAACGGTATGGATTTCTATAAAGAACAAACAAACAAACAGAAATATTGCCCTGCAGTTTCAGCTTCTCGCAAATCGGCTTGCCTAAGCCTCTATGGCGCAAGGCGGGATTCGTATTCTTGGGCACACTGAGTTTCCCGCGATTCTGCCTGTCTAAGCCACTGTTGTTCAATCCTATTTAGATGTTCGTCGAGAGTTTCAGCTGCTCGTATTTGAAGTTGTTTTTTGGCTTTTGAGCTCACTACTCCTATTGAAGCTCGCTTCTTAGGAGGCATTTTTAAAAAATAAATTCACCACACATGTAAATAAACGTATTGTAATGTTAAAAAAACAAACAAAAAAACATATGGTTTAAAAATCCCAGAACTCGACGCCTGCCAAGGGACGTTCTTACCGGGCCTTGTTGGCCTCTTCAAAATCTATAAAATGATTTTTTAGGCCGTTTTTTCGTAAAAAAACCATTGTAAAGCGAAACGATTTTTTTAACAATAAACAATATACCCAGAGATTGGCTGAAGTTATGCAGTTTTAATATGGACAGGTGTTCGCACCTGGTATCAAGGAACCACTGAGAATTTAGGAAAAACGGTGTGGATTTCTATAAAGAACAAATAAACAAACAAACAAATAAACAAACAGAATTTTATCTTTATTTATACAGATTTATTTATTATCATGACATCATCTCACGTCAAGACAATAGTAATAATGCTGATGGTTATTATTTTTTAGCTTATAAACTTTAATTCTACAATAGATTGTTTGAATAAAATATAAGGTAGCAATTCAAAAGCGGTTGAATTGTTATCGGTTTCTGATAATATACAAAAAAGACGGAAACGGTAATTAAAACATTAGGTTTTAATTTTCAATGAGCAGTAAAATACTCATTATATCGATTCTAGTTCAAGACACATGAACAAAAACGTTAAAAATACCACCATTGTTGATATAAGGATATATTTTTTCACATCCCTTAAAAAGAATCGATAAGAATAATCAATAAATCGAGAAGTGTTTGTTTCTCTATCACTTTATGCTACTAAAGCTAATCGGACGATGCTACAGTGGTGGTCCTAAATTTTGCCTATCCAAGTATAATTAGGATAGGAGATCTTTAACCAGTACCTGAACTCGAACAGGCTCGGGATCTCCATTTAAAGTCCTATTCGAGGGACGGCATAGGCGAGGATTTTTTTTTCCCTTTATATATCCTAGGGCCACTTAGGATTGCCAAGAATATTATTATTACAGTGTTACCAATACGTAATTATAATAATCTATACATCAAACAGAATAAGAAAAAAAAAGGAAATAAACGTGGAAAAAAATGTTTCCAGTGAAGTTTTATACAATAATTTCAGTGAACAAAACACAGATTTCTACTCTTAGCAAGTTGGTTAGTGAAAGTTATGTGTTGTGCGTTTCGCAGTGCATTATTAAGTATAATACCAACAACTTTATTACAAAGCCCTGTATTTCAACTTAAAAACGCGTTAATCCTTAAACGTCTTTCCTTTCTTTCACCATTTATCCATCCATATATTCCATTTATTTTATTATTATTTTTATTTTATTTTATTTTTTTGCATCGTACACACTGGATTTGTTTTAATGTTGGATATAAGTATTCACAAAAACTAACCTGTACTAGAACCCTTAAGGAAGTAGGAGATGTCTCAGTGAGTATTCAACTCTGAACTGGAAGGCTTGAAAAGAAATGTTAAAAAGATATTTAAATATAGAAGAAAAAAAATCCTTGGTGAAGTATTCAATAAACAGGTTAACAATTCTGTGAAACAACTCGATAAATCAACGACCTTTCCAGGTGTCGCGTTTAATCGTGAAGGCCGTGTTGGGACGGGACCTTTTACGGCCTTAAAGCATTGCCAATGGGCTGATTACAATTAATGATATAATAAAATCGATTCATCGATGATAATCAATCGAATTATTACGACAATCGGAAAAGTCAAGACAATATCGTAGAATTCGTGGCGAGGTCAGAAAACAAATCGATTCTTGAAATCAAAATGACCATATTTCATTGTGTAATGGCCCTCTTCTTTGCAATGCTAATTCATTTCATTGTTGTTGGTAAAAAAAGTTGAGTTTACGTTGCAGTAAGATCACTTATCATCTTTCGTAATCTTAAAGAATGCAACCACAAAAGTCTGTTTTGTATTAATTTTTTGTTGTTTTAAAATAATTATTAAATTATTTTATAATACTTTTATCTGATGAGGAAAGCATACGTTTAGCTCGAATGGTTAAGAGTGATGAACGTTAAGTTAAAAATTAAGTTTTTCAAACTAATTTAATGGTTTAATTTTTTTTTTTTTTCTTGTTTACTAAAATTAAATTACCAGTATTGGTTATTAAATGGAAATATTTATTTATTATAAAGATAATTTATGTAATAACTATAAATAAACGAGCAGAACCGAACAAGCGTTGCTGTGGCTTAGTAGCAATAATGCATTGAATTAATTATATCCTATTCTTTTTAATACAGTCAAATCAATGTTCACTAATAAAGATAAAAACGTTTCAGCTAATCTAAAAACCAACGGCATATAAAATAGAACTATAGGCCAAATTTAAAATCGTTTGGTAATGAATTTAGAAGGGTTAAAATTTTTATTTTTTACATCTCATATTTAACTAAAGTAAGTATTAATTATCCATTAATTTAGCACTTACTGGATTATTTCAGCACTTACCGGATTATTTTCGAGATTAAAAATAAATAACACACATGTAAAAGGAACTAATAAAGAATATAATTGGAATAGGGTTTAGTAAAATCACAATAGATACTAGGTTTAGCAAAAAGGTACTAAATTAATCTTTTAACAGAATATATATTAATTAAATTTAGAATATAACACATGATCATATGAGATATCGTATCAACAGGTTCTGAACAAACCGGAACAGGTTATGAAAAGTGAGCACGTATTGTAGTGCTAATCGGTGCACAATGATTTTGGTTAACTTGTATTTTGCTAAAACAAATAGATTCGATATATTTCCCACACGTGGGAAAAACACGGATTTTCCAAGTCCTAAACGGACAAAAAGAGATTTTGCTACTGTATGCTTATTCAACCTAAATATCAAAAGAAAATAAATCAAATTACACCGCTATCTGTTGGAAATTTATAGAACTTACAAATAATCAAACTCAATTGCAGTAAAATAAGCATTTAAATTGCAATAAAAGAAATATTGGGGTCAATAATCAAGATAAAAACTATCCTACCTTTTTAGTTGGACGAAAATACACAGGATTAGCCAAAGTCGATCAAAATCGGTTGAGTAGTTTCTGATTTTGCGTCCGACAAACATCGGGACGCGAGATTTATATATATATATATATATTTTATCCAGGTAAATATTAGTATTTGACATTATTCCAAAATGCTAGTTTTTTTGCAAATAACATTGGGACCATAGTGTCATACATTTGTTTTTAATTTTCCCCATTTGTCTTACATCTGTTGTGCTTAATTGTCCTAAGTTTTCAATGCGATGCCTGAAAGTTTTGACAAATAAATAAATAATATGACAAAGAAACTAAGCTGTCATAACAATGATTGTATGAATAGTTAATTAATGTTATACATTTTAGACATTTTTATTTTAGTAAATGTTCAAATTTTTAAAATAATAATTTTAACACTGATAGGCGGGCGCAAGCGACGGTGCTGCTTCTTTACAGGAACTAAAGAAACGGGGATAAAAGCCGAGCAATTACCTGGGATTCATAGGGATTTTTGGCGTTTATAATTTATTTTTCCATAATTAAAACCCGATCGAGCAAAAAATCATTTGAAAAATGTCTAATAGGTATTGCTCGGTACCTCAGTGTTCAATTAAAAAATCAAAAGAGGTGTCATTCCATTTATTTCCAAAAAATAAAAAGCTTCTTAAAGAGTGTATTGTAAAATTAAGAATAGATAAGCCTGTATCGAAACGTATGACGATATGTAGTCTTCATTTTAAAGAAAGTATATTTATCCAGGTAAATATTAGTATATGACATTTTATTATTCCAAAATGTTAGTTTTATGCAAATAACATTGGGACCATAGTGTCATATTTGTTTTTCTTTTTTAATTTTCCCCATTTTTTTCTTACATCCGTTGTGCTTAATTTTTCCAAGTTTTCAATGCGAAGCCTGAAAGTTTTGACAAATAAATAAATAATATGACAAAGAAACTAAGCTGTCATAACAATGATTGTATGAATAGTTAATTAATGTTATAACTAACCGAAAAACGTAGTAAAGTTACAATGATGCGATTACATTTACCAGAACTACCAGCTTTACACGTACAATCACAAGTAAATTGCTTATTATTACTAATACATTTGATTTCCACTTTTATTTGATGGGGCAGTCCTTTAAGATCGCTTGTTTGAAGGCACAAGGCTTGTAAAATAACTATTATTTTACTTCTAGATATTATTCCACATGCCATTATGTGGTTTGCATCAAGGATAGCCTCCCCTACAATTAATGGTCTTTTAAAATTACCAATTATCTGTTTCACATCAACTATGTCTATCCTCTTTCCTTCCGACATTTTGAAAAACAACTAGCGCACCCTATAGTCGAATATTAAGATTTTATTTTGAATGTTTTAAACACGTTAAAAAAATTTATATTTATTTGTTTTTGCTGTCTTCTTCTAAAAGAGCGATCTATTTTATTTAAGATAAAATCTTTGTTTTGTTTTCTCTCTTTACGACTATTTACTGATGGAAATGGAATCTGCATGTAAAAATAAACTTTTCGATGAAGGCCGTCTGCAAGGAAATCTTGCGATATTTCTCAATGGTTATATTTGAAATTCATATTAGCTAAATTATAATGCAAATCATGAAATTATCTATCTAGCCGATTTAAGATTAGTCAGAAAAAAAAATTATTTAGTTTCGAGGAGTAGAATTGATTTTCATTCCATAGCTTAAAGTATTCACAAAAACACACCCCATTTTTTAAGTGTCAAGTTAAACAACTTATTGAAATATTTATTAAGAGAAAATAACAATTTTATTAACTTGATCAACAATTATCTCTGTTCAAAAAAATCATTTGTGAGTGTCTAAAACTTCAATAATATAAACATATGTTGTCATCTTTCCTTTTCTGAAGGTAAAATGCCTAGTCTGTCAGGTCTTATAGTCTGACGGGTGGACCTTCTCAGCGGTGGGATTCCATCGTTTCGAGGATCGGGTTTTCTTGGTTCGCTTTCCTCTTGATTCTGCCAGGACTTCTTTTTCAGGAACCAGGAGTTCCTCCTGTATACGTGACCATCCTGAGAGGTTATGATATATGATCGAGGTTGTGGTCCAACTTGGGTGACCGTAGCGAGGTGCCAGTCTTTGGGACCTCTCCTGTAGAGCACCTCCTCACCGAGCTGGAATGTGGGTAGTGACCGCTTTCTTCTGTTGCAATGCATCTTCTCCTTGTCCCTTGTTTCCTGGAGGAGTTCCGGTACACCATTTACTACTTTCGGCATCAGATTTTCCTCGGTGGAGGGCAGAAGTGTTCTCGTTCTTCTGCTCATCAGCCGCTGAGCGGGAGAACCGAGAGCACCGCGGGGAATGTTTCTTTGATGGAGGAGCGCAAGATAAGGATCTGATTTTTCATGGAGGCACTTTTTCAGTAGCAGTTTGGCTTCTTGGACATAACGTTCTGCTAGTCCATTCGATCTTGAAAAGTGCGGACTGGAGATCCTCTGGTTTATGTTCCATTCGTTCTCAAACTTTTTAAACTCCTGCGAGTTAAATTGCGTGCCCCCATCTGATAGCAGAGTTTCCGGAATCCCATGTACAGAGAACCATTTTTTAAATTCCAATATTATACTCGAAGATGAGGATGATTTAATTTCTACAAAGTCGTAGAATCCTGAATAAGAGTCAGCTATCACTAAGTAGTCTTTTCCTAACAAGTGACATATGTCTGTACCCACCTCTTTCCATGGTCTATTCGGTACAGATGTAGCGAGTAATGTCTCTTCGCAGTTGTCCCTCTGCAACTGGGAACAAGTTCTGCAGTTACGGACGTAGTTTGTGATGTCATCTGTCATGTTAGGCCAATATACATGTTCCCTAGCTAGCTGCAAGGACGCCTGTACACCTCTATGCCCGAGATGGATGTGTTGTAAGGTGAGGTTTCTAAGTTGCGAAGGGACGACAAGCCGTTGTCCCTTGAAGACGATGTCCTCATGGACCGCCAGTTCGTCGCGGTAGGACCAGTATTTTTTCAGGAAGTCCGGCAGCTCAGACTTCTCATCCGGCCAGCCGTTCATGATTGTCTCTCGAAGCATTCTTAGTTCGTCATCTTCGTCGGTGAGTCTCCTTGCTTGGAGGATTCTTTCCTGGGAGAAGACGATCACAAGGTCCACAGAGAACTCCAACTCTTCTTCGGGAGCAGGAGCATTCTGACAGTCTCGGCTCAATGTGTCTGCTATGAGGAGCTCTTTACCTCGCCGGTATACTATCTTCGGATTGTAAGGAATAATCTCCATCATAATTCTCTTGAGCCTGGGCGGAGCGTCGTGGAGGGGCTTCTTGAAAATAGCTTCAAGTGGCTTATGATCGGTTTCTATCGTCAAATCGACAGAACCCCAAATGTACTCGTGGAAACGTTTACATGCCAAGGAAATAGGGATTTGGAGGCATAGGCAACTGGCTGGGATTCTTGCAGGAGTACAGCACCAGCTGCATGGGAGCTCGAATCCACAGAGAGGACGATAGGGAGATTTGAATTATAGAATCTCAATAGTGGGAGTGATGAAAGCTTTCCTTTTAATTGTTCAAAGGATTTTTGCTGCTCGAAATCCCAGGTCCATACCACATCCTTAGTTAAGAGCTTTCTCAAGGGTTGTGTCAAATCTGATAAATTTGGAATGAACTTCCCCAGATATGTGACCATTCCTAAGAACCTTTGCAGTTCTGTGATATTTGTGGGTGGTTTTAAGTTTTGAAGAGCTTCAATCTTCGAGGGATCGGGCAGGACTCCTCTATCGGTGACCAGGTGACCAAGAAATTTTATCTGTGTTTGATTAAAAATGCATTTATCTTTATTTAACTTAAGCCCAGCTTCATTCAGTCTTTCTAGGACCTTCTGAGTTCTTTCTTCTAGTTGCTCGCTTGTGGCACCGTGAATAAAAATATCGTCCATTGAGATTTCGACGCCTTCCAGACCTCTTAGCGTGAAGCTCATTCTCTCCTGGAATACTTCTGGAGCTGATGCAATCCCGAACGGAAGACGCAAGTAGGAATAGCGACCCCAGGGTGTTGAGAAAGTCAAGTACTTGGACGTGCGTTCTGATACTTTAATCTGCCAGAAACCTTTCTTACAATCAAGCAGCGTGAAGAATTTAGAATGACTTAGTCTTGCTGAAATTTCGTCAAAGCTTTGAAGGGGGTGATGCCTACGCTTGATGTTCTTGTTGAGGTCAGTAGGATCAAGGCATATCCTGACTTTATCCTTCTGCCTGACCACCACCATCGGAGAGACACAAGGGGTAGGCTCAGTCACCGGCTTGATAATGCCGAGATCGACCATCGAGTCTAGTTCTTGCTTAACGGTATCGCGTAAGGCATAGGGGACACGCCTTGCGGGAAATATTTTTAAAGATGGATTTTCTACCAGGTCGATATCGTATTCGTAATTTTTTAAACAACCTATACCGGTGAATAAATTTTCTTCGGTCAATGTGGGATTTACTTCATCAATCCGTTGAATTAATGAAAGTTGTTCACAGCTTTCGCGACCAAGAATAGCCGGGTAGTCATTATTCACAACAACGAATTTAATTGTACGATTTAAACCTTTCCTGGTTGTTACTGTGGCAACGCATTCCCCCAAAACAGGTAACTTATTGTTAGTATATGATATCAGGCATGCCACTTCTGATTTTGTTAAATTTAGTCCGCTCCTAGAGGCTACATCTTTGTTGATAACATTGCACTGGGCTCCTGTATCTAACTTAAATGGAACCCTGTTACCTTTGGGTAAGGTTATGTACTCTATCCAATCTTTCTTAGAAGTACATAAATTACTTAGAGAGCTGATATGTTGGTCGGCGTGACGAGCGGGAGTTGCCACCTCGTCCTGGCCGGGGCCAGCCATGAGGGACTTGACCTTCTTACTTACCTGACGACGACAGACCTTCTGTAGGTGACCCATGTTGCCGCAGGAGGCACACCTCACCTTAAAAGCTGGACAGGACTTCCTAAGGTGACGTGTACCGCAGCGCCAGCATTGAAAGGTGTCCTCCTGGAGACTGTTGACGGAATTTTCGCCCAGGGACATGCTGGACAGCTGTTTACTTACCTCCTCTGACGACTTACACATGTTGATGGTTCTCTCGAGAGTTAGTGCCTCCTCAAGGAAGAGGTGCTTACGGACTTCGGTGTTCCTGATCCCACACACCAACCTATCACGGATTAGAATGTCCTTCATCGGGCCATACGAACATTTATTGGCTTGGATTGTGACCCTTGTAAGGAAGTCGTTAAACGATTCCTCCTCAGTTTGAACTAGTTTATTAAAAAGAAATCGTTCATATATAATATTTTCTTTGTTAATAAAGTATTTATTGAATTTTTCGATTAGACGGCATAGGTCAGACTCTCCGTCATCTTCGAAAGATTCATGAATGTAAGTAGCGTCCTCGCCTATGACTGCCATGAAAGTGGCGATCTGTTTTTCGCTACTTTTATTATATAAATTGGTTGCTACAGCGAACCATTTAAATTGTTTAAGCCACAATTTCCATCTATTAGCCATATCAAAATCATTGTTAATAACGAGAGGTTTAGGAGGCTTCAGACTTACCGAGCCATGGTCAGCAGCTTCTGGAATAGTATTCTTTCCATCCAAAGGCTGAGCTGCTGCTTCTTCAGCTATCGGTGACTTCTGACGCCTATTACGAGTAGGTTTCGGCACCATGTCAAGTTAAACAACTTATTGAAATATTTATTAAGAGAAAATAACAATTTTATTAACTTGATCAACAATTATCTCTGTTCAAAAAAATCATTTGTGAGTGTCTAAAACTTCAATAATATAAACATATGTTGTCATTAAGTAAATTTGTTTATTATTTTATTTTATAGTATTACGAGCAGGCCGGTAGCTATAATACGTTGAATTAGTTATATGCTATTCTTTTTTATAGTCAAATCAAAATTCAATGATAAAGATAAAAACGTTTCAACTAATCTAAAAACAAAAGGGATTTATAATAGAACTTTACGCCAAAATTAAAGTTGCTTGGTAAAGAATTTTGATGGGTTAAAGTTCTTATTGTTTACATCTTATATTTGACCATACTGTGTTAATGAATGACACATGTAAAAGGAACTAACAAAGAATATAATTAGAACAGTGTTTAGTACAATCAAAATAGAAAGTTAGCAAAAATGTACCAAATTAATCTTTTGGCATAGTACATATTAATTAAATTCAGAATATAACACATGATGATACGAGTATCGTATCAGGAGGTTATACTAATAGGGGCACAATGATTTTGGTTAACCTATCTTTACACAAAACAAATAGATTCGATGTTTTTCCCACACGTGAAAGTCGACACATTATTGCCTATGAGAAAAACAGGGATTTTTCTAGTCCAAGCGGGAAAAAATAGATTTATGCTTACCCTCCCTAAATATCGAAAGAAAATGAAGTTTTGTGTCAATAAATCAACTTACAACACTGTCTGTTGGAAATTTATAGAACTTACAAATAATCACACTCCGTTGTAGTATAATAAGCATTTAATTTGCAAAAAAAGAATATTGAGGCCAATAATCGAGATAAAAACTATCCTATCTTTTAAGGTGGACAAAACTACAGACAATGAGCCAAATTTCATCAAAATCGGTTGAGTAGTTATTGATTTTACCTCCGACAAACATCGAGGGTACGATATATTTATATATAAAAATATTTATCACCTTTTAAATTATAACAAAGTAAAAAAAAAAAAATATATAAAAATCCGTTGCCGGACGCTAAACTGATTTGAAACACCGAAGTTGATCGATCTATTTTTCATATTTTTTTAATTATTTATTTATTTGTAACTAGCACGGGTTCTTCAACAACTTGGGTCATTTAGGCCTGTTTAGAACATAAGAAGATTGACAGTGTTGGAGAGAAATATACAAAGAGTAAATAAAATACTCAAATTAATGCAATGATATCAGTAAAACATAAAAAACGAAAAAGTATAATAAAATGCTGATTTCATCAGGAAGACATAACACAAAAGATATTGACGTGATAGTTGATAGACAAATTTCATTATAAAAAAGATACTACAATAAAAGATACTAATACTATAATAATTAATCCAATCTTAAATTGTGGCTGACCACCAATTTTAAATTATTTTTAAATAATTTATTTTTTGAAGAGAAAAGATTTGGCTCCGCCGGGAGTCGAACCCGGGTCTCCTGCGTTACATGCGAGGATGCTAACCGCTACACCACAGAGCCTGGCTCAAGGCAGAGCAAATCCTTCCTCTTCACTGATACCTACTTTTACTACTTACTACTTAATAAATAAATACCTACTTTTAAAAAATTGACTTATGTCAATAAATATCATAAATTGGACAAAAATTGTCCACCTCCCGCTACTACTCGCAAAACTTGTGAGATAGGGGGAGTAAGTATCAGTGAAGAGGAAGGATTTGCTCTGCCTTGTGCCGAGCTCTGCTCTGTGGTGTAGCGGTTAGCATCCTCGCATGTAACGCAGGAGACCCGGGTTCGACTCCCGGCGGAGCCAAACTTTTTCTCTTCAAAAAATAAATTATTTAAAAATACTATAATACTATAAATGAATAAATCGAAAAACGAAAAAAAAAAATGAAAACAAAATTAAATTTTGGCATAAAGGTTAATTTTTTTTTTTCAAATCGTAAACTTTTCGGGCCCATTTTGCCCATCTTCAAGATCATCACATTTATAACCCAATAAATATTTTAAGAACCGAAATAATTAAGATATATTTTCATTTCATTTAAGTAAGAAATAAATAATATTATGACTCAAAGTAAAGTAATTTCAACATACAGTGATTATATTTAAACTGTTCCTTCGAAATAGGATTTGATAACAAATCTTGATAAAAAACTTGATTTGACAAAAAACTGTTCCTTAAACCAATAATATTACGTTTAAATTATGATAACGATCTCATTTATATTTAATCGAAGAAGCTAAATTAAGACGTTTAAAACTGAAATTGTCTGATTAGTTATTTAGGAGGCTTTACTGTGCTTCAATAATAAAGCATCTTTGTAGATATCAAGGAAGCTTTTCTTGTGGGTAAAAAAATAATGGAGTTTTCTATAAAATATTCATTCTATCTCTTGGTTGTTTTACTATGTCTTTTCTTTTTTTTAGTATATTTACTTTAAGATTCAAAGAAGGAATTTATTAAAAGGGGTTAAAAAAATCTCTTTTAATGTTTAAAAACAATTTAAATAATAAATATTCATTATGGATGAGAATATTTAAAAAAAAAAAGGGATTACCAAATGTGACATCTTTAATGGAAAAGGTTCTGTTTATTTATTTTTGGTCCTCACAGGTCTCAATTTATCAAAAACAATTCCTGTCGAGTGTTATCTTATTTTTTATTTTTGCGTCCTTTATTATTTGGGGGGGGATTTTTTCCCTCCCTTTCTGGGCTATACGGTGTTTCCCGGGCCAGGGGAGAAGGTGGGGGCTTAATACCGAGGATTATTAAAATTTTCCCTTGGTCCGGGTTTTGAACTTGCTATCTTCAGAATCCCAAACATGTGCCGGTAGTCAGGGGCCAACCCGCAACCCATAACATAGCATAACCCATAACCCACACATTGTTGTATATCATATGAAATAGCATGGAATGCGCTGTTGAACGACGCCAATCTCATATTCCTAGTCAAATTTGGAAAACATCTATAGCTATTTTTTAATCATAGAACGCTAGATTTATGGACTTTTGTCACTAGTTTTCATTGGTGGTGTCACTAGATTTTTTTTTGGTAATGAAGAAATTTTCACCCTACTTTTATATATTCTTGTATGAATAGATATAATATTACATATTTTCAAAAGAATATAAATTGTTTAAAAATGCCCTTTTTAAGAACTAGTTTTTAAGAAAATTTCTTTAGTACCAACCTATACATTGTTGTATAACATATGGAATGTCATGGAATACGCTGTTAAAAAACACCAATCTCATAGTCCTAGTCAAATTTGGAAAACATCTGCAGCTATTTTTAATTATAAAATGCTAGATTTATGGACTTTTGTCACAAGTTTTCAATTTTTTTTTTTGTAATGAAGAAACTTTCACCCTACTTTTATATATTCTTGCATGAATAGATATAATATTACATATTTTCAAAAGAATATAAATTTTTTAAAAATGCCCTTTTTTAGAAAATTGAAAAGAAAATTTTAAAATAGTTTTTAAGAAAATTTCTTTAGTACCAACCTATACATTGTTATATATCATATTAAATGGCATGGAATACGCTGTTAAACGACAACAACCTCATAGTCCTAGTCAAATTTGGAAAACATCTGCAGCTATTTTTAATCATAAAATGCTAGATTTACGGAATTTTATCACTAGTTTTCAATTTTTTTTAGTAATGAAGAAATTATCATCCCACTTTTATATTTTGTTGTATGAATAGATATAATACTACCTATTTTTCAGAAAAATATATTTTTTTTTACAAAATGCCCTTTTAGAGAAAGTTTAAATATAAAATTTTAAACTTGGTTTTTAAGAACATTTCTTTAGTACTTACCTATACATTGTTATATATCATATGAAATGGCGTGGAATGCGCTGTTAAACGACATCAATCTCATAGTCGTAGTCTAATTTGGAAAACATAATATGTTAGCTCTATATTATAGAGCTATTTAAATCATAAATTGCTAGATTTACGGAATTTTATCACTAGTTTTCAATTTTTTTAGTAATGAAGAAATTTTCACCCCACTTTTATATTTTGTTGTATTAATTGATGAATGGTAGTATAATAATACTACCTATTCTTCAAAAAGAGATAATTTTTCTACAGAATGTCCTTTTAGAGAAAATTGAAATGTAATTTTAAATTTGGTTTTAAGAAAATTACTTTAATACCAACATATACATTGTTGAATATCATATGAAATGGCATGGTATACGCTTTTGAAAAACACCAATCTCAAGTCCTAATCAAATTTGGAAAACATCCACAGCTATTTTAATCATAAAATGCTAGATTAACGGAATTTTATTACTAGTTTTCAATTTCAAGAAGAAATTTTCATCCTACTTTTATATATTCTTGTATGAATAGATATAATACTACCTATTTTTCAAAAATATATATATTTTTAAAAAATGCCCTTATGGAGAAAAATGATATCAAAATTTTAAACTTGGTTTTAAAAAAATTACTTTAATACCAATCTATACATTGTTGAATATCATAAGAAATGGCATGGAATACGCTGTTGAACGATACCAATCTCATAGTACTAGTCAAATTTGGAAAACATCTACAGCTATTTTTAATCATGATTTTTTCTGTTTCTGGACCTATTTCTGAAGGGTTTAGAGAGCAATAATTCAAAAACGGGTAGACATATCTCAGTAACATTTCACAATTGTTCTAGTAGGCACAAGTAGTACACGTATACCAAATTTCAAGAAAATCTGAGGTGGTGAGGCTCAAGTATGTGTTGAATTGACATAGAATGACACAGCAGTTAAAAATTTACCTCGTAGTTCTTTATTTATTTAGTAAAAATTCATTAACTTTTTAATCAATATTAATGAAAAAACTCTAACCACGAAAGTGGACGTTTTTTTTTTTTTTGTTATAGTTAAGTTTGTTTAATATATAAGTTTTCTTTAACAACGATATTTTGACAAAAACAAAGATTTTTCAACATCGATGTTTTGATAGTAAAATTATTTTTTTACTTATAAGTACGTATTTTCAAACAATTTGCAATGAAGTAACTAACATTAAAAAAAAAACACCCTTGCGCCCAGCATTCTATTTGAAATATTTAAAAAGTTATTTGAGGACTTTAGGAAAGCCCTATTTGATAATCTTTAAAAAATAGATGTTTTTTGGTCGATGTGATGCGAACTACTGTCCACAGCTTTCTACTTTCATAGCTTTCTGTTTTCTATAGATAAAAAAAGAAATTTTGGAGAAAAAAAAAGTTTTCATTTTATTACTATTCTGTGAGTTCCTTCTTGTGTAGTAAGTATTATGACAGTGAAAAATAATTAAATGTATGATGTAAGAATTTCGGCATGGATTAGCTGATTTTAAAAAAGAGGTGTACAAAGCCATCTTGGAATAATTTCAGTATACAATGATAAACCAACCCCGTAACTAACTGTGGTGTAGTGATTAGCATAGCCGACTGCTACACCTAAGGTAGCTTCCTAGAAAGGTATAATGGGAGTAAAAAATCCCTGGCTATGTCCTCCTTCGGACTGGAGTTACAATGGAGGTCCAGAGCCTGTACGATGTCAGTTACTCGTTAAAGATCTCTGTCCTAATTATACCTGGATAGGCAAAATTTAGGATTCCCGCTGTAGCATCGTCCAATTAGCCTTAGTGGTATAAAGGGACGTTAAATAAATTAACAACAAACTAAGCCCCAAGATCCTATAACTATAGGCAGTATATAGAGATGGCAGAACAGCGAACTATAGTTACTCCAAGATACAAAAAGCTGTTCCTTCAAGTAACGGTACGTCAACCACCGCTATCTCAACTTCTTATACATCCCAGGAAGGAGAGAACTCCGTTGAGGATATAGGCTAGCTATACAGAGGGTCGTGTTAGAACTAGCCGTAACTGATCGCAGCGATAAAAAAAAATTATGGCTACTTCAAAATAATCTATATAAATATAAAATAATAATACAAAATAACTGGTTTCGTTTTATACCCAATTGGAATCGCTCAAAATATGAAAGTAGAGTCTTTAATATTTTAACACTTATGCTTGTTTAAATAATTTTTACTAAACGAAAAGAATCATTCACATTGTCTGACAAACAACTCTAATAACTAGTATCAACTTGTAACACGAAAAATATTACAGGTTGATTCATAGTCAGGATTTTCAGTTAAAAAATTTGTTTATTTTGAAAAGCCAACGTTTCGATCCAACTTGTGGATCTTCATCAGGGCTAAAAGAAAACATATAAATGAGTATCTATGCTAGAAGATGCCAATTAAATGAATACTTTACAAAACTGATAATCATGTAAAAGATGATAAGCATTATACATCAGAATCCATATTCATCCATCTGGAAAAAAATGACCCTGTAAACCATTAAGTAGATAAAGAGATAATTTCATCTACTTGCTCTAACAAATTCCGCATCCTCAAATCCTAGTTTTTATTTCATAGGTATCCTCAATTATCGATGTACCTCTGTATTATTATTATCTTTATTATTGTATAACTCCCTTCTTTATATTTTTCAATTTTCTATACATTGTCACCTGGTGTATAATCTCACTTTTATTATTGAGTCCGGACATAACAATTTGTATACAGCACCATCTATTTTGTTAGTTTTAAAAAAATTATTTTCATCTACTTGCTATGTCATGTAGCCTTTCACTTGAAAAGCGTTGGGTTTCCCCCTAATAAACCTTTGAAGTCGGCAAACTAACCCCCTACCACTACCTCTCACCTTATTTTACCTTCAGTCTTTGTATTACTCTGGACTCAGAGTATCAGACTTTATTTTATCTTGCTAACCATTCATTTAATTGTCATCTTCTAGCATAGAGATACTCATATATATTTTTTTTTTTTTTAGCCCTGATCAAGATCCACAAGTTGGATCAAAACGTTGGCTTTTAAAAAACAAAACAATTTAACTGAAATTCCTGATTAAGAATCAACCTATCATAAAGAATAAAAGTTGATTATTTCTCACCTCTAAAAAATATTACAGTAACACATAAGAACAAAACAAAAAACATATAAATACGATCAGGCGTTTGTCGATTTATCACATTGTGACACAAATACCACCATAATTTTACAATCACCCATATGTATCAAGAATTATATTAACACATATTTTAATTTTCAAATATCAATAAGTTTTATTTTAGTAATCAAATGAGCCTTTCAAAGTCAGAATACCTTGACAACTTCGAGAATTTTATCAAAGACAAAAATCTTGAACGATTCATATGAAATAACCACATTCAGGAGCTTTTCAATAGTTAGCACTAACTACAAGAATATATTGTTAATAATAGTTGAGCTGCCATGTACAGAAATAATAATTTGTCAATCTAAATAATATGTAATAGTTTAAAGTTGACGTTTCGAGTGCAATTCAAAAGGTATCGTGACAAATTGGAACCGTGTGATACTTTCAAGTCGTGACTCAGCAGTAACCGTGTCATGCTTCAATCAGCTCACGATCGATCGTGTACTAGCTATTAGTTACAATTATGACTCATCGTAAAAAATAAAATTAAAAGTGAATGACATAAAATATACGCCATTGCAATACAAAATATTTTAAGAATGATTCTTGCAGTGAGTTGTAATATCGTCGGTGTCATGATGTGTTAAATGCTGAAGTTAAGTAGATATTATAAACTAAAATGTTCGCATCATGTTAAATTTGATTAAGCTAACTCCGGCATCGAGTGTTGTCCAATACGAATTAACATTTATAGGCAATTAAATAAAATAAAAATCCTATTTCTAACCAAAAAAATATCTTTATTTAAAATAGGAGAAATGATGGTCAGGATTTTCAGATTGAAAATAAAAAAATATTTTCGAAAGCCAACGTTTCGATCCAACTTGTGGATCTTCACCAGGGCTAAAAGAAAACAAATATATGAGTATCTATGCTAGAGGATGACAATAGGTGAATATTTTACAGAACAGGGTTTGCAAATCCTGACCATCATTTCACCTATCGTAAACACTAACAGTTGACTATCTCTTACCTCTACTCTTTATTTAAAATTTTTTTTGGTCCTCACCTTTCTAGCCTTTTAGGCTATACGGGGTTTTTGGAGCCAGGGAAGAGGGTGGGGGATTGATGCCGATACATCTGTGGTATATTGGTTAACAAAGCAACCTACAATACTAAAGATAGCGGGTTCGCGTCCCGAGGTGGTCCTAGGAGTAAAAAATCCTTGGCTATGCCGTCCCTAGGATAGGACGTCAAATAAACGCCCCGAGCCTGTAAGATGTCAGATATTCGTTAAAGATCCCTATCCTAATTACACCTTGATAGGCAAAGTTCAGGATTTCCACTCTAGTATCTACCGATTAACATTAGTAGCATACAGTGACGTTAAACAATCAAAGAACCGGGTTCGCGTCCCAAGGTGGCCCTAGGATTTTTTAATGGGAGTAAAAAATCCAGGTCTATGCCGTCCCTCGGATACGGACGTAAAATGAAGGTCCCGAGCCTGTACGATGTCAAGTACTCGTTAAAGATACCTATCCTAATTATACCTGGATAGGCAAAATTTAGGTCTCCCACTGTAGCATCGTCCGATTAGCCTTAGTGGCATAAAATGATGTTAAACAAACAACAACCCATCAAAGAACTAAATGTAGAATTATAAAATTAGACGCGATGGAGTATATGCTTGTATTAGTACCACAAATAAAACATTTATTTAACAATAAAAATTTTAGAGTAATTTAGAGAGTAAATACGTGAAGCTAAAATTATGCAAAGCAGTTTGCGGTGTGAAAAAATATCGCACATAATAATCTTTAATTAACAACATTATAGTTTACATACTTTAGTAGTAATCGTTATCGGTTTTCGGAAAGGCAGACGATACAAGCATTTTAAAATTAAAATTAGTCTAAATACATCTTCACGATATCTCTTTAAAAAGTATAAAAAAAAATATTTCGACTATTGATTAGATAAGGCTTTTGTAGGCCCCTTAAAAAAAGAAATCAACAATAATGAATCGAAAAGTACTGAGAACTGTCAAGTTTTGAATAGAAATTGTAAGTAACAAAATTAGTAAGTGAAGTTGCTGAATGGCGTTTACTTATTTACAAAAACAAGTCGACTTCTAATCTATTAGGGTCACACCTGTGGTGTAGTGGTTAGCATGGCAACCTACAATACTAAAGGTCGCAGGTTCGCGACCAGAGGTGGCCCTTTAATGGGGGTAAAAAATCCTTAGCCATGCCATCCCTCGGATAGGACGTAAAATGGATGTCTCTAGCCTGTGCGATGTCAGGTACTCGTTAAAGATACCTATCCTAATTATACCTAGATAGGCAAAATTTCGGACTCCCACTTCGTCCGATTACCCTTAGTGGCCTAAAGTGACTTTAAACATACAAACAAAAATTAATCTACACGTAAGTAGGTTAGGTGAAAGTTGTGTGTTGCGCGCATCGCACCGATTTTTTTTCTTAATAACAGCTAACTTTTTTAGTTTTAATTTATACCCGGATAAGCAAAATTTAGGGATCCAACCGTAGCATCGTCCGATTAGCCTAAGTGGCATAGCAATTATCAAAGCATTAGGCGGTCAACTTCAAGCACCCTTGTACACATGTTTCTATTGATGGGATATTAAGCAGGTGTCTGTCTTAATTTTTTTGTCGAATGTGACAGTTATTATCATGTTTATATTTGGTGCAATTCATCTTCAATGTAAACATGATGATATGGTTCACGTCGTAAAATGTCTGTGTTATGTTGACTTTAATCAGCTAATTTTAAACGTTGTTTTCTCCCCTTGCGTGAACCAGATACCGTGCTTAAATAAAATGACCGTTACAAAAATCGAATAATATAGATTTGAATCAAATAAAGGAGTAGCAAATGATCTCAAAAAGTAGCTGATTCGGATATGAAGGACGAAGCTAACGAAGGGAAATGTAACACTTGTTAGAGTTCAGCGAACCTCCATCGCTAGCTTCCCAAGCGCCGAACCCAGCCTAGATCTCAAGCCAACGGTTAATTCTGCACCTAGTGTTGTTGTGTAGTAAATCTTTATATATATATATAAATCTCGTGTTCCGATGTTTGTCGGAGGTAAAATTAGAAACTATTCAACCGAATTTGATGAAATTTGGTTCATTGTGTGTATTTTTGTCCATCTTAAAAGATTAGATAGTTTTCATCTCTTTTACTTTACTCTTATACTCTTTACTGTACTACAATTGAGTGTGATTATTTGTGAGTTCTATAATTTTCCAACAGATGGCGGCATCGACACAAAACTTCATTTTCTTTCGATACTTGGAGAGGGTAAGCATATATCAATTTTTGGCAAATTATGTGTCGCCTCACGTGTGGGGAAAACATCTCATGTATTTGTTATAGCAAAATGCATGTTAACCAAAATCACTGCGCAGCTAACAGTATAACCTCCTGATATCAAATGTCATATCATCATGTGTTATATTCTGAATTTCGTTAATACGTATTATGGCAAAAGATTAATGTGGTACATTTTTGCTGTCTATTGTGATTGTACCAAACCCTGTTCCAATTATATTCTTTATTAGTTTCTTTTACATGTGCCTTTCATTAACACACTATGGTCAAATATAAGATGTAAACACTAAAAACTTTAACCCATCTAAATTCTTTACCAAACAATTTTAAATTTGGCGTAAAGTTCTATTTTAAATCCCGTTGGTGTTTAGATTAGCTGGAACGTTTTTATCTTTATCAGTGAATTTTTATTTGACAATAAAAAAATAATAGGATATAACAAATTCAACGCTTTATAGCTACTAAGCCGCAGCAACGCTTTGCAGAGTCTGCTCGTAAAAATAATAATTCTAAGATATTATTATAGAATGAATTACATTATCGATATCACATAATATTCTGTTACGATCATCGGTATAATTAGTTTAATTATTTTTTTCGTTCAATTTATCTTTGTGGTCCCAAGAGACGTCTCATTATCAACGTTCATCCTAGGAAGTTAAAGACATCAAAATGGCTGGAATGGGGTTCCTTGAAACAAGGACGTTCTGGTCACAATGAAATGTTTTATGGAGACCCACGAGCGTTTCATCGTGTCTCATGAGTTTTTCAAAGTACAATAAGCAGTTGGTTTTTTTTTTTTTTTTTCATTTTCTTACAGAACGGTGCGAAACCGAGAGCGGGGCACAAAAAAAAAACTCTATTAATTTATAAAAACTTTACTCTATGACAACCAAGTCAAACTTTCCTCTCTCCTGAAGAATTTCGGAGAAGAAGGAGGAGAACGAAAAACCGACCGGAAGCCGAATAAAGTTTTTCCGTTAATTATGTATTTTTTTTTTTGTTTTGTTCGGTTTAACGTCACTTTATGCCATTAAGGCTAATCGGACGATGCTACAATGAGAGTCCTAATTTTTGCATATCCAGGTTTAATTGGATTGAAGTTTATTTTTGTTAACTAAAAGCTTATGTATTAATACCTTGTATTACAGGGCACTTAATATAATATTTTTCATGAAGTAAATAGTCGTTTTTACTAAACATTTAAAGCTCTGTTACACAGATAGTGAAAAATCAACACTGATAAAAATTTTGAAAATAACAATTAATAGAAAAAGAAAGTAAAATAGGCGACAGCATTATTGATTTTATTTTTATTTGGAAAATTCGAGGTAAATTGTTGGTATGCATGTTAGCGTGCAGTATGTTTGCGTGTACTTATATGAAAAATTTTGTATAAACTAAAAGTACGTATATTATATGTTATTTGTATTAAACGTATATTAAATATAGTTATGTATATTATAAGAGTTACTGTTTTTAAAAAATTTAGTTGAGATAAAACTCTTTAACTTTATTAATTATTAATGTTAAAACCGAAACTTATCTTTGAATTTATTTAAATTAATTTATACGTAACTTTTAAACCTGATTTTACTGTATTGGATTCATTCTCTTTTCAGTGATATGCAGTTGTCTAGGGTACTTGGAGATGAATATTTGCTAAAGGTACTAAAAGTAAGTGTATATCGAATATTTGCTAAAGGTACTAAAAGTAAGTGTATATCGTATTATAATTAACTCAGCACATAGCAGATACTGAGCACATTACAGCAACGCGTGGCCCGGTCGGCTCGTAAATAAAATATTTAAGCTTTTTATCGTTAGATCACTTAACGAGTACCTGATATCGTACAGGCTCGGGACCTCCATTTTACGTCCTATCCGAGGGACGACATAGACAAGGATTTTTTACTCACATAAAAAAATCCTAGGACCACCTCGGGACGCGAACCCGCAAACTTTAGTATAGTATGTTTCTATGCTAACCACTACACCGCAGATGACCCCTTTGTTTTTTTTCTTCTGTTGTTTCAAAGTGCCCCTTGGGCTGTTTCGTTTTACCCCGGGCTTGGGGCACAATGAAACAAAATTAATTTTGTGAAAAATAGCTACTCGCGGTCAAACATGATAATAAAATAATAAAAATAAAATAATGTTTAACGCATTTCTTACATAGATTAGATCCTAAGGTAACATGGAAGAAATAAAAAATTGAGAATAAAATCTCAGGTTGGCTGCTATGGGTAAACAAAGTTTTGCGTTTCATTGTGCCCCCTCCTGACCATTCCATCTTCTTAGTGTTAGGTATTTTTATGATTAGAATTTTATTATAAATTATATTATATATGTTATTATTTATATCTATATATTTTATATATATTTATATATCTGAAACTAAAATAATATTTATGACGAAATTTCAACTTTGAAGTCAATCCGCACGGAAAAAAAAATGAAATTTTGCTCAACCAATTATTCACTAGTCAGTATCTATATATATAGAGCGCAACTTCTAAAGTTTGAACTTAATTTAATAAAATCATGTTTTCAATATCACGCGTTGAAATTTCGTCGTAAATATTATAATAGTGTCAGATATTAAACCAACTGAATAGCGGTTATCAGTTATAAGATATTAGTGTTCAGTAATTGTTCACAGAGCGTTTAAAACAGATTTATCGAAAATTATAATAATTACATTATTCCAATTTTTAGTATAAGAAGAAACCGCTTTCGATATTTCCGTCCAGACTAGAAACTGTCTTAATGGCTGCTATATTTAAGTGTAAGGAAATCGATTGTTTGTTAGAAAGTCGATAAGATTTGGTAGCGACGGAGCCTAAATATAGGTCTGTTGGAGAGGACACTTTCGATATTCGATAGATCGACTCTCTCTAACGGGACACCTCGAGGGAGTGGGAGAGTGCTGTTGATCTGGGACTCACCTTATCAATCAAAGAAGGAGCCAGTCACACCTGTCTGTTGCCTGGTGATGATGTTGATGTATAATCCAAATGATATGCTTGAGGATGTCTTGGATAACTATAACTATATATATAACTGTTTCACTGGGATCCTTCGTACACTGGACACATGGTACACACGGGGCCGGATACCCTAGAGATCGGGAGAAGACACAGCGTACACTAGGAAGCTAGAGCGAGGACTGGCTGGTGCGAGGTGGTGGGGGGCCCGTCCCCTCCCCCCCTCCGGCACCCGCGGGGTCAAGTCCAAGGCGATATCTCGATGTGGGGGGATATCGCTAGGAATGTGAGCATTAGCATAACGATATTATCGATATCAGTATATCTATCTGTCGGCAGTATCAGGTACAATATGGGAAAATGCGAACAGTATAGTTCTTATCGATTAAATAACATAAGATATCGATAATCTATATCACTTGTAATCTATAAGCGGGCGCAAGCGACGGTGCTGCTTCTGCGACGCACAGTGTTTCGATTAGTATAGGCTAGGTGGACAAAAGTCATGATTGAAATTCTAAAAATCTGGTGCGTGCGCGCAACACACAACTTTCACTTACCAACTTACTTAGATTAGAAATTTACGTGTTTTGATAAATATCATTTCCCAAAGTCACACATTTTTCTACATTCATATCTTATTTTTGTTAATCGTTAAAGCCGTTTTTGAGTCAATAAAAAAGCCCCGTGAAAATGATACAAAATTTACTAAGTAAGGTCCCCCCTCCCGTAGATCAATTTTCGATGAAATTTTTACAGTCATATCTCGGGCATATAAATACATTAAATACCAAGTTTGATCGAAATCGTTAAAACCGTTTTTGAGTAAATAAAAAAAACACGTGAAAATGATACAAAATTTATTAAGTAAAGTCCCCCCTCTGGTTGATCAATTGTGATGAAATGTTGGTTATCACATCTTTGGCATATAAATACATCAAATACCAAGTTTGATCAAAATCGTTAAAACCGTTTTTGAGTAAATAAAAAAACACGTGAAAATGATACAAAATTCATTAAGTAAAGTCCCCCCTCCGGTTGATCAATTGTGATGAAATGTTGGTTATCACATCTTTGGCATATAAATACATCAAATACCAAGTTTGATCAAAATCGTTAAAACCGTTTTTGAATAAATAAAAAAAAAACATGTGAAAATGACACAAAATTTATTAAGTAAAATCCCCCCTCCGGTTGATCAATTTTGATGAAATTTTTACAGTCATATTTCAGTTTGAGCCGTTTTTGAGAAAATCGAAAAAAACTTAAAAAGTTATTAAATAAAGTACCCCCTCCCTTTGAGCAAATTTCATGAAATTTTTGCTGTCACATCGCGGGCTTATACATACTCAAAATACCCAATTTCAGGTTCGCACGGTTTATAGTTTTTGAGCTAGTCTGTTCACACACACACACACATACACACACACACACACACACACACACACACACACACACACACACACACACACACACAGACCATTTCGCGGGACTTGGTTATTTTGACTCAGGGGACCCCAAAACGTGTATTTCCGTTGAAAACCGGAAGTCGAAAATTTTCACGATCGCAATACTTCCACTTACTATATATTTCATATATAGGTAAGTGAAAGTAAAAATTGGTATTATAGTAATGTAAACAATACATCAAAACGTGACATTCTAATATTTGTTTTTGTCTCACACACCCCACCTCGTTAGTAATAGGGGCCAAAGGCGTAATATCGTGGTGTAATAGAATAAATCAGTTGAATTTCAGGCCTCACTTCAATCATAAAAATTACAGTGTTCCTAAATTTTTATAAATTGATTGTTAAGGATAAATATAACTTGAACTAGTGAGTGCTAATTTACTCTAATTCAGTAAATTTATCGGTTAATAAAACAACAATAAAAAAATGTTTTTGAGATGATTGCAGGATTTTTCATCGTTTTGAAACTTCCAAATGAAGTTAATGACTTGTACCCTTTTGTACCCGGGCTGATTTTTTTGTATATAAGAGGGACACCTTTCAACTTAATAATAATATGTATTATAGCCTGCACACTCGAGTACATCATTCTTTTTTTTAGTACTTTCTTTCCAAAACGGAATTTTTTTACATAATCGTTGAACTCTATGCGAGAAAAATCTCTTTTCTCTTAAAGTTTCTTTCGTCCAAACATAATTTTAAAAACCATACAGTGGACAGAGGATGAGGTCGCCTAACTAACTATGCCTCCAAAATTTCTCATAAATGGGTTGCTGCGGGAAAATCAAAGCAGCATTTTTAGACTCAACGCCAACTTCCACATTTCAGTGAACCATGATCCCAGGAAAAATTGTGTAATACATCACTTATTCCTTTGGAGACTGTTAAGTAATTAAGTGGAAGTGAAGCATTAGCCTATTACATGGATTCTAAGCCTACAGCGCATTCGTTCAAGCAGACTAGAATGCAGCCTATGCAGGCAGTAATTGACTTCTTGCCATTACCGTTTAAGAAAATCTTATACTAACAGGTATTTAAGAAAATGCATTTTCCTTTTTCCCACTGGATTTCTTAGCAGTACCAGTTCTATCATTCGGCGAAATCCTCAGCCATAATCTATGATGTTCCATAAAATTTAAACAACTTTATTCTGGGGCTAAATCCCTGTACAGATAAGCATATATAAAAAATAGATATCTGAACATCATGCTACAACATTGAAAGAATCCAATATCTATTCAAGATGAAAAAAAAAAAAAAAAAGAAAGAAAAGAAGGGAAAAAGGAAAATACACGTAAAGAGGATTAGAAAAAAAAAAGAGTACAGAATTTTGTATAGATAGGCCTTTGTTTTTATTTTTTCTTCCTTATCTCCTGGCAACCGTTTTAAATTCGATTTTAATTAATAAAAATGTTTTATTTTATAATGAAATCACTTAATTGGTCGCAATATATGAAAAAATGACGAAAAACAATTTTATAATTTAATATAATATATTTAATTTATGAAATATACATAATATATTCAACTTTATAATTAAATATAATCATTTTATAATTAAATATAATAATTTTATGATTAAATTACTTAAATGATCGAAAGAGATGAAAAAATAACGAAAAATACTTTTGTCCACCTAGCTCCTACTAAGCGAAACACTGTGCGACGGTGCTACAGGAACTAGAGAAACGGGGATAAAAGCCGGGCCATTACCTGGGATTCATAGGGTTTTTTGGCGTTTTAAATTATTTTTCCATAATTAAAACCCAATTGAGCAAAAAATCATTTGAAAAATATCTAATAGGTATGGCTCGGTCCCTCAGTGTTCAATTAGAAAATCAAAAGACGTGTCATTCCCTTTTATTTCCAAAAAATAAAAAGCTTCTTTAAGAGTGGATTGTAAAATTAAGAATAGATAAGCCTGTTTCAAAACATATGAAACATATGTAGTCTTTATTTTAAAGAAGGAGACTATATTTATCCAGGTAAATATTAGTATTTGACATTTTATTATTCCAAAATGCTAGTTTTATGCAAATAACATTGAGACCATAGTGTCATACATTTGTTGTTCTTTTTTAATTTTCCCCGTTTTTCTATTGTTGTTTTCAATGCGAAGCCTGAAAGTTTTGACAAATAAATAAATAATATGACAAAGAATCTAAGCTGTCATAACAATGATTGTGTGAATAGGTAATTAATGTTATTACTAACCGAAAAACGTCGAGTAAAGTTACAATGATGTGTTTGCATTTACACGTACAATAACAAGAAAATCGCTTATTATTATTAATAAATTTGATTTCCACTTTTATTTGATGGGGCAGCCCTTTAAGATCGCTAGTTTGAAGGCACGAGGCTTGTAAAGTAACTGGTTTTTTATTTTTAGATATTATTCCACATGTAATTATGTGGTCTGCATCAAGGATAGCCAGCCCTTCAATTATTGGTCTTTTAAAATTACCAATTATCTCTATCACATCAACTATGTCTAACACCGTTCTTTCCGACATTTTGAAAAAACTACTAGCGCACCATACATTCGATTGCGCCCGCCTATTACTTCTATTCGATAACTTCTAACATTACATTAAAAGATGAAAAAATAAAAATGCTTTTAACTACTTTTACACCGCGTTATAGGTTCAGTATTTTATGAGGGTATTTCCTAAGGTAGAATAATACTTCCGTGAAGTAGGTCAGCCGATTATCCTCATAAACACTCATATGTATAATTTAATTACTTCGTATGATGTAATGACTAGCTGACCCGTGCGAAGTATTAGCACTCTAACCTATTTAGGTCCCACTTAATTGAAGTACACATCGTATATTTAGTATCGTATAGTGCATATTTAGTGCGTCGTGGGCTTAGGTGAGGGTTGAAGTAAAGAACAGATGTGTTAAAATTGTATATTATTTACTTTGTTTGTTTTTTTAACGTCACTTTATGCCACTAAGGCTAATCGAACGATGCTACAGTTGGAGTCCTAAATTTTTACTTTCACTTACCTATATATGAAATATATAGTAAGTGGAAGTATTGCGATCGTGAAAAATTTCGACTTCCGGTTTTCAACGGAAATACACGTTTTAGGGTCCCCTGAGTCGAAATGACCAAGTCCCGCGAAATGGTCTGTGTGTGTGTGTCTGTGTGTGTGTGTGTGTGTGTGTGTGTGTGTGTGAACAGACTAGCTCAAAAACTATAAACCGTGCGATCCTGAAATTGGGTATTTAGTGTAAGTATATGCCCGCGATGTGACAGCATAAATTTCATCAAAATTACTCAAAGGGAGGGGGTACTTTATTTAATAACTTTTTATGTTTTTTTCGATTTTCTCAAAAACGGCTCTAACGATTTTGATTAAACTCAGTATTTGATCTATTTATATGCCCGAGATATGACTGTAAAAATTTCATCAAAATTGATTAACCGGAGGAGGGACTTTACTTAATAAATTTTGTATCATTTTCACGTGTTTTTTTTATTTACTCAAAAACGGCTTTAACGATTTTGATTAAACTGAGTATTTGATGTAATAATATGCCCGAGATATGACTGTAAAAATTTCATCAAAATTGATTAACCGGAGGGGGGACTTTACTTAATAAATTTTGTATCATTTTCATGTGTTTTTTTACTTTCACTTACCTATATATGAAATATATAGTAAGTGGAAGTATTGCGATCGTGAAAAATTTCGACTTCCGGTTTTCAACGGAAATACACGTTTTGGGGTCCCCTGAGTCCAATTAACCAAGTCCCGCGAAATGGTCTGTGTGTGTGTGTGTGTGTGTGTGTCTGTGTGTCTGTGTGTGTGTGTGTGTGTGTGTGTGTGTGTGTGTGTGTGTGTGTGTGTGTGTGAACAGACTAGCTCAAAAACTATAAACCGTGCGAATCTGAGATTGGGTATTTAGTGTATGTATATGCCCGCGATGTGACAGCAAAAATTTCATCAAAATTGCTCAAAGGTAGGGGGTACTTTATTTAATAACTTTTTAAGTTTTTTTCGATTTTCTCAAAAACGGCTCTAACGATTTTGATTAAACTGAGTATTTGATCTATTTATATGCCCGAGATATGACTGTGAAAATTTCATCAAGATTGATCAACCGGAGGGGGGACTTTACTTAATAATTTTGTAACATTTTTACGTGTTTTTTTTTATTTACTCTAAATCGGCTTTAACGATTTTGATCAAACTGGGTATTTGATGTATGTATATGCCAAATATGTGATAGCCAACATTTCATCAAATTTTATCAACCGAAGGGGGGACTTTACTTAATAAATTTTGTATCATTTTCACGGGGTTTTTTATTTACTCAAAAACGGCTTTAACGATTAACAAAAATAAGATATGAATGTAGAAAAATGTGTGACTTTGGGAAATGATATTTAGCAAAACACGTCAATTTCTAATCTAAGTAAGTTGGTAAGTGAAAGTTGTGTGTTGCGCGCACGCACCAGATTTTTTTTTTACACTATGTCTGGGACACCCAGTATATATATACATGTATATATATAAAGATTTACTCCATAACAACACTAGGTGCAAGACTGAACCGTTGGCTGGAGATCTAGGCTGGGTTCGGCGCCTGGAAAGCTGGCGATGGGGGTTCGCTGAACTCTAACAAGTGTTATCTTTCCCTTCGTTAGCTTCGTCTTTCATATCCGAATCAGCTACTTTTTGAGATCATTTGACACTCCTTTATTTGATTCAAATCTATATTATTCGATTTTTTTAACGGCCATTTTATTTAAGCACGGTATCTGGTTCACACAAGGGGAGAAAACAAGGTTTAAAATTAACTGATTAATGTAAACATTACACAGACATTTTACGACGTGAACCGTATCATAATGTTTACATAGAAGATGAATCGCACAAAATGTAAACATGATAATAACTGTCACATTCGACTAAAAAATTAAAACAGACGCCTGCTTAACATCCCATCAATAGAAACATGTGGACAAGGGTGCTTGAAGTTGATCGCCTAATGCTTTGATACTTTACGCCTCTAATCTGACAATGCCACGATGACAGTCCTAAATTTTGAATATCCAGGTATAAGTTAAAATAAAAAAAGTTAGCTGTTCTTAACAAAAAAAAAATTGTGTGATGCGCGCAATACACAACTTTACCTTCTAACTAGTGCCTACTTAGATTAGAAATAGACTTGTTTTTGTTAAATAAGTAAACGCCATTTAGCAACTATCCTTACTAATTTTGTTGCTTATAATTTCTATTCAAAACTCGAATGTTCTCAGTACTTTTCGATTCGTTGTTGTCTATTTCTTTTTTTTAGGGATCTAAAAAATCCTTATCTAATCAGTAGTAGAATTATTTTTTTTTTTTTTTACTTTTTAAAAACACATCTTGAAGGTGTATTTAGACTCGTAGTAAATTAAAATTTAATTTTAAAATGCTTTATCGTCTGCCTTTCCGAAAAACGATAACGATTACTACTAAAGTATGTAAACTATAATGTTGTTAATTAAAGATTATTATATACGATCGCGTATACACTCTCTAAATTAGTCTAACATTTTTATTGTTAAATAAATGTTTTATTTGTGGTACTAATACAAGCATATACTCCATCGCGACTAATTTTATAATTCTATATTTAGTTCTTTGATGGGTTGTTGTTAGTTAAACATCATTTTATGCCACTAAGGCTATTCGGACGATGTTACAGTAGGAGTCCTAAATTTCGCCTATCCAGGTATAATTAGGATAGGGATCTTTAACGAGTACCTGACATCGTACAGGATCGGGACCTCCATTTTACGTCCTATCCGAGGGACGAAATAGACAAGGATTTTTTACTCGCATAAAAAAATCCTAGGGCCATCTCGGGACGCGAACCCGTGACATTTAGTATTGTAAGTTTCTATGAAATATTATTTACTTTGTTGAGTGTAAATTGTAGTTTTTGCTTGTAACTCGCAAACAACAGCGACAAGTGTATATAATAAAAATGTTTGTCTCGACAGACTGAAAAAATTACGCCTTCCAAAAAACCCTACGATCATTTTCGCTGAGAATCGCAGTTTATCACTTAACTCGCAAACGAAGGGTTAATCGAAAAAATGTACTCCTTGAAAACCTGAAAAGATTGACACAACGAGCATTTTGATTTTCTCGCAAAAACGCGGTTTTGCGCTTAAAGATCGCAATCGAAAGCGGAATGAGAGATTTTTATATTTTTTTCGGTGTAGGGGATAAGGAAAGCTTTAAAATGATGCCTCATTCATGAAATTTGATTAGGTATTAAGGAAGTTATGGCGTACCGACAAAGAAAAGGTTCTTAGAAATAAGAATGTGATATATATGTGATATATCATTATTAGTCAATCGCTTATATATAGTCGTAAGGAGATTGGTCTAGAACCTCGTGGAATGGAGTGGATGGTACTCGAACATCGCAGTCGGAAACACGTGATATGACAGTCCGCTCCAAATGTTAGTTGATTCCAACAAACGTTCTGGGGCTTTTAAAGCATATGTCTTTATTTAACGATTTAACGTTACAATATAATATATACATCAGGCGCGATTCCAGAAAAAAATTTCGGGGGGGGATTGGTCGGTATGAAAAAAAAAACAGCATAAAAATAGCACACTTTATTTGCTTATGCTTATACATTAAGCAGCGTCCACACTATGCCGGGCGAGGCCGAGCGGGCTGACCCGGGCGGCCTAAGCCGGGTTGGTGTGGACGCCCCGGGCGGCTTAAAAAGCCGGCCCGAGCCGAGCCGATCCCAACCCGCAGAAAATAGGTACAGATCAAAGGATGCCGGCCCGAGCCGAACGAAAATATGTAGTGGGGACGTGCCGAGCGGCACCGGGCGGCTTTAGTTACAATTGAGCCTCCGAACGAACTAGACGTTCTCTGGGTTCTCTAAAAATTAATATTATTTAAATATTAATTTATTAATATTATTTAATTATTAATATTATTTAAATAATAAATATTATTTATTAATGGAGTGGAACGACGAACAAGTGTTGGTGTTAATTGACTTATTCAGAGAACGACGTCATCTATGGGACAGTTCGGATCCAAATTATAAATTAAAAAACAAAAGACACGACAGTCTCATGGAGATCGCTGTGTCTTTTGGAATAGAAAGATTAGAAATTGAGCGAAAGTGGAAAAATTTAACAAGCCATTTTTGGAGAGAGAAAAAGAAGGAAAATGAAACGAAAACAACAGGGAGTGGCGCTGATGAGCCGTACACTAGTAAATGGTTCGCCTACCAGCCAATGATGTTTTTGGGAGATAAAAATAAACCAAGGAATACTCAGGATAGCGGACAAAGAAAAGAAGAGGTAAGTTTGTAATTCTATTTATTAAATTTTTTAACAACTTTGCTAAAAACTAAGTTCATTTTCCTACGTAATATGTTTTACTTGTTGTGTTGGAATGTCACTTCACCCTGTGGAGAAATAAAAAAATCGGCAAATTCATCCCTTACTGATTGAGCCAAAGTAGTACTTCTTCTGGGGACTCCAGAAAGGGAACGTAAGGATGAAGAAGCATCACGCCTCCATAATCCTAACGTAAGCTCCCCATCTTCCGTAGATTCGCTATCGAATATTCCTCTAGGGTTATAAACTGATTTTGAGGAGGTTTTGCGTAAAAAATTATGTAGGTAAACAGCAGCCATAGTAACTTTCGTTGCAACTTCAGGTTGTAATGCCATTGGAGATCGGAATACGCGAAAGCAAGCAGACAGCACTCCAAAGGCATTCTCAGAAACTCTTCGAGCCCTGCTAAGTCTATAACCAAATATCCTTTTCTTAGATCCTTTGTCATGTATTCCAGAGTACGGTTTCATAATATTTGGTGAAAGAGGGAACGCGTCGTCTGCAACTAACACAAACGGGGTTAGTGTTGTCCTTCCTGGCAATGCCCGTGGGGGAGGTAAATGTAGAGAGTTTTCTTCTAGAGCTTTCTTGAAAAATGTATTGTTGAAAACGCCTCCATCGGAGATTCTCACTTGACAACCCACATTAACATATATAAAATTGTAATTGGCGTCCACCACAGCCATTAAAACTATGCTAAAAAATCCCTTGTAGTTAAAAAATTCCGAGCCTGAATGAAAAGGTGCTATTAAAGCGATATGTTTGCCGTCGATAGCACCGATGCAGTTTGGAAAGTTCCACTTTTCCTCAAATACCTGGGCGATTTCATTCCACTCTGCTTCACTCTGAGGCATCTGGAAAATGAAAGTAAAAGAAAAATTAGTCATACTTTTTAGAGAATTTTTTCTTTGTATATTTACTTATATTTATCTATTTTAGTATTTATTTTGGTATTTATATTTTCAGGAAGATGAATCACAAAACAGTCAAGAAGAAGGCATCAACGATGACAGCCAAGTTGTTCATCCCCAAAACTCTGAAGAAAACCAACCATCAACGCTTTCCCCTTCAGAGGTCCAAGGAACCAAAAAAACATTCAAATCTCCGAAGGCACTGAAAAGCAAATCTGCAAAACGTCGATTAGTGGCTAGTCCCGGTCCACTGGATGAGGCTCTGAATGTTATGAGATCTCTTCATACAAAAAGAGCGAACATGGAAGACGAATATTCCTTGTACGGAGAACAAATAGCGATTAAACTAAGGAATCTTTCTTCACCCCGAACCAGGTTGGTCGTGCAAAACAAAATCAACCAATTATTATTTGAAGCTGAAATGGGATACCTTGATCATCAGCATGGGTACAATGTGCCACAAGTCAATATGCAACAAAATCCTGGACCGGCCAATCCAATGGTGCCTCCATTCCCCCAGGCTTCCAACATGCCCAATCAATTCCAACCACCAATCTTCACTGAATTGACCAATGCATCATCTAACTGGTTTTCGACATCTGGATACTCCTCAATGCCGTCATCAATCTCCTCGTACTCGCCATCGCCATCGCCATCCCCTGCATCCACTGGTTCAGAACTTTCAAATATGGACCCCTTCCCTCAATAGTTTTTTAACTTTTGTAATTAATTGTTTTCAACTTTTTACCCAATTATTTTTAACTTTTGTAATAAATTATTTTCAAATTTTGTACTCAATTATTTTTAATTATTATGTTGTCAATAAAAGTACTATTCTAAATTAATGTTGTTTAATTTTCCTTACCTTAATGTAATCTTGAAGGGCCTCTACAATGGCGTCACAAACTTCAGGTACGAATTTAGAGATACATTGTTTGGAGATCTTCAAAACATACATTAGTGAGTGGTACGAATCACCAGTCGCAATGAAGCGTAGAGTGGCAGCTAATCGTTCGCTTGCTGGAATAGCATCTCTATAACAGGTATTCTGTTTCGATATTTTGGGTCCAACCTTGTCGAGTAGCGTTTGAAAGTCCGATCGCTGCATTCGAAAAAAGTTGGTGAAACCAACGTCATTTCGGTATTCCAAATTCAGCGGGTCTGCTTCATCCAAAATTAAATCTTTTATCAATTCGCTCGTCCTGTACAGCTGCCGTCCTCTCCTAAGGCTCGGGCGAATCCAAAATCTTCTTGGACGTCTTTTTGGGGGCTGACTTAAAGCTATTATAATCACAGACATGGCTGACATAGCGACGTCATAGTCGGTAATCATTTTAACACCAACACTATTTAAAAAAACACACTTTAAAAAAACTTCTTGAAAGTAGTCAACGAAGTCACCAGTCTTGGTGTCGAATTGAAACTAATATAGGTAGATATAACCCGGGCGGCCTCGTTTTCGGTGTGGACGTCGTGCCGGCCCGAACGAACCCGCCCGGCTTAGGCCACCCGGGTCAGCCCGCCCGGCCTCGCCCGGCATACTCCGGCATAGTGTGGACGCTGCTTTAAGTTCATATACAAAATTCTGCATAAAAAATTCTAGTCAAAATTAAACTAAACTTCCCTAGAAAACTCGTAAAAGTTAGATGCATAATTAATTTTTATAATTCATCCCACTAATTTTTTTTCGTCAAAATTTGGGGGGGGATTGATCCCATGAAATCCCCCATGAAATTAAGGGGAAAGAACCTGGCGGTTGAGCGTGATCACGGTCAAATCACCTCCTTGCACGACCGCTGATCAAGAAACAGTACTCTTCCTTACATAGTACTGCACCCAAGACCCTTTATGGGTTGTAGTGGTACAGGTTTTTTTTTTTTTATATATATGGCGTTCCACGAATAGCCATTTATATATAAAGTGAGGTTGAGTGAACAAATATGGCTGACTTACCCAAAGTCACGCTTCTGATAAAGAAATGAAAGTAAAAATCTCCATTATTGATATTAATATTATTTTATCTGAAAAATAAAAGAATAGGAAACGAATTACAAACGGCGCACAAGTACCACAAACAACTCCTGTCACTTGGGAAAACCCAAATCAAAAGTGAGACTAGCGCTACCCCCGAACACAGGCGAACAGATGAAGCACCTAGAATACCCTAACAGGCATCGTGAAGGCTGTTCGAGGGTAAAGTTCGTAGAGTGTAAAGACACCTTAACAGGCTCGAGACCTCCATCTTACGTCCTATCCGAGAGACGGCACAGCCAAGGATTTCGAATACTAAAGACGCGAACAAGCGACCTTTAGTATTGCAGGTTGCTACGCTAACCACTACACCACAGGTGACCCCTGGGTTATATTTTGTATTATGTATTATTCATTTCAGTGCTTCAGTACTCCTACAGAATATCTAATATATATATATATATATATATCTGTAGATAGATAGATAAATAGTTGATAGATAGATAATGCTGGCTAATAAACGTATTCTTTTTTTCTGACGCGGGATTCGTTGGGACTTTTGTTTGAGTTATTTACAGGACGGCTATTAGCGATTTTGGAAAAGTTTCAGGATTTTTTTTTTTTTACTTTCACTTACCTATATATGAAATATATAGTAAGTGGAAGTATTGCGATCGTGAAAATTTTCGACTTCCGGTTTTCAACGGAAATACACGTTTTGGGACCCCCTGAGTCGAAATAACCAAGTCCCGCGAAATGGTCTGTGTGTGTGTGTGTGTGTGTGTGTGTGTATGTGAACAGACTAGCTCAAAAACTATAAACCGTGGGAACCTGAAATTGGGTATTTAGTGTAGGTATATGCCCTTATATGCCCCCACTTTATTTAATAACTTTTTACGTTTTTTTCGATTTTCTCAAAAACGGCTCTAACGATTTTGATTAAACTGAGTATTTGATCGATTTATATGCCCGAAATATGACTGTAAAAATTTCATCAAAATTGATTAACCGGACGGGGGACTTTACTTAATAAATTTTGTATCATTTTCACGTGTTTTATTTTTTTACTCAAAAACGGTTTTAACGATTTTGATCAAACTTGGTATTTGATGTATTTACATGCCCCAGATGTGACTGTGAAAATTTCATCAAAATTGATCTACGGGAGGGGGGATTTTACTTAATAAATTTTGTATCATTTTCACGGGTTTTTTTATTTACTCAAAAACGGCTTTAACGATTAACAAAAATAAGATATGAATGTAGAAAAATGTGTGACTTTGGGAAATGATAATTAGCAAACCACGTCAATTTCTAATCTAAGTAAGTTGGTAAGTGAAAGTTGTGTGTTGCGCGCACGCACCAGATTTTTTTTTTTATGTTTATATTAGTTGGTATGGTACTTCACCTAATTGCTCTTCACTAAGTGGCCCTTTGGAAGAAAAAGATCCCACATTATCCCAAGTCATTCTCCTTCATATCCTGATAAAATAAAATAAAATCTTCTCAAAACACTTCAAACCCAGACCGCTTTGTACTCTGAAGTACGACAATAACGATTGAAGCATAGCAAACTGCTCCAAGTACGAAGTGACCTAGAACTGGGCCGCCCACGCTGTGCAGTCAGCGCAACCCACTCCGTCCTAAATTGTTCTTCCTCTGTCTTAATAATTCTCTATCATTCCCTAAAATGTTTGTCCTAGAAATATTTCACTCCTACGTTGTTCTAGTTCGTTCTACGCAGCTACGTAAACAGTTTTGAAATGTGTTGAGTTACACTTCCTCAGACTAGAAGGTGTTAGGAACATTTAGGAAATTAAAACAAAGAGATCAACTGTGGTGTAGTTGTTAGTATTGCAACCTCCAATACTAAAAGTCGCGGTGGCCTTAGGAGTTTTTAAAGGGAGTAAAAAATCCTTGGCTATGCCGCAAAGTGGGGAAAAAAGGCAAAAAAGTGGAAAAAACCTCTATATCTTGAGAACGGTTTGTCCTATCGAGATGGAAATTGTTTTATTCGATTAAGGATGGAAAATTATTCAAGGATTGCAACTAAATTTAAATTATATATTATTTATGTATATCACGTTAACTGCGACGAGGGGTCATTTGACCCCATGCGGTGGCTTCCTATACTGCGAGCCATTAAACGTGTATTTGTTAACTGCGATGCTTGTCACGCATCCTGTTTTAAAAATTTTCAGATTTTTTTTTTTTTTTTTTTTTTTTTATAATGGACTACTTAATACTACTTATATATCGAAAAAGAATGTAAGGGGTCACTTGACCCCTTGTCGCATTATAGTTTAAATATTTTCCTTAATGCGGCAAAATCAAACAAAAAATCAGTCAAATGACCCTTTACTCTTTTAATGCTCATTACACTTCATCTTACTATTGTTTTAGCATATTATATAAAATATTAATGAATATGTAAATAAAAAATATTTTTTCTATTTAAGTAAATGTTTGAAAGAGACAGTAATTTACTGTGAATCACATTTATCTAAGGGTGAATCACAGATTTCTCTTCCTTTTTGTTCTTCGACTGATTCTACTAAGTATTGTGAACACCTGAGCTCTCGTTTATTTGTCTCGATTTAGTTTAATTTCGATACGTATTCACGTGGTAAGAAACTTGTCCAGTCTTGCTTCAGCAGCGGTAGGGTTCAGATCGCGGTTTGCGTTGTTTGAAGTTTCGGCACCTTTGAGAAGAGGATTAGCAGTGTCTCTCTGTTGCCGCCCGGCTAATTCTTCTCTGCTAGCAGGGAGTACCCCATAGTCTATTTTGTTTATTATTTTGTTTTTCTTTATATTTTGATGATTATTTACTTATTTTTATTTCATTATTATTTTTTATTTAATCTTACTTTTGAATACCTTATATAATATTACTTTTAATTTTAAATCCTAATCTATTACTTACTTTAGCTAGTGTGTTTTTATTTGTTTTTATTTTTCGTACAAATGGAGGCTGCGCTTGAGGCTAAACCGCCTGATATTCAGGAAAATGTATTTAAAATAAAAGGACAATGGTCCAAAAAATATGTTTTAATGCGATTAGAAGATAAGACAGCTAACAAAACTTTCAAAGATTTCAGTCCTTTTAGCGTCTGTAGATTTATTAAAAGTTATTGCCCACAGGTTAACGTAAAATTTCTTAGAAATGGTTTAGTTTTATTAACAGTTCATAATCAAAAGGACTTTATAAATTTAGGAAATATAAAATCGTTCCAGAACGTACCTATAACTTTTGAACTGCATAAGTCTCTAAATTTTTCACGCGGTGTAGTTTATGTACCTGAACTAATAAATTGCACAGATCAGGAAATAATTTCTGAACTTGAAAATCAGGGGGTAGTTAAGGTAAAAAGAATTTTTAAAAAAATTAATAGCGAATATAAACCAACACCTCTATTGGTACTTACCTTTGAAAAAAGTGAACTACCGGAAAGAATACTTTTAGATTTCCTGTCTATAAGAATAAAAGAGTATGAGCCCAAACCAATGCTTTGCTTTTCGTGTTACAAATATAGACACACCAGCAAACATTGTAAAGTTATTAATTGTGCCAAGTGTGGAGAAAGTTCACACAAATCAGATTGTTGTTCAAATCCCCCTAAATGTTTGAACTGCCAAGGAGCTCATCCAGCTTTCTATACTAGATGCCCAATATATCAAAAGGAAAAGTTAATTGAAAAAGTTAGAATTCAGGAGAAGGTGTCTTATCGCCAGGCAGAATTAATTGTTAGCAAACAACAAGCAGCCCCGGTGACGTCTCATGCCAGATCTCTGGCAGAAGTCACTGCAGCTCCCCCCGCTCCCGCTCCTGCAATCGCTCCCACCAACACTGAACCCAACTCAGTTACTAAATCTCTATTAGATCAAATAAATAAATTAGCTAACGCGGTAGAATTTCTGTTTGAAAAAATTAGTAAAATGGAATCCTCTTTATCGATCAATAATAACGTTAAGAATCAAGATAAACTTGAATCATCACCGTCTGTAAATGCTATTGAATTTGAAAATAATACCAACGCAGTTAATAATGTTGAAATAGAGATAATCGAAGAAAATAGTAGTCCGATGGTTGTATCAAATGTCCCAAAAATGGAAATAAATTTAAGGAACAGACCGGTGTCACAAAACATACCTGTAAGTGAAGACAATATTGCCACAAAAAATAACCACGCTACCTTGTTAAATACGGAAAAAAACAAAACCAAAATCGTGGATAGTAAAAAAATCAAAGGAAATAAAAGATCTTAATAAATACTTCTCTAGTCCCTACTACTGTTGATAATAACTCATTTTTTTCTTTATAAATTCTGCAATAAATCTTTATTCAAAATTTAAAAAAAAAAAAAAAAAAAAAAAATCCTTTTCAATCATTTTTTGCTACGAGCTCATATTATTTATAAGAGACTAAGTTAAAAATTTCAATCCAAAATGAATATTCTTCAATGGAATTTAAATGGTTTAAATTATAGAAGGGATGAACTTAAATATTTATTAGGGCATTACAACTGTTCTGTAGCCTGCCTGCAGGAAACAAACCTGAAAGAAACTAATAACTTTGAATTTAGAGGATATGCAATTAGGAGGAAAGATTATACAGCTGGCCAAATTGCTTGTGGTGGGGTATGTATACTGATTAAAGAGAACATTCCTTTCATTGATTTAAATGATAATTCAAATTTACAAGCTATATCAATAAGAGTCTTATCTAAACCTCACGCCTTCACGTTATGCTCTCTTTACCTCCCCCCTGGTAGAGCCTTTACTGTGCAACAGCTGAAAGATTTGGTCGATTCGTTGCCTCCCCCAATAATATTCGCGGGTGATTTTAACGCTCATAGCATGATGTGGGGTAGTGACCATTTAGATGAAAGAGGTAAACTAATAGAAACCTTCCTCGATACCTGCAATTTAAATGTTATAAATGACCACATTTATCCAACCCACCTTTGTACTAGATCCGGAAAACTTACAGCAATAGACCTTACAATAACCAGCCCACAACTACAAGCTACAACTAACTGGCTAGCACTAGATGATACGCATGGCAGTGACCATTTTCCCATAATTATTAAAACATTGGATAAATGTCATAACATCAGCAGACCCAATAAATGGTTAATTAAAAAAGCTGACTGGCCTTTGTACCAACAAAAAGCCCAGCTCACTGACATCGATCTGTCCCAAACTGATGCTAATCATCTAATAGATCAATTAAATACAAAGTTACTGAACGCGGCTCGGGAATCGATACCATACTTATCCATGAAAAACTCCACAAATACTAGTTCACGCCCCACTGTGCCCTGGTGGAACGAGGAATGTAAACAAGCAATAAAAGATAGAAAAAAAGCATTAAAAAAATTTATCAGGCGACCATCTTTAGAAAAATTGCAGATATATAAAACCGCCAGAAAACATGCGAGATATGTAGTTAAAAAAAACAAAAAATTATCATGGCAAAACTTCCTTAGCAAGATTAACTGCAATACACCCAACGCCGTTTTCTGGGAAACTGTTCGAAAAACTATGGGCTATGGCTATTCCCCTCAAGTAATCTGTTTGAAAATCCGCGACCAATTCGAAACTGATCCTGTTACTGTAGCGAAAACTCTAGCTCAACATTTCTATAAAATATCTTCAACCTCAAATTATTCTGCTCATTTCATTAACTTAAAAAATTCTATAGAGTCAACACCACCAGTTATATCTTGCAATCCGTCGGATCCTTTAAATTACTCTTTTTCAATGACCGAATTTATTACCGCGTTAAACTCTAGAAAAGATTCCTCGCCCGGTCCGGATCAGATTTGCATTGGCATGATCAAAAACTTATGCCCCTTTAATAAATCTATAATCCTAAAGATTTTAAATAAAATTTTTTTATCCGACAGTTTTCCCAATATCTGGAGATCTGCTATCACGATTCCCATACTTAAAAAAGATAAAGATCCCAAGAATCCTAACAGCTATAGACCAATCACACTGACCTCTTCTGTGTGTAAGGTACTGGAGAAATTGGTAAGCAATAGGTTGCTATGGTATCTGGAATCTAAGAACTTACTACCAGCATGGCAGAGCGGGTTTAGAAAAGGCAGAAGCACAAGGGACAACCTAGTTCGCTTGGAATCCGATATTCTAAATGCCTTCGAAAATAAAAGAAAAGTACTAGCAGTATTCCTTGATATAGAGAATGCATTTGATAGAGCATGGAGAAGGCTCATAATCGACACTCTGGATACCATGGGGATTAGAGGTCATATACTATCTTTTGTAAACAATTTTCTTAGTAAGAGAAAATTTGTGGTTAGAATTGGTGATGTCTTTTCCAATGAATTTGAACAAGAAAATGGTGTACCACAAGGCTGTGTTTTGAGTGCAACACTCTTTAGCATCATTTTTAATCAAGTTTTAAATGTAATTAGGCTACCGCTCAAAGGAATGCTATACGCGGACGATCTCGTAATTTATATTGATGGAAAAAATGTAACAGACTTACAAAAAAGCATACAAACCGCCTTGAATAACATAAGTAGTTGGCTTTCTGATCACGGTTTTAAAATTTCAGCTAGTAAAACAGTAGCCATACTCTTTGGAAAAGGAAAACCAAAAACACTACCGTCATTAACTATAGAAAACCAAGCCATCTCTTTCTCACATACAACTCAATACCTTGGTATAACGTTCGATAGAACGCTAAGTTGGACTCAGCATATCAAAAGGCTGAAAGCTAATTGTCTCCGCGCTCTAAACCTTTTAAAAATGGTGAGTAATACTAGTTGGGGTGCTGATAGAACCAGTATGCTAACCTTGTATAGAAGTCTCGTAAGGTCAAAATTGGATTACGGCTGCAACGCTTATAACTCGGCTTCAAGCAATGCTTTAAAAATGCTCGACCCTATACACAATACCGGACTCAGAATCGCAACTGGCGCTTTCCGATCTAGCCCTTCAAACAGCGTATGTGTGGAAGCAGGCGAGCCTCCTCTAGACCTACGACGGCAACAAATTGACATACTTTACGCGATTAATATTCTTTCTACTTCTAACCATCCCTTGAATGACTTATTTCCTAACAGACAGCTCCTTTCACAACAACAGGTCTCCTTAGCAAAAAGAACATCTTTCAGAATCCGAGTTTCATCATTTCTATCCGACCTACACCTCGAAATACCTCATCTCCTTGGTACCGTAATTTCTCAGATCTATCCGTGGGGACTCCCCACTCCTAATCTTTGTCTTTCCCTAACAAAATTACTGAAAAACGATTCCATGCCATACATGTACAAATACGAATTTAACAGACTACAAGACAGACTAGGTGAAGCTGACTACATCTACACAGACGGCTCGAAGAGCTCCACGGGTGTGGGAGCCGCGGTCGTGTGCAATGATCAACAGAACCTATTTTCATTATCACCAATATGCAGCAACTATACAGCAGAATTAATTGCAATTTACAGTAGTCTTAATGTTATCCACTCCACAAAAAAAATGCAAATAATCTGTACTGACTCACTATCAGCCCTAATCAGTTTATGTAACACCTTTTCATCAAACATTATGATTCACAATATTCTTTTAGCCTTGAGATCAGCACATAGTAATAATATTTCAGTTAAATTTCTCTGGGTCCCTGGTCACTGTGGAATAGTCGGAAATGAGGAAGCTGACCGGGCAGCAAAAAGAGCAATAACGGAAGGCATTGCACATCAGGGGGTCCCTGTTAACGACTTTATTTCCCTTATAAAGCAAAAAATAAAGATTAAATGGGAACAGATGTGGTTTAGAACAACAGAAAATAAATTGAGAGAAATAAAAAGTAGTGTATCGCAATGGAAATCATCCGTCCGAGGTAAACGAAGGGAGGAAGTCATCCTAACGAGGCTGCGTATTGGTCACACTAGAGAAACCCACGGCTATCTTATGGCGCGTGAGCCTCCACCTGACTGTCAGGCTTGCGGGTGCCCACTTACAGTTAAACACATTTTAACGGACTGCAGGACATATGACACGTACAGGGACCTCCTAGAAATACCTATTGACCTACAAACAGCATTGCAGGACAGCGAGGAGACAACCGACAAACTATTTGAATTTCTGAAACTTGCAAAACTATATAATAAAATATAATTATTGATAAAAGATATAATAAAATATAAATATTGATAATAGATATAATAAAATATAAATATTGATAATTTTACAAAAATTAAAGAAAATATAACAGAAATTTATTGTAGGCGAAGATGACCCAAGTGGTTGCTGCCTACATTAAAAAAAAAAAAAAAAAAAAAAAAAAAAAGAAACTTGTCGATTTAGCCCTTTCACAGCGGAATTCATCTTCAAGTGAAGATGAAGGAACTAGTTCAAGTTTTGAAGATAGTTTTGATTCATATAACCCTAGAACGGTAGTAATACTTTTTATCACTTATTGGTATGGATACGTAAATTTTACGTCTGAAACCATTACTAGAGGAAACTCAAAAACAATTATTATTATTTGGGTTAGGGATTAATTTTAATTCAATTTATACATCTTTACAACTGACAGTTTATTAAATGATCTAATATTAATATTAGTAACACAATAACCAAAAAAAAAAGGTCGAAAATCACAAATAAATTTATTATTTTTCAGTCAAATTTTTTTAGCAATCAGGGCAAACTTTCTTCTGATGTTCTCTACATATTGGATTACCACAGTCACAATAAGTAGTTGTCATTCTGCGTATGCTTGAAGGACAATAAGTAGATCAGGGTATCCCATATTTCAAGAACTGGCGCAAATCTGGATTTTTTTTTTCTTTCTTCACGACTCTATTAGTCGTCAAACCTGAGACAATTAGTTAGGAACCTATATCGTCTTTCGGACATAGTTGCTTTGAACCTGTTTCCTGAGTAGGTTGTATCAAAAAGAATACTGGCATTTAAATGGTTATTTTTTAGAGCTGCTGATAGTATAATTATACCGAGAAAAGCTTCTAGTTCTTGTAGTGTCAAGTCTTGTAATGTACCATCTGCACATTTGTAATTTTTTCGTTGAAGTGAAATTTCTTCATTTGTTTGGATAATTATTTTACTCATCAAATCCGGCGTAAAAAAAAGTTTGAATGCCTCAATTGGGGTTTTCGCATCTCTAGCACATTGTGTGGGGCCTGGCCAAATATGTACAATATTGGGTTCAGGAACTTTAGAAGAAGTACGATTTGGAGGCTTTGTGCTCCAATCAAGCCAGTTCTTGCTAAGCATCACTTATTCTACATTTATAATCACCGAGGTGTCGACATTGCTTAGTTCCCATCTTTTATGCTTCTTGGGCCTCTGTTGCACCTCCGTGGTTTCATTCCCCCTGATGTTCTCTAAAATTTCTTCTGCCACGTCCCTCTCTTGCTCCCTTTGTGTATCAATGAAAATTGATGGTTCATCCTCGTCATCGCTTGGAATATAATCTAGATCTTCATCGCTGTCATATCCATAACCATAAATTTCAGTTTCTCCTTCGGACTCGTCTGAAAGCTCTTTCAACAAAGTTCTTATTTCTTCATCTGTTGAATATTTTTTGTCCATTTCCTTGAATTTTAAAAGAAAACTGATGTATGCGAAAAAAACTTGTTATTAGTAGGGATACGTAAATATTACGTACGGAAAAATAGCGCTTGATGGTAATGATACGTAAATCTTACGTGTAGATTTTATTTGAAAAAATAATATCGGCTAACAGAGAAAGGTCAATCACCTGCACTTGTCAGAAGTCAAAGCCGTACTGTCTGGAGGGATCATAGCTGAAGGGTGAGGGTGGTGGGGTGACATATGGCGCGAAAATACCAGTTCAAACTGGATAAAGCGTAAAATTTACGTTCACTACCATTCTAGGGATAAGGAAGAAATGTTCGGGCTGTTATGAAGAGCTCTAGCACAGCTATGAGCAGTGCAGAAGCCCAAAAGGTTAAGAAGGTCCGGACATACTGTGACGACTGTGCCGACAATCCGTCTCTTTGCTTGCAGTGCTTCAACGATAAACATTATAAAATGTAGTTTTCACATGTTATTTTTTTTAATAATTTAATTTGTAATATTTAAGTTTATTTTTTTAAATACACAAAAGTTACACCTATGTTTATTTATTTATAATAGAAACATACATTTGGTTTTATTTTTTATATCTGAATTCTTCCTTTCATGAATTATATATGGTGAAAATTAAAACCATATAGCAAACATTTTATGATTAAACTTAAAAGGAAAGAAAAAAATCTGGTGCGTGCTCGCAACACACAACTTTCACTTACCAACTTACTTAGATTAGAAATTAATGCGTTTTGTTAATTGCCACTTCTCAAATGAACAGAACGGCTTTAATTATGAACAATGGCCTGTCATTAAAGGCGTACGCCGCATGCGTGGGCTCAACGAGTTTTATGAGTTGACTGAATATTTTTCTTTTTTTCTCCTCTGTATGTTTTCTTTATTTTTATCATATCTCATATTTGGCCATTTCTTATTTTTAGGCGTAACGAGAGACAGTTTATTTCTCCATGTAAACAAAAACACAGGTACTTTATAAGAAAGAAAGAAACAAAAAAGGCCCCCTCCACAAAAAAAAGCCCCCTCAGAATATTTTAATAATGATAAAGCTTACCTGATATTAAAGAAACTCTAATTTTCATTAAACATGACGAATTTGATAAAAATCGTTAAAGCCGTTTTTGAGATAATCGAAAAAAAGTTAAAAATTGGAAACAAAGTCATAAAATAAAGTGCCCCCTCAGTTGGCCCAATTTTGATGAAATGTTGGCTTTCACATCTTTGGCATATTCATACATCAAATACCTAGTTTGATCAAAATCGTTGAAGCCGTTTTTGAGTAAATAAATAAAACACATGAAAATGATACAAAATTTATTAAGTAAAGTCCCTCCTCCGGTAGATCAATTTTGATGAAATTTTTACAGTCGTATCTCGGGCATATACATACATCATATACCCAGTTTGATCAAAATCGTTAAAGCCGTTTTTGAGTAAATAAAAAAAAAACACGTGAAAATGATACAAAATTTATTAAGTAAAGTCCCCCCTCCGGTTAATCAATTTTGATGAAATTTTTACAGTCATATCCCGGGCATATAAATAGATCAAATACTCAGTTTAATCAAAATCGTTAGAGCCGTTTTTGAAAATCGAAAATAACGTAAAAAGTTATTAAATAAAGTACCCCCTCCCTTTGAGCAATTTTGATGAAATTTTTGTTGTCACATCGCGGGCATATACCTACACTAAATACCCAATTTCAGGTTCGCACGGTTTATAGTTTTTGAGCTAGTCTGTTCACACACACACACACACACACACACACACACACACACACACACACACACACACACACACACACAGACACAGACACACACACACAGACCATTTCGCGGGACTTGGTTATTTGGACTCAGGGGGTCCCAAAACGTGTATTTCCGTTGAAAACCGGAAGTCGAAATTTTTCACGATCGCAATACTTCCACTTACTATATATTTCATATATAGGTAAGTGAAAGTAAAAATGACTGTTAGTATAACACAGATGTAGTGGAAAAAATAAGTAATAAAAAAATGTATTAAGAAGCAACAGAATTCAACCCTGCTTCTGTTACGAATTATTGTATGTCAGGTATCTGTAAAAAAAATGGATTTCACTTTAAAACATTCATCAATGTTAACAGAGAGTTAATTTTAATGTCTAAGGGACAAGGGGTCAATCAGCCCCTTGACGCAGTTAATGAAAATCCCAGTTTATTTGTTTCGCAGCTAACGTGATATATAATTATAAACAAAACTTAAGAACAGAAATTTTAAATAATTAAAAAAAAATAATTGAACTTACTTTTAACTTAATTTAGCTTATTTTACTTTGATTAAACTCAATATTAATTTCAATTTCCTTTAAGGTAGCATTTTTTTTTTTTTTTTAGGACTTGCAAATTTTTATGGGAAAATATTGAGACGCCTGTCTTTAATCGCCTTTCTCAAGACCTCATAGTGATATTTAGACTGTTTTGACTGGACAAAAGCAGCAGAATCATTGACGAAAATTGAACTTTAACAATTTTTCTCTGGGAGGAGGCTGAAGCAGCCTGATTACTTATAGGTGTACTACTCAATGAAATCGAGTATTTTTAATTTATTATATTTTAAATTTAAACCATAATTATATAGGTATGTGGGGATGTGATTCAATGCTTTTTGAATAAATTGGAGACAGTCAATTTTATGGTATTCTGCTTCTCGGGAAATTTTTTAAACGCCGCGAAATTTTTCACATAATTAACAATAACTATCCTACAAAAACTGACATTATTACAACCACGACAAAACTTAAAATTTCTGCTTAAACGAATTTTTGATGAGACAGGTACCAATCGTTTTTTATTTTTTGACTTTTCAAGAATGAAATAAAATAAAAATTGACTTGGATTTGGGTTTTTTTTTTTTCCTAGTATGCCCACTTTGTGCCGTCTCTCGGATAGGAAGTAAACTGTAGGTCCTGAGCCTGTACGATGTCAAGTACTCGTTATATATCCCTTTCCTACCTATACCTGGATAGGCAAAACTTAGGACTCCCACTGTAGTATCCTACTTATGCCCATGGTTGCATAAAGTGACGTTAAACAAACAAACAAACAAAATATAACCCAATTCCAACAAGAACCTTAAGAATAGTGGGCATTTGAACTATAGAGATATTCGAAGTTCTGAAAACAATTAGAACCCAAAACAAACCTGTATATATTTGGAAATTCCTATGCAGAATCAATAATTATTAAACTGAAGCTATCAAAATTTATTCTTTTATACCAAATTCCATGTTGAATCAACTAATTCCATAACAATACAGTTACTTTTTTAGTCATGGAGAATAAAATTATTATATATTGACATTTTTTTTTTCCAAAATTGAGAAACAGGTATCTAAAAATAGCTTACTCCAATATATCTCTTCAAATAACATAACCGACCACAAATCACTGAAAAAAGAATGAAACCAATACAGTAATATTAAATTTGAAAGTTATGTATCAATAAATATAAATAAATTCAAAGATAAGTATAAGGTTTCAACTTTAATAAGTAATAATTTTAAAGAATTTAAAAAACAATATTCGTAACTTTTAATATAAAATATAAATAATAATACATAAGTAATAAATGAATATAAATAATAAATAATCATTTTTAAATATTTATTTTTTGAAGAGATTGGGCTCCGCCGGGAGTCGAACCCGGGTCTCCCCCCGGCTCCGCTTGGAAGCGAGCTCTGAGGCGCAGTGGATAGCGTACCGCGCATGTCAAGAGGGAGACCCGGGTTCGACTCCCGGCGGAACCCAATCTTTTGTCTTTAAAAATAAAATATTTAAAAATAATATAAATTAAAAATAGGTGGTTACCCATGAAAAAAGATTAAATTAATTTAAAATTAAATAATAATATATAAATAAAAAATGTAAATAAATTAGTTTAATATACGTACTTTTAAGTTATACGAGATTTTTCAGATAAGTACACTCAAACAAAATATCAGCAATTCATATTGAATTTTCCGCAAAAATAAAATAAAATCTATTAGGCTGTATCTTTTCGTTTAATTGATGTTTTCAAAAAATTTATCAGTGTTGGTTTTTCAATATCTGTGTTACAGAGCTTTAAATTTTTATTAATAATAGCTTATTAATATTATATTAAGTGCCTTATAAGAATGGGCACCATAAGCTTTTTAGTTAAAAAAAAAAAAAAACTGCAGTCCAACTCTTATGAGACGATAATTTGTCAACTAGCTTTATTACCATGTTATTTTTACTACTTTGAAAATTGTAAATATTAAAAAGCTATACATGAATTTTTATATTTCTTAGAAATTTCATTGAAAATGGTACGAAATAAGAAGGAAAAACCTAAGTGTAAGGTCATATCATATCCTAGAAATTAATCTTTTCTTTTGCGAGAATGCCACCCCTTCGCCTGTGGCACAAAATTGATTTTGTCTTATATCAGCCGTGAATCGAATTTGTGGTGAGTAGACCTCCTGCGGCCACCTCTCTCTATAAAGTGTGTGTGGAATGGGTGGTCTTTATTGGGTTGTGGTATAAAACTCGCGGTTGTGCCTGAATAGCAAACTCCTCCCTTTTATAAACCTTAGTGGAGTTTAGATATTGATTTTATGTTAATTTATAATTATTTAAATAAAATCATTCTACCCCATTTTACAGGCATTACAATCTATTTTTAGAAAAATAAATATTAGATAACAAAGAGGGTATTGGAGAAAGTTTTAAGGAAGAAAACTTCTTCTGAAATGGAGAGGCTTTGTGTGTAAATGTCAATAAAACTTTTATTAGGCTTAATATCTCAATTATGTAATGAAAAGGGATCAACTGGGGTGTAGTGGTTAGTATAGAAACCAACAAAGGTCGCGGGTTCGCGTTCCGCAGTGACTCTAGGATTTTTAAAGTAGTAGAAAATCCTTGGCTATGCCGTCCCCGGGAGTAAAATGGAGATAGCGAGCCTGTACGATAGTAAAGATACCTATTCTTATATAATAGGAAAGGAAAAATTTAGAACTCCCACTGCAGCACCGTCCGATTAGCCTTGGCGGCATAAAGTGACGTTAAACAAACAAACATAAAAATCAAAAAAGAAATTTTATTATTTAAACAAAGAAAAACGGTAAGGTGTTCCGCACGCAGTGGTGGTAGTAATATTAAACGCACCGAGCCTTAAAAATTTTTCGATTGTCTAACAATTGAAGAAAAAAAAACTCAATGTAAATATTTTTTTTTCAAATTTATAAAATTGTAACGTGAAACAAAACGATATGATTTTGTATGTTACATTGAAAAGATTTCTAGACTTTTTGTTGGAAAAGTTACATGTTCAGTTTTAGTACATGTTCTGGATTTGACGTGATTGTTCTACACCCTTATAGAATATTCAATTTAAAAATCTTTTTACAAATATAAGAAGCAATGGGCTAGGATCTTCATTTTGCTCTGTACATTGAAGAATATAGTTACTTTAGTGTCAATGGTTTGTGTTTGTTTAACGTCACTTTATGCCACTAAGGCTAAACGGACGATGCTACAGCGGGAGTCCTAAATTTTCCCTATCCAGGTTTGATTAGGATAGAATTTCTTTAACGAGTACCTGACACCGTAAAGGCTCGATGATAGCTCCATGCAATCATTGGGTCCTATCCAAGGGACGGAAAAGCGAAGGATTTTTTATTCCCTTTAGACAAACCTAGGTCAACCTGGCGAGATGCAAGTCCGCGACCTTAAACATTGTAGGCTGATATGCGATATCACTACCCTACAGGTGACCCGAATTTGAGCAGAAAAAGAAAAAAAAAAGAAGAAGCAAAAACTTAACCGGATGAACAGGTATTTATAATTTTATTTTTAGATTTTGTTTATTTAAAGTCAATTTATGCCACTAAGGCTAATCGGACGATGCTACAGTGGGAGTCCTAAATTTTGACTATCCAGGTATTTAACGAGTAGCTGACATCGTAAAGGCTCGGGGCCTCCATTTTAAGTCCTATCTGAGGTACGGCATAGCTAAGGATTTTTTACTCCCATTAAAAAATCCTAGGACCACCTCGGGACGCGAACCGGCAACCTTTATTATTGTAGACTACCATGCTAACCACTACACCACAGGTGACCCTTTTTTTTTAGATAAGGAACATTTTAAAAAAAATTACCATTTTTTGGACAAACATAAAAGGTTACAATGAATTGAATAAATTCCAATTATGCAGATGATTTTAGGACTTAAATCGAAAAATATTCACAATATTGCATTGTGTCACTATTTCCATGTCGCAAACATTGACAGCTTCAGCCAAAGAGCTCTGATGAGGACCTTAAATTCGGGTCGAAACCTTGGCAAAAATAAAATATGTGATTCTTACATATTAGTGTTATTTATTTTGACCATTCCCAACCATTTCCTCTTCATTATATCTACCGTCAACTATCTTCCACCATAATATTTTCACCATCGTATCGTATTTCGGCTGTTATTCGGCCAAACAACAACAAGGGTGGGTTGAAAATCTGGGTAAAGTCTCGTGCAAACAAATTAAATAATACTTTTATTAATATCGACTCAACACCCTTTATGCTGTAACCACGGATATATTAAATGATCATGTGTGTTTGTTCGCTTTTTCCCTCACACAGACAAATTCGGTCGTCATGCTCGCGAACAAAACCCTTGCCATATATCTTTTGGACAGTATAAAAATCAGTATTAACCTAACAAGCAACAACGGGTAGACAAAACATATATGAGCCCCTTAAAGCACAAGTGGTGTAACTCCAATTTTTATGTTTTGAGATATTAAAGGGTTTATTATGTTAAGACGTTTTGGTACTACTTGTTTCACCAGACCGCAAATGAATGCACGAACATGGGAAACTAGGAGTTACACTGTAAGTGCATTAAACATAACACAGTTTTCCCTACATAGTACTATGCCTAACAAAAAAAAAAAAAAAACGAAAATTGGAGTTACACCAGTTGTGCTTTAAGGGGCTCATATATAAAAATGTCCAGCATATAATTTTATGAATTATAAATAAGTTATAAAGAATTATTATAGCAAGAAAAAGTTGGTGTCATAAATTCGATCCAAACTGTCCACAGAAGCCTTCAATATATGACAAGCCCAATAAATCGTTTTCTTAACATTTAAAACTTAATAGCTGCAACATCCTGTAGCAAGGCCTTGTGCCCGATGGGAAGCTGAGTCCTAGGTCGCTATTAATAGCATCGGGGGAGAATTATGGTCCAACATCGAAATCATATCGAGGTCGATGCATCTATGTATCGATATATATATATATATATATATATATATATATATATATATATATATATATATATATATATATATATATATATAGGCAGGAGAGAGCTCCACTATCCGGGCCAAGGAGATCCATCCGATAACATAATCGATTAATTGGAGAATATCTCGATGGAAGAATCTTGTTAGGATATCTGAGTGCGGTGTTTTTAGAAATAAACAAAAATATAATTCCTAGACCATTGTCTGTGTAAAAAATAATAATTAATATAATGTGTTGAATTAATTATAATAGGATATAATACCTTTAGGAAATATTTATTTCCAAGTACACAGCCAACTACGTTGTTTGTTTAACGTCACTTTATGCCACTAAGGCTAATCGGACGATGCTACAGTTGGAGTCCTAAATTTTTCCTATCCAGGTATAATTAGGATAGGGATCTTTTACGATTACCTGACATCGTACAGGCTCGGGACCTCCATTTTACTACTATACGAGGGACGGCATAGACAAGGATTTTTTACTCCTATTAAAAAATCTCAGGGCCACCGTGGGAAGCGGACCCGCGACCTTTAGTTTGTAGGTTTCTATGCTAACCACTACACCACAGGTGACCCCTAGCCAACTACGTATCATTGAAAAGAGAATGAATCTAATATAGTAAAATCAAGTTTAAAAGTTATATTTAAATTAATTTAAAAATAAGGTTTTAACTCTAATAAGTAATAAATTTAAAGAGTTTTATCACAATTCAAATAGTTAAAAACATAAAAACTCTCATAATATACGTAACTATATTTAATATACGTTTAATACAAATAACATATATAAATATTTTTCTTTCTTTGACTCATATAGCAACTCTGATTGAGAGTAATGTGTATATGCTCCATGCACTAGGCATTATACATGTATCAAAACAGAATTTTTTGAGAATACAAAAGTACAACACGATACAGAGGTACAGAATGAATTGGCTACTTAAGGAAAAACGAAATAAGAAAGTACAAAATGTGGAGTACAAAAAATGAAATTCCTAACATGAGATATGACACAAAAATACATTTTACATAAAACATAACACAAAAAAGATCTTTTGAGATAAAAAAAAAAAATAAAATCAGAAAAAAATAAATAAAGTAAGCTAAATGAAAATAAAAACAAAATGCCCGACTTTTCAATTTTCTCGGTCTTCTTGAAGAATTTCAAAATCGATTTCCTTTACAAATGTTTTCAATTCCTTGTAATAATTCTTGTAAATGTCCTTTTCACTTAACGGCCAGCAAATATTAATTATAAATATATGAAATATATAATAATATAAAACATATCTAATAATAGCTGTCGCCTATTTTACTCTCTTTTCGATTAATTGCTATTTTCAACATTTTTATCAGTGTTGGTTTTTCACTATCTGTGCAACAAAGCTTTAAATTTTTATTGAGAACAGCACTTCACGAAAAATATTATATTTAATGCCCTTTAATACAAGACATTAGAAGCTTCTAATTATACCTGGATAGGCAAAATTCAGGACTCCCACTGTAGCTTCGTCTAAATGGACGTTAATTAAACAAAAAAACACAATGAATAATCTATCTGACATTGCTATGAAATCGACAGAAAAAATATTGTTCATTTACCTATGAAAATTCTATCACTCTGCATCAGATTGAAATACATGCAACGTTGAATAAATAATTTTAGTATTCAAGCGAAAGTTGTAAATAAGAAAGTACCTGTAATTATGTCGTCAACCGTGACCAGACCTCGTTAAGAGATGACGCCATTCTCTTGCTCTAAGACATCCATCAAGTTCTTCGGCGGGCTGGAACATCCTCTTCAGGATGTTGAAATCCGCGGCCCCACCCAATTCCAAATGTAGCAATGTACTGAAAAGGTTGAAATATGGTTGAAGTACTTAAGGCATAAGTTTATGACCAGAAAGATATATTCTATGCGTTAATTGAAGTAAACGTGTTAATGAGAACAACCTTCTCATGTGAAAGTGAACATAAGTTTTATAGTACCACATTCTTTTTACAAGTGCAGGTGAATAATAACATGTAATTACGGTTTATGTAATTCATTGCATAATCAAAAGAAATAAGTGGATAAATAAAAACCAGTCAATGAATTCGAAGAGACAATATCAGAAATTTTACTCATTTGTTTGTTTAACGTCACTTTATGCTACTAAGGCTAATCGGACGATGCTACAGTGGGAGCCCTAAATTTTGCCTATCCAGATATAATTAGGGCAGAGATCTTTAACGAGTACCTGACATCGCACAGGCTCGGGACCTCCATTGTACGTCCTCCTTCTCAAACGACTGATTCATAAGGCCTAAAAACCCTTTCAAAACTTCTTGCAATGCCACAGATTTTCTTGAAAATTTCAAGCCTAGGGATGGTAACCAGGTGACATTTATTATATTGCAAGGATTCCTCCAAACAATACTCCAAGAAGTATTTTTGTAAAATCTCTGATGTTTAAACAAAAAAATCTGGTGCTTGCGCGCAACACACAACTTACCCACTTACTTAAATTAGAAATTAATGCGTTTTGTTAATGCCACTTTTCAAAGTTACACATTTTTTCACATTCATTTCTTATTTTTGTTTTCATTTGCTCTATAAAAAACACTAATTTATTTTATTATTAAATAAAAGATTTTACTTGTCATAATTCGGCAATGCAAGCATAATACTCCAAGTCGTCTGATTTTATAATTCTCTATGTACTTGTTGAAAATTTCAATTAGTTACCATGAAACAAATAATTTCCATTAAATGAACAAAACGGCTTTAATTATGAACAATGGTCTGTCATTAAAGACGTACTACGCCTGCGTGGGCTCGTGTTTTATGTAATTGTGTTTATGTGTTTATGTAACGTGTTTTATGAGTTGACTGAATATTTTTCATTTTTCTCCTCTATATTTTTACTTGGTTTTTATCATTTAATTTAGCCATTTCTTATTTTTAGGCGTAACGAGTGACAGTTAATTTCTCCATTTAAACAAAACAAAGGTACTGTATAGGAAACAAAAAAACAGCCCCCTCAGAACATTTTAATAGTGATAACGCTTACCTGATATTGAATAACACCTAATTTTCAAGATTTTACCTAATTTTCAAGCCGTTTTTGAGATAATCGAAAAAAAGGTAAAAATTGGAAAAAAGTTATAAAATAAAGTGCCCCCTCTGTTTGACCAATTTTGATGAAATGTTGGCTATCACATCTTTGGCATATAAATACACGAAATACCCAGTTTTATCAAAATCGTGAAAGCCGCTTTTGAGTAAATAAAAAAAAACACGTGAAAATGATACAAAATTTATTAAGTAAAGTCCCCCCTCCGGTTGATCAATTTTGATGAAATGTTGGCTGCCAACCGGTCTTCACTCGAAACTCTCAGGCGACTCACAGTTCGCAGCTTTCGTAGAGAGGTTATGAATTTGAGGTAGTTTTCATTTTCTGGGTATTATAGCAACAGATCCGCCTGTAGATGTGGCTATAGTTTGAATTAAATGCATGTTCAATGTCTTTAGAAAATAAGTTATTAGATACAGATAACAAAATGTTTTTTTGTTTCTAATTAATTTAACTTGTGCCTGTTCGATTGATTCAAAATATCTTGAGCCCCAAATTTCTGCCGCATAAAGAAGAGATGAGGAGACCATTGAATCAAAGAGAGAAATTTGGTTTCCCATGCATCGCTTAAACGTTTTTTACCTCGTATTTAATTGTCTCGTACCTTTAAACCTCGTATTTAAATATCTCGTACCTTCGTATTTAATTGTCTCGTACCTTTAAACCTCGTATTTAAATATCTCGTACCTTCGTATTTAATTGTCTCGTACCTCCTGCAACATTCTACCTCTGAATAAAGTGTTCAGCAGCCTTAGAAAATCTTGCCGATGTTGAAAACATTTTATAGATTTAAAAAATGAAATTCTCCGGGTGAAACCGGTATATGCAGCTTGTTATATATAAAAGCATAAAAAATCTAATTGGAGAAGTAAAAACTGTTAACAAATTACGAATGGGACCCTTTTAGTTGAAGTTTAGATATATCAGATATATCCATTGGATATCTTAGGTATACTAAGATATCCAATAAGAAAATCTCCTAAAATGTGAAAATATACTTAATAACTTTCCGGTTAAAGTAGAAGCACATGGGAAACTAAATCAAAGTGAAGGGATTATTTGATGCCCCGAACTAAATTATTGTACAATTGAGGAAATAAAAGATGAACTAAAACCACTAAATATAGCCGATGTTAAAAGATTAACGAACTATAAAAATAATGAAAAACACCGCGAGCCGCGACCGTCATTTATGACCAAAAGCGAAATATCCTACAAATAGTTTTTATTTGTTTATGTCCTTATATGTTAAAAACTAAAAATTGTTTGCATTGTCTCCGTAGCGAAGCCCTCGAGTTTGAAGACAAATTTTAAATTACTCCGCTCCGGAGACCTCGAGTTCAAAGGGTTAATATATATCAGCTTTAATGTATAAGAACATCGATGTTTTTAGTTCTATGTTTTTGATATAAAACATCGATGTTTCGCTGTCGATATCGCAACTGTAATCCCTACTTATACAGTAGTTACATGACATAGACCTGTCCTCGCCCTTGATAGCTATTCAATAGGTTATTGCTCTCCCCGTTATAATGTTATTCCACGCTCATTATCACTAATTATCTCATTTATTATTCATGATGTTGTTGATTACAAAAACTCATATTTAAGCAGTTACCTTCACATAAATAGTTGCAGTAAACACACCAGATAAGGTCTGGTAAAACTGCCATAGTTATCTCGTTGCGGTTTTCCTCCGCTGTGATCTCGATGGATAAGGCCGTGGCAAGGTTGCGCTGGATTTATTGCAGCGGTCTCTGCAGGAAAAGCGGTCACTTAGTTACACTTCTGATCTAGCAATGAGATTTCAATTTAGCTACAGAACTATTTTTGTACCATAATTAATCTTATCAAACCTTTGATTTATAAGGGGATGAAAAATATTTATCTTTGTTTTAATTATTATGGTATCGATTCATGGGCAGTGAAATAAAAATCATGGCACAGTGCAGAAAAAAAGAAAGATAATACATTTTTTCACGTATGATAAAACCTATTACGATCGGGTTTCTTCGTGTGTTTTCGGTCTTGAAACACCAACGCTTATCTTTCCTTTGGTTTTGTTTGTTTGCTTAACGTCCATTTATGCTGCTAAGGCTAATCGGACGATGCTACAGTGGAGTCCTAAATTTTGTCTATCCAGGTATAATTAGGATAGGGATCATTAACGAGTACCTGACATCGCACAGGCACGGGACCTCCATTTTACGTCCTATCCGATGGACGGCATAGCCAAGAATTTTTTACTCCCTTTAAAAAATCCTAGGTCCACCTCGCGACGCGAACCTACGACCTTTGGTATTGTAGGTTGCCATGCTAACTACTCCACCACAGGTGACACCCCTTTGGTTTTTAGCCAAACCTTTCAAGTTTTATAATTTTTATTACAGGCGTCACCGCCGGGGGGACGCGCCCCCAAAAACTTTGGTAGGAGGAGACTGTCCCTCCCAATATAAAAAATTAAATAAAAATACGATTTTATGAATGTATCCGAGTTTAACCAATAAAATTTAATACAATATAAATATAAAATATTTGTAAATTACAGCATACTCTGCTAATTGATTATAGCCAATTTCTCCATCTGATACTTTATTTCACTAATCGGAGCCGTGCCGCATTTTTAAAAAATCGGCAGGCGTATTGTGTATTTTATAAACTATTTAAAATTTATTTCATCTTGAACTGTATTGTTTTATGAATTCTGTAACACAGTTGGATCCCCGGGATCGGACTCAATTTCGTTTTTTAAGTCGATTCTTATAGAAGTGATGGAAAGCAATGAAATAACGTAAGTAGGATAAGGATCAGAAGGAAAACTTTGATAAAATTCAAACAAGAAAATTAGGCCCACATCCTTCAATAATAAAGCGTTAGCATCTGCCTATATTCTAACTGAGACATGAATTGACAACTTTTAAGACACTATAAATACCTTTATAATACATCGTTGGAAGATAAATTAGATGTCCCAGTAGCGGGGTCACCTTTGGTTTAGTGGTTAGCATGGCAACCTACAATACTAAATGTCGCGGGTTCAACTTAAGGTGGCCCTAGGATTTTTTAATAGGATTAAAAAATCCTTGGCTATGCCGTCCCTAGAATAGGACGTAATATGGAGGCCTCGAGCCTGTACGATGTCAGGTACTCGTTAAAGATCCCAATCCTAATTATACCTGGAAAGGGAAAATTTAGAACTCCCACAGTAGCATTGTCCGATTAGCCTTAGTGGCATAAAGTGACGTTAAACAAACAAATGTCCCAGTAGTTGTTTTTAGGCCTTATTATTTCAACTTTTACCCTATCCAGGAAATCACCACAATAATTTAGTGCTACTGACCCTCATAATTTTTATCATATAAAATTATTAATTATTTCAACATTAAACATTCTTTAGAAGAGGAATATCGAAAAACTAGAAATTACGTAATAATCGTAATAAAATGTAATAAACGTAAATTTAGAGTTGAGTGGGGATTTAGTCCTCACCCCTGGGAGGTGATCCAATATTACTATTTGTATATAGGCGGGCGCAATCGACTATAGGGTGCGCTAGTAGCATTTTCAAAATGTCGGAAAGAACGGGGATAGACTCAGTTGATGTAATAGAGATAGTTTGTAATTTTAAGAGACCATTAATTGAAGGGCAGGCTATTCTTGATGCAAACCACATAATAACATGTGGAATAATATCTAGAAGTAAAAAAAACAGTTCTTTTACAAGCCTTGTGCCTTCAAACTAGCAATTTTAAAGGACTGCCCCATCAAATAATAGTGGAAATCAAATTTATTAATAATAATAAGCAATTTTCTTGTCATTTTACGTGTAAAGCTGGTAGTTCTGGTAAATGCAAACACATCATTGTAACTTTACTCTACGTTTTTCGGTTAGTAATAACATTCAACATTAAACATTCATACCTATTCATACAATCATTGTTATGACAGCTTAGATTCTTTGTAATATTATTTATTTATGTCTCAAAACTTTCAGGCTTCGCTTTGAAAACTTGGAACAATTAAGCACAACGGATGTAAGACAAAAATGGGGAAAATTAAAAAAGAAAAACATTTATGACACCATGGTCCCAATGTTATTTGCATAAAACCTAAATTTCGTAATAATAAAATGTCAAATACTAATATTTACCTGGATAAACATAGTCACTTTCTTTAAAATGAAGACTACATATCGTCATATGTTTCGAAACAGGCTTATCTATTCTTAATTTTACAATCCACTCTTTAAAAAGCTTTTTATTTTTTGGAAACAAATGGAATGACACATCTTTAGATTTTTTGAAGAACACTGAGGGACCGAGCAATACCTATTAGACATTTTTCCAATAATTTTTTGCTCATTCGGGTTTTAATATGGAACAATAAATTAAAAACGGCAAAAAACCCTATGAATCCCAGGTAATCGCACGGCTTCTATCCACGTTTCTCTAGTTCCTTCTAGTTCCTCTGAGCTGCAGCACCGTCGCTTGCGCTCGCCTATAAAAAAGGCTACCTTTAATAATTTTTTTAGCTCCTTAAATGAAAAATGGATTGTATTTAAACATTTAATAGAAATTCACTACTTAAATGTGCAAGAATATTTTAAATTAGATTCTTAATGACGCTAAAATTTAAAAAATAAAAAAGTGCGCCCCTTCTGAAAATGTCTGGATCCGCTACTGATCGCAAAGAAAATTACTTCCATATCTCTTGTTATCTGGTAACCTCTCATAACCTCCTCTTATCACGGGTTTTCCCTACTCTTTTTTGTCGTTTTCGTATTGTTAATTTTGTTTATTGACTACTTAAATTTCTTTAGTTTTGACATTTATTTGGTATCATTTATCACAACTCAGCTTTCAATTTACGTTAATATAAATAAAATGGGCCTTTATTAGCTTTATTAAACCTCAATTTACGACTTCCACTCGCATGTTCGAAGTGGAAACGTAAAATAGATAACAAATGGGTACTTTTAGGTGAAGATCGGAGTCACTCTAATGGGTGCTTTTTAGAACAAAAACGGGTCACATTTTTATTTTTATATATAAAAATTCTTTAAATAAACATAAGTGTTGTCTATAAGAATAAAATTGTTGTGATTTTTATTATTTTAATGAAAAAAATCAATATGTGTACCAAGACCAGGCCTGCACCTTATCAACGTCTGCTTTGTGTCAGGTTATAAACACAGCTAACAGCTGTTTGCGACTAGATTCTACCAAAGTACACCATTACACCTTGCACTCTATTTAAATTAAATAATACCTACCTCATATTAAAGCAAAGTGAATAGAGAGAAGGTGCGTTAACTTGGGTAGGCAAACCCGCACAACCTCTTCCCGCTTACGTCAACGGACGCATGACTCGGCGCATGCGTATTGAATTTTCTTTAAATACTACAAATTTTAATTGTATGATAAAGTGAAAAAAAATTAATATTTTCCATTATTTTAAATTCCATTTAAAGACCATTATTCACGTGCATCAGACTTTCATAATATACAAAAATTAGGTTTGGTATAGTTTTTTTCTTTTCACAATACTGAATTAATCTTGCAAGTGCATACCAATCAATTATATTTTCTCAGTGATTATTTATATCTGGTGTGACCAATCATTGGATTTTCGCTTATGAATTAATAATTTCAACCAGGAAAGATTTATTTATTAAAATAAACAAATAAATAAAAACCTGGAAGTTTTAGAAAAAGTTTTCATTTATAATTGATGGTAAAATATGGGATAAAAATTCATTGTAGGTAAAGAAACATCAATAAAATGTATTGAGTATTAATGATAATGTAAATTACATGAACATGCAATACAAATTTTATAACAATAATTATAATGTATTATTATGTTACATAATTAATTTTTGTCTCTTCAGTAACGTTTTTAATCTTATATTTTTGCTAATCAATCAATCAAATCAAATCAATTAGGTTATCATTCATTGATCAATTCTTTATTAATTCGTTGATAAATTCACAGATGAGACCAACTACGTCATAGGTCTCGGGCAGCCATATTGCCCCTTTCAAAGTGAGCCCACCTTGTCTCTATTCACCTTGCCATTACACCTTGCAGTCTATTTCAATTAAATAATAGCTACCTTATTTTAGTGAACAACAAACTTTATCGTGCATTTATTTAACGGATTTTATATAATTGATAAAAAGCCAGTGGTCCCCTTTTTTCATGTTTTGTTTATTTTTAGTTTATCTGCTGCCTTCTAGCTAATATAGAACTTTATCAACTTAAAACGTATTGTTGAAAGCTAGTATACAATAACATAATAATAATAAAGAAGGCTTTACGAACGCGATGGTCCGATGCCTACACCACACCTCGCTCCCTGAACACCTCTATCAACCGACCGCCATTCAGACCCAACTTCGACAGATCTTGACAGAATCCTCCCACCTCCGTCTCGGCCTGCCCCTCGGACGTTTCCCATCGCCACTGCCCTTATTAACCTTTTCGGAATTCGTTCATTTCTATTTATTTTCTTAGCTCATCCCTCAATGACAGCGGCCACGTTGCAGCTAATATATTGTAAAAGAAAAATATGGAAAATATGGATAACTTTTTATTAGTGGTAAGAAACGAGATCACCTGTGGTATAGTGGTTAGCAGGGCAACCTACGATACTAAAGGTCGCAAGTTCGCGCCCAGCGGTGGTCCAAGGATTTTTTAATGGGAGTAGAAATCCTTAGCCATGCCGTCCCTCGGATAGGACGTAAAATGGAGGTCCCGAGCCTGTACGATGCAGGTCTACTGTGTATTATATTTAAAGTTAAAGATCCCTATCCTAATTATACCCGGATAGGCAAAATTTAGGACTCTCACGTCGTGTGACGTTAAACAAAAAAACAAACGAGATCTGTGAGTCCGTTCAAAAGGGGGGCGATCAAACTTGTGGGGGGGTATTGAAAAAGGTACGATGACTAAATTTATTAGGGTGAAACATTTCATAGTAGGCTAGATCGTATTTTACCCAATATAGCAAAATGATGTGAGGTATTTTTATGCTTATACATACATATTTCTTATAATATTTTTTATGATAACCTATTTAATTCAACTAAAAAATGAATACGCCTTGTCTCTTAATCTTTGATACATAGTTATAGAACCTTAAACAATAAAATAAAATACCGATATTTTAATGAAAGGAAGTGGTAATCATATCTATACAATACTGTGAAATAACAAAACTGGATTGCATCATCCATTACTGAGATAACTGCATTGTGTACGCCTAAACTTTCTACGCATTTCATATTGAAAACATTTAGCAAACAAGGCAATCATCCAATTATTCTCATATTCAGGCAATCTTCGTATATCACTACAAAAATCACCAACTTAACAGTTCCGAAAAACATCGATGTTATATTATCCGAACACCTCAATCGATAATCGATTGTATTAACACATTTAATAGTAATTTATAATGTCGCTATGTACTAATACATATTTTAAATTAGGTCCATCATTACTCATGAAATGTAAAAAAAAAAAAAAAAAAAAGGAGCAATGGACTACAGTCTTTGTCTTGCTCTGAAGATCAAATCATAGGTTTATTTTTGCGTTACTGTGGTTGTTTTCGGTTTAACCGTCGGTTTAACAACTTCTGGTATATCCATTTTATTTTGCTCTTCAAACATACTAATTATTTTAGAATGTAGCAAAGTATAGCTACAAGTAACCTCCTTCAAACACATGTTTATTAATATATATTAGTAGCAGGTAAGGTTAGCGCACCAAAAAGAATTTTTCACCATACTACGATGTAATCACCTGTTTTACACACCTAATTTGCGGTCCGAAAGCTACACTTCGCCGCCCTAGGGTCGAAAATGAATATTTCGCCCTAGGGCCGCAAAATCAGCTGTTTATTATTTTAATTCATTCATTTCATTATATAAATTACAAAGTTTGTTTTGCTCGTATTATTGTTTAGTTATTTAGTAATTATGGCTAATAATATATCAGAATCTACAAATAGAAGAGCAAAAGAAATCATAGCAGATTTGTTACCAGCAAAATCAAAAGATAGGTATGACGAAGAGTATACACAGTTTATTATACTTTGTAATAAAAAATTTAATCGAAATAGCCAATTTCGATACATAATAACATAACGTAAAACAATCCATACATTAAACATTCATCATGTCCCCATAACCACAAGATAACCTTCTAACAAAGAGGTACACTTAACCAAAAGAAAATCTTGTTTTTGATTAATGTTATATCGTATTAATATTTATTGTAGTATGGTGAAAAATAGCGTTCGTGCCTCGGGCCAAAGTGCTTTTGCAGGCCCTCGAACTTTTCATGACCTCGGCTACGTCTCGGTCAAAAAATATCTCGGGCCGGCAAACGCCCACTTTCGGCCCTTGGTACGAAATATACTATTAAGCCCTAGGCCCGAAAAGTACTACTTTACAGACTCAAACCGAGTATTAAAAACACATGTTTTTGATGCACTATGATGAAAAATTATTTAAGCCAATTATAAGTGTTAAAATGTATAAAAAAAAAAAATTAGGTCGTGTAAAAAAATTCGTAGAAGAGAACATGTTTGAAGATCATTGATAATTTTAGGATCTACAATTGAAGAGAAAATTAAGGCTAGGCTAAAGGCACGGAATCCTTGTTATTTTTCGTATATCTCACGCCTTCTCTCCCGGAATTTAAAAATTAGACCTTACAAAAATATAATTATCCCGACGGTTCTTTATGAATATGAAACATGGCCCCTAACAGTAAGAGATGAGATACGCCTTAAAGTCTTTGAAAATAAAGTAGGGGAGACCGAGGGGAGTTGAAACAGAGGTGAGTTGAAACAGTAGCGATTGCTCGGAACTTAAAATCGCTAGCGATTTTGCAACTTCGCTTATAAATCACTTCCCTCCGCCCGCTGACATGTCAGTCTGCGTCAGTGGCGTAAGTCGCGCGTTTATGGAGTTCTGCGTGCCATGTGACAAAAATCGTGAAAAGTAGGTTTTTAACGTTTTTTATGATGCCTATATTTTCATAAGGGCTTTGTATTTTGGCTTAAGTTATATATTTTTCGAAAGCTCATTATCTAAAGATTTATTATATATGTTTGGTACAATTGATTTCTGTGTAGTTGCTTCTTGATTGTGGATTGATTAAAAATTGGGAGGTTATTCCGTACCGAGGAGATTTGAAACAGGCTGTTTCAACTCACCTCGTTTTGCCCGACGAGGACAAAAAGCGAGTGGCATGACTTCCGCAGAGAGGGGAACACCGGTTACTATAGCACCTATTCTGCAGAAGAAGAATCCTTTTATCTTTGTTTTGGAGCCATTTTCAAATAACAGAGCCAAATAAAAATGGGTGCAATGTCTGGAATAAAACAACGGGGCTCGTGAAACTTGCACTGGTGTGGAACTTTATGTTTGCTGCTTACATGCGTTTACATACTACTGCTTGTCAGATTGACCCTTTTTATTATCATAATATTTTTATTTTTGACATTTGTGAGATTATTGTAACATAAATATTTGAAGAAATATTGATCAAAACTGATTTTAATACGTAAAAAACGGCTAAAATTTAATAATTATTTTATTTCAAAGATTTATAATTTGAAACCATTTGTTTATCTCACTGTTATTTTAATTAATGTTAGGAAGGACGTTATGATACTTTCAACTACTTTAGGAGTTGATTATTTGTATTAGACCTGTAATTAGCTACTTAACTAATATATCTGCACAAAATATTAATAAAAAAGTTTGTTTTGTACTTCAAAAGTTTAATTTTAATAAATATCTTTAAATTATGTCATCATTTTCATTTTACGGTCTTTAATACTTATCGAAATTCACATGTTTCAACTCTCCTCGACACCTGTTTCATCTCACCTCGGTATGAGGGGAGTTAAAACAAGTTGACGTGTTACGGTTAAGTGGGTTTTTGACCACAATATTTAACGCTTACAATTTCTGTATGTTTGCCATTCGCAAGTGTAAAGAATTCCCTATCGATTAGTACTAATATCATACGATTTCTATCAATAGTAATAGGGTGTATAAAAAAAAATGACCGTTTCGTCAAATGCATGAATTCCAAGGACTGTAAAGACGTTAATCCTATTTATTGTTTACCAACAAGTCCTGTACTCTTTAGAATGTTCATCCAACTTTATTTATCAACACTGGACTTACTCAATAATACCTCAGTTCACAAGTTTTTGCTGGAGAAGCAACATGACGGTGTCTTACGAAATTCTTGTTATTTTGAGACATTATTGGAAAAAATCGTGTTCTGCCGCTGAAGCTGCTCGTGAAATCAACAGAATTGAAGGAGAAGGTCTCCTTGACGAGCGTACCACGCGGCGTTGGTTCCAAAAATTTCGCAGTGGAGATACGACCTTAGAACGGAAGAAGGCGTATTTTGGAACTATGAAGGTGTAATCCATCATGAATTCGTACCACAATTAACTCTGACCTCTATTGCATACAGTTAGATAGAGTATATGCAAAACTGTCGCAACTTTATCCAGCTTTGGTCAATCGAAAAGGAGTTCTGTTACAGCAAGATAACGCCCGGCCGCATACTTCCAGTCAGACCAAGGAAAAATTAAAAAATCTTGATGGGATCGAACTTCTTCCTCACCCACCACATAGCCCAGACCTTGCTTCATCAGATTTTTATTTGTTTCGGTCAATGGCCCACTTCTTGAAAGGGAAAAAATTTGATACCTTTGAGGAAGTCGAAACAGCGGTGCAGGAATTCTTCGATAGCCATCCTAAAGAGTGGTACCAGCAGGGGTTCATGCAACTGGCGGAAAGATGGCAAGCAACATTAGATAACAATGGGTTATATTTTGAATACTAATTTTATTGTAAAGTATAAAAAAAATATATATTAATTTTTTGTCTAAAACGGTCATTTTTTTTAATACATCCTATTATTTAGAGTATGAAACAAAATGTGCAAATTGTTTCAACTACCCTCGGTCTCCCCTACTACGTAGAATATTTGGGCCGAAGAAGGGTGATTCGACAGAAGAACTTAGACGGCTACACAATGCAGGATTGCGTTAAATGTACCCGGTACACGTAATGAAGATATAGTCGCGCGTCGTTCATAGTGGGCGTGCAAAATTGCGAATCTTAGTAGCAAAGGAATACCTAAAAGATTGATAAACGCTTTTCCGACTGGAAATCGTCTGAGGGGGGGGGGACTAAGCGAAGGTGGGTGGATCCGTTGAGGGCTGATCTTGTGGGATTGGGATTGGACGGTGGGAGGTGGATGGAGCTGTTTAGGGAGCGATTGCTGGTGTCGGCATCGAACCTTCAGGTTCGTTGAGCTTTTGTTATTATCAAACCTCATAGGGCTGAACGTGTTTTGTCTCAATAAAACGTTACACAGTTACATAAACTAAACAGTTTATGTACACATAAATACTTGTAACTATACAGTTACATAAAATAAACAGTTACATACACGTTACAGAAACTAAATATAGTTTCGAAGAAAATGTATGTAACCCATAATATTCACTATCGCGGGTTATCCTTCCTAGTATTTAGTGCATAAAATGCAATTTGTAATCTGGCTGGTTTTTTACCACGCTTAAAAAATGCTACGACTTCCGTTAGTTAAGAATATGAATAGGACTTCCTGTTTACGGAATGCAAATGGACAACTATGCAAGGACCTTACAGATAACCCTTCTTGATTTAACTTTAAAGAGACCAGCAGTTTCTTCCGATTATGATGAAACCGTATTATGAAAATCGCATGAATGAAGGAATCGCGTAAGAAGCAAAACATATCTTATCTTCACAATTCCTTGACTTTTATAGACATTTATCTTTTTTTATAGAATCTTGCGATTCATATTTCCTTATTTTTATAAAATATACAAGTAGGCCACGCATTGCTATGTCTCAGTAGCTATAATGCGTTGGATTAATTATATCCTATTCTTTTTATTACACTCAAATCAAAATTCACTGATAAATATAAGAAAAGTTGCAGCTAATCTAAAAATCAACGGGATTTAAAATAGAACTTTACGCCAAATTTAAAACTGTTTGGTAAAAAATTTAGAAGGGTTAAAGTTTTTATTTTTTACATCTCATATTTGACTATAGTAAGGATTAATGATCCATTCATTAAGTACTTACCGGATTATTTTGAAATATAAATAACACAATTGTAAAAGGAACTAGTAAATATCTAAACAGATCACAAACATACATTTCCTTTAAAATTATTTGTATATTACATAATACCAATAACCAATACTACTTCCAATGGGTTCCGGGTCATGTGGGCCTATCGGGAAATGAGCAGGCAGACAAAGCAGCTAATCGAAATCAGTCTCACCGAGATAACGCCAAGATCCCATTATTTGACATTACCGGAGTGGTGAGAGGAACAATATTGAAAGACTGGCAGCAATTTTACGAGTGGCAATGTTCCTCGAAAGGTAAGGACCACTACGACGTGCACCAGAAGGTAACTCTGCTTCCATGGTTCTCGACTCTTAAACGTCATGACAACCGTCCAAATTTAGTTAAGCTGACGAGATTAAGAATAAATCATGGCAGAACGAACAAATTCTTAAAGTTAATGGGTCTAGTTAAGAGCGGTGATTGCCCAACATGCCTATGCCCTGAAGATCCGAGACACATTGTGTTCCATTGTAAAAGGTTTGAGAAACAGAGGAGAATTAGCCTGAGATCGCGGATCATAGATGATGGCGAGGAAATGCTGCGATCAATAAATAAAGACAAAGCCCATATATTGTGTAGTTTCCTTAACGAAATAAACTTCCCGTTATAAAGATGTGTGTTCCCGTTATAAGTCAGCACTCCTTTTTTCATTTTTCATCATAATTATTCAGTAATACTTTTGATATAGGCTATTCTAATTAGTTTTCTAAAGTCTATAGAAACAGTTTGGCGAAATAGGATTTGAGAATAAATCTTGATGCCAAAAAAAAAAAAAAAAAAAAAAAAAAAAAAAAAAAAAAAAAAAAAAAAAAAAAACTAGTAAATAATATAATTGGAATAATGTTTAGTACAATCACAATAGACAGCAAAAATGTACCAAATTAATCATTTGCCATAATACATATTAATTGAATTCAGAATATAACACATGATGAAATTAGATATCGTATCATTAGGTTCTATCTGATACAGGTTATCAAAAGCGAGCCCGGAGTGAGAGGAAACTCAAACCATGATGCATGTCCTTATAATAATACTTATCAAAATACAAAAATTTTATTTTATGAATGAGATAAATAAGTTTAATTTATAACTGTTTATAATGTTGTTTGTTTGTTTGTTTAACGTCCATTTTTATGCTACTAAGGCTAATCGGACGATGCTACAGTGGGAGTCCTAAATTTTGCCTATCCAGGTATAATTAGGATAGGGATCTTTAACGAGTACCCGACATCGTACAGGCTCGGGACCTCCATGTTACGTCCTATCCGAGGGACGGCATAGCTAAGGATTTTTTACTCCCATTAAAAAATCCTAGGGCCACCGCTGGAATTGAACCCGCGACCTTTAGTATTGTAGGTTGCCATACTAACCACAACACCACAGGTGACCCCGCTGTTTATGATAATAATTTACATTTCTATTTATTATTAGTATTCACAATTTCTATTTATTGTAGTGCTAATAGGTGCACAATGATTTTGGTTAACCTGTCTTTTGCTTAAACAAATAGATTTGATGTTTTCCCACACGTGAAAAGGCGACAATTGCCCATGGGAAAAACACGTATTTTTCTAGTCCAAGCCAGAAAAAGCTATGGCTACAGGATGCTTACCCACCCTAAATATCGAAAGAAAATGATGTGTTGTGTCAATAAATCAACTTACACCGCCATCTCTTGGGAAATTTTAGAATTTGCAAATAATCACACACAGTTGTAGTATAATAAGCATTTAATTTGCAATAAAAGAAATATTGAGGCCAATATTTGAGATAAAAACTATCTTATCTTTTAAGTTGGACAAAACTACACACAATGAGCCAAATTTTATAAAGATCGGTTGAGTAGTTTCTGATTTTACCCCTGACAAACATCGGGACACGAGATTTTATATATATATAAAGATTTCTAATTATACGGGTACGTTAATCATTTTCATGCTGACTGAAACATTTAATGTATCTTCTACATTTATCGTATGTAAATTATGATTTATCACGAAATTTGGGATAGCCATGACCCCTTGTCTTATTATCACATTGCTGATAGCACCGTTTTTTAAATAGATTGTTACCTTGTATCAAGAAGAATTGCGATTTAAACAACCAAAAGTGTTATGTTTATGTTATAGTAACTAACTGCAGCGGTACTTGATACAGAGTAAGAATAACTGCCCCACTTAGCTCGCTGCAAGAACATCGAAAGAATCGATTATCGGACCCTGATGAAGGAGCAAGATGGCGTACCGCTTTTCCAAAGTTTTTTGTGTGTGTAAATGTTTTGGCCAGTAAACACCGTTAAATAACTACTCAGTGTCGTTTTCCTGAATTGTGTATAATTTCATAGTGCACGTTTTAGTCGTTTTGGCCATAACTTTTAAAAGTATTGTATTTTAGATTTCTGATTTTGCACGTTTTCATTTTTGCTCAGTAATTATTGTTTGTTTAATTTTGACTGTAAAAGATCCATTTACTTTATTTTATTAGATTAATTGCACATTTTAATTTTAGAACATTTATTTCTCTTGTTCTTATAGTTACGCATGCGAAGAACATTTTATTTACAAAATTTCGAATACCTATTATTTTCCCTTTTAGCTACTTGTTATTAATCATTTCATGTACCTATCTTTATTATTAATTATATCCCAAATAAACTATTGTACAGGTCTTTATTTTTTTTTTATGCTTAAATATACATACTTAATTGCAATATTCGTTTAAAAAACTAAAAAAAAAATATTGAAAATCCAAAATATTTGAGGGGGGTCTTGACTCCGTGACCCCCCCCCCCCCTGGATCTTGCCATGATTCTGTATATATCCTTGGCTCACGGAAACGATAGATTTAAGACAAAGAGGATTTTTTTTTTTCGTATGAAGTGATATCTCTTTCTCCTTCAAAGGCGTCATATTAAAAAAAAAAATCTGGTGCGTGCGCGCAACACACAACTTTCACTTACCAACTTACTTTGATTAGAAATTGACGTGTTTTGCTAAATATCATTTCCCAAAGTCACACATTTTTCTACATTCATATCTTATTTTTGTTAATCGTTAAAGCCGTTTTTGAGTAAATACAAAAAACCCGTGAAAATGATACAAAATTTATTAAGTAAAGTCCCCCCTCCAGTAGATCAATTTTCATGAAATTTTTACAGTCATATCTCGGGCATATAAATACATCAAATACCAAGTTTGATCAAAATCGTTAAAACCGTTTTTGAGTAAATAAAATAAACACGTGAAAATGATACAAAATTTATTAAGTAAAGTCTCCCCTTCGGTTGATCAATTGTGATGAAATGTTGGTTATCACATCTTTGGCATATAAATACATCAAATACCAAGTTTGATCAAAATCGTTAAAACCGTTTTTGAGTAAATAAAAAAAACATGTGAAAATGATACAAAATGTATTAAGTAAAGTCCCCCCTCCGGTTGATCAATTTTGATGAAATTTTTACAGTCATATTTCAGGCATATAAATAGATTAAATACTCAGTTTAATCAAAATCGTTAGAGCCGTTTTTGAGAAAATCGAAAAAACTTAAAAAGTTATTAAATAAAGTACCCACACACACACACACACACACACACACACACACACACACACACACACACACACACACACACACACACACACACACACACACACACACACACACACACACACACACACACACACACACACACACACACACACACACACACACACACACACACACACACACACACACACACACACACACACACACACACACACACACACACACACACACACACACACACACACACACACACACACACACACACACACACACACACACACACACACACACACACACACACACACACACACACACACACACACACACACACACACACACACACACACACACACACACACACACACACACAAACACACACACACACACACACACACACACACACACACACACACACACACACACACACACACACACACACACACACACACACACACACACACAGACCATTTCGCGGGACTTGGTTATTTTGACAGGGGACCCCAAAACGTGTATTTCCGTTGAAAACCGGAAGTCCAAAATTTTCACGATCGCAATACTTCCACTTACTATATATTTCATATATAGGTAAGTGAAAGTAAAAAAAAATGATCTTTCAGGGGAGTGAATTTAATGTTTATAAGTAAAATATAATTTGTTCAGAATATATATTAAATCCAGAGGGACGTCGCAGAGGTCCGGACCCCCCCCCCCCCAAATGTTATGATTTTTCAATTTTTTTGTATTTTTAAGAATTTTGTATTTAGGAAAAATGCAATTAGGTAGTTACCATGCCCTAAATATAATACTTTAGGTTATTCAGATCGTAGTCCTTCTTAATACAAGGTAATAATCTGTGCTGTCAACCTCGTGATTATGAGACAGCGAAGTCAAGACCCCCCCCCCCCCCTAATTTCGTGCTGAATCCGCCCCTGATTAACTTTTTTTATATATACCGCAGATTATTTTAGATAATAACTGACTTTTTTTTTTTTTATCTGTTTGAAGAAAAACAAACGTGAAGAATTTTTTTATTTCTTTTTAATTTAAATAAAACATTCTTTTATAAGGATTGGTATTGAAGTTTCAGAATATTGTAACGTGAAACAGAAAAAAAAAACTTATGTTAGAGAAGATTTATATATTTTTGTTGGAAAAGTTGGAACAAACTGTTCTAGTACATATTCGTGACTGTTCGAGAATCTTCTACGATTGTCGGGAACTTTCTAGATTGTTCAAATTTAGGCTAAATATAAGGAGCGACGGACTGGTGTTTGACATTTTCATGTGTTATTTTCTTCTAATGAAGATGATTTAAACCCACACAAGTGTTACAGTATTATTTAGTGTAGTGTTTCCAAAAATTGTTTGAACTTAAAGTTCCATTAAGGGTAGATTATATGTTTTTTTTATCGAAATATTTGTGTCATTTTTGAAACATAATACAATATAAATTTTGATGAAATAAATAAACTTTAAGCATTCACGAACATTTCACTCAAATATGCCACTTTTATAAATAAAACATAATATTATGTTTAATATTGTTGCGACAATGCGCTAACCTCGTCAGTTCAAGGAAGGACGTCGTCATGAAAATGCAGCGCGAATAAAGTATTAATTACGTCCTTTTATGGGCTCCGATTACGACGGAGGTCGGAGGATGGAAACGATGATGAATCAGGAACCTTCAAGCTTTGGCAAGATTCAGGAAGATGACAATACGGTTAACTTATCTTTGTAATATTTAAAGAGAGGAAGAATTTAAAGGAAGGATGGCCGAGAAATTGTCTCGTATATAATCATATTGTAACACTCTTGTGGGTTAAACAATTTTAATCAAAGAAAATAATAATTTGCCACAAAAATTAGTGAAACACAAATAATTAAGCAGGTTACAAAAAGTATCACTTTGTAAGACACACAAATAACCATATGACTTGAGCTTCAGAACAAGACTAACTCTCCAGTCCATCGCTCTTTATATTTAGTCGTAAGAAGAACAGCCTGGAAGGTTCTAGGCCAGCGTAGATGGTACTCCAACATCCTAGTCACAAACATTTACTATGCTTTTTCCAACTGTTAGTTCGTTCGAATAACGAGTCTAGAACTATTCTAAACCATATGTTTTGAGTTTTGTTTCACGTTACAATATGTTATTAGCATATCAAACCTTCGCCTCTTCAGTCATATATAGGATAAAACTGAGTGTGGCAGCGCCACAATGTAAAGGGAGATCAACCACTTAAAAAACGGGCTCATCTGTGGTGTAGTGGTTACCATTTTCTATCTAAATGTTCGTGTTAGAGTTTATCCTCTGCTGGTCATATATCACCTTTGCTAATCAAATGATATACGAGATGGAGGCTCCGAGCCTGCACGACGTCAGGTAGTCAAAAGGTACTTTATTATATCAGGTAAAACAAATATTATAAAAATAATTAATTCAAAAAGAAATAACTTCCCAATAAGGTTGCAAATAACAAAAACACTATATCATTTGATTCGAAAAGGTGATGTATGACCAGCAGAGGACAATGTCCAACATGTACAATTTAGGTAAAAAAAAGTATACAATTGAATAGAATCAAGGCTTAATGAACCAAATGTCCAAAGGCCAAATGCCGACACCACCAATCGCTCCCTAAACATCTTCCTGCACAATTAAGGCTCGCAATTTTGCATGCACACTTCAATCGACGCGCGGCTATAAATTCGATTGTATTTACCGGGTAAATTTCCCGCACTATGGTAAATGGAATGAAAGAAGTTATATGTGGCCAGTAGGCTGCAGCACATTACTGACCAACTGACAAGTACACTGGATTGCCTAACCTGATTCAAGGAGGGGAAATTCAAAAACTGTAGAAAAATAGGCTTGTCACAAAGTCACCCCGTTTTACGGTATTAAAAAAAAAGTATCCCATAATAGGGAACTTTCCCCTATAGTTAAAAATAATAATGGAAACTTATGGAGGGGTAACCGATTTTACCGACTTCTATAACCATGTTATGTTTAACTTTAGCCTGACATTTTTGTGAGGAGGATTGCTGTCTTTATATCAACGTGATATTATACAACAAGGATGATACAATTATATGATGCTATAAAAAGATATAATAACAATAAGATGGGAAGATTTGAATTACCTTTGATCTAGCATCCACACGAACTATAATTGGAGAGAGCAAGGTTCCTTCAACATGTGTAATTATTCTAATTGCAGGGGACGTCACGTGCACAGCATCTATTTCTGCTCTCTTTGTTACAATGTATTTGTTTGTGCTATTTATGTTTCATCTCAAGTTATTTAGGATTTTATTATATCAGGTAAAACAAATATTATAAAAAAAAATTAAATCAAAAAGAAATAACTTCCCAATAAGGTTGCAAATAACAAAAACAATATATCATTTGATTCCCAAAGGTGATGTATGACCAGCAGAGGACAGTGTCCAACATGTACAATTTAGGTAGAAAAAAGTAAGTAAATTCCATTGTATTTACCGGGTAAAGTTTCCGTAATTCTGCATTGTGTAGCCGTCTAAATACTCCTGTTGAATCGTCCTTCTTCGGCCTAAATATTCTGTGCAGTATTTATTTTCAAATACCTTAAGACGTTGCTCATCTCTTGCTGTAAACGGCCATGTTTCATATTCCTAAAAAACCCTAGGAAGAGTTATATTTTAGTAATTCTACTTTTTAAATTTCGGGACAAAATGCGTGAGTTAAGTAATTTTGCAACAAGAATTTCCCGCCTATAGCCTAGCTTTAATTTCCTCTTGGATTTCGCTTTTTCTATTTATTGTAGATCCTGAATAACCAACAAGTGATAAGTGCTGTCTTTATGTAAAAAGGTAAAGATAAATATTGAAAGGAAGTAGGAAATCAAATAGACCATGAAATTATATGAAGTTGGAAATTTATGACTTCCAAGAGTTGGATCTTTCCTTGGAGAATTACTTCGCCCTAATCGATATATGTTCGATTCATAAATCTAATTAGGCTGAAATCGACTTACCGTGGGAGCTCTCTTTCTCTCTAATTTCTCGGGAGCTCAGATGCTGTTCGACACATTAAAAGATTAAGCTGTGCGAACCTCACCTTCGAACAGATAATTCCCCGAACCTTGCTGCAGCGGCGTACTACGAACAGCTATTTACACACAACGCGAAGTCGAGCGAGCAATGCTATCTGACCGCAAATCTGCACCTTAATAAAATTATTTCCACTACAAAGACGGATGTCTTGGGAATAGAGGCTGTTCTGGCTTTTGCACCAAATTATTAAGGATAAAAGCAACGTCAGAAGAATGCTAAAAGAAGGTCTAGAAGCTTATCTTAAAAAACTCAAAAGCTACACTAGCGCTATTCCAGAACACACATACGAATTCGTAAAGTACCTGTTCGGGTTCTTGCCTTATCTAGATTAGCCAAACACTGTTCCGAACATGGTGTTCGAGGAGGAGGTTCGCACAATGTAAAGGCACTTTAAGACTTAAAGGAGTTCGACACGTCGATTTTGTTTATTTAACCTCCCTTTATGCTACCAAGGCTGATCGGACGATGCTACAGTGGGAGTCCTAAATTTTGCCTATCCAGGTACAATTAGGATAGGGATCTTTAAAGATTACCTGAAATCGCACAGTTTCGGGACCTCCATATTATGACCTATCCGGGGGACGGCATAGCCAAGGATTTTTTACTCCCTTTAAAAAATCCTAGGGCCACCCCGTGACCCGAACCCGCGATCTTTTGTATTGTATATTGTATTGTGTATTGTATCTTAGTATTGTGGGTAACCATGCTAACCACCACACCACAGGCGACCCCTCGAAAGTTGACTACAAATTTTCGAAATAATTTTTCAACTTAAAACTAAAACTAAAACGCCATTAAGAAGACAATAACAACCTGGTAAGATGGATTTTTGAAGGTTTGCCGGATGTTGCGAAGAGATACAGATGAGAGAGGTCAAGGGCAGACCACTTACGTCACTTCCTGGGACCAGCTCCCATTTTTAGCAGCCCTTTCATGTCCAAATGGAAATCTGTTTATTTTTTATTTGATGGAAATATTAATTAATTGGTGTAAAAAATCCTTGTCTATGCCGTCCCTCGGATAGGACGTCAAATGGAGGCCCCTAGCCTGTACGACGATGTAAGATCCCTATCCTAATTATACCTGGATAGGCAAAATTTAGGTCTCCCAGTGTAGCATTGTCCGATTAGCTTTAGTGGCATAAAGTGACGTTAAATAAACAAACCACTTAAAAAGCAGACTTGGCTATCGCACGTTGGCATGAAGATGGTTGCAAATCAAAAATTGTTTTTTAGATAATCACATGTGATGGTTCAATTACATTCTCAACTTTACTAAGTATCCTACATTGGTACTACAAAGAGCGACAAGGGAAAACAGTTAAATCTCAAATGGTCCACCGTTGTGGCAGTTAATACCACTGGTACTAACCGTAACACTATTTATTAAAATAAATAGCAGCTCAAATCTAATCGGCAAAATAGAAAAAAAAAGTTTATATTCTCCTACCCCCTTAAAACAGTTTGCTCTTAAAACAATTAAGGAACGATACCCTAATCACATACAAGTGTATTCCGATGCATCGAAAACTAGCAATCGAACATCAATAGCCGTGTTTGACCCCCAAAAGAATAAAAAAATATCTTTCTGACTACCTGTTAAATTCAGTATTTTTAGCGCAGAATTATATGCAATTTTCAATGCTATCGTTTATACTGAGAGAACTTACCTCAATCACAAAATAGTAATTTTGACAGACTCAGCAGCAGCATGTAAACACTTAGAGTTAATATATTTAAACAAAACTCAAACATATATCCCTTTTAAAATCATTTCACTAATTTATCAAGCAAAGAATGAGTATTTTATCCAATGGGTGCCGGGCCACGTAGGATTATGTGGAAATGAGATCGCAGACCGAGCAGCCAATCAAACTCAAGCTCATCGTATTAATACCAAGATGCCATTACAAGATGCGTTCAGAGCAGTGAGGGGAGAAATGGTCAAAGAATGGCAGCAGTTCTACGACTGGGAGTCTGAGACTAAGGGAAAGGACCATCATGCTGTGCATCAGAAAGTAGCGCTAACACCATGGTTTACGTCCATTCGGCTCCATCTCAATCATCCTGATCTAGTCAAACTAACAAGGGTAAGAATAAATCACGGTTGCACTGCGAAATTCTTAAATATAATGGCTCTGGCTAGTATCGGTAACTGCGCGAGATGCCAATGTCCCGAGGATCCAAGACACATCGCCTTCCAATGTAAAAGATTTGAACTACAGAGAAAGAACATATTGGGGAGTTCCGTTATAGATGACAATACCGCTTTTCTAACATCTATGAATAAAGACAGAGCACGTAGCTTATGTAAACTTTTTAATGAAATAAAATTCACAATATAAACAGGTACTACTTAAAGGTTAATAAAATTATGTGTTATAACAGCTTTTTATTATCTCATCTTCGAGGTTTTATTGCTTTCTTTTAATTACATCATTAGATAATTTTTTAATGTACTAATGAACAATATAGTTTTGCTTTGGCGAAATAGGACTTGTGATTGCAAGTCTTGGGGCCAAAAAAAAAAAAAAAAAAAAAAAAAAAAAAAAAAAAAAAAAAAAAAAAAAAAAAAAAAAAAAAAAAAAAAAAAAAAAAAAAAAAAACCGTAACACTACAAGGTCACTTTACAGTGTGCGAACTTCACCCTCGAACACCCTGTTGGCTTATCTTAATAAGACACGCACTCGTACTTCGTAAGAACAGGTAATTTATCAGTTCCCTTTGTGTTAGGGGATAGCGCTAATGTCGCTATTGAGTTAGTTAAGATAAGCTTCTAGACCTTTTAGCATTTTTCTGACGTTGCTTTTATCCATAATAAGTTAGAACAATAGTCAGAACGGCCGCTAGTTCCAAGTCAGAAGTATTTGTAATGAAAATTATTGTATTAAGTAATCATTGTTCGCTCGACTTCACGTTAGGTATAAATAGCTGTTCGTGGTACGCCGGTAAGGCAAGGTTCGGGGGATTATCGGGTCGAAGGTAAGGTGCGCACAATGTAAAGGCACCTTTATAAAGTAGCCCTCTACCCGCGTTAACTCAATCATCCCCTCCATAATAATCATCCTGGTAAATTGCGCGTACAGTTGACACTCCCACCACCTTCGTTCACTCCTTCTCAGATCGCATTCCAAATCAAACACTTACCAAAAAGGAAAGCCCCTGGTTATGACTTAATTACAGCTGAGGCACTCCTACAAATGCCTAGAAAAGCTCTTGTATATATAACGACAATTCACAACTGTATATTAAGATCTAAATTCCCGTGCGTTTGACAAAGTCTACACACTTTCTGTGTAGACACACACTTTGTGTGAAAATAAGTACACTTATTTTCTGATCCTTCAATCTTTCCTCTTCGATAGATTTTTCTCCGTCCGACAGGGTTCAGAAATGTCTTCAATTTATCCAATCTTGGCGGGAGTACCCCAAGGCTCAATACCAGCACCTTTACATCATATACACGCAAGACATACCTACTAACGAGACATTGACGGCAACTTACGCTGACGATACAGCAATTATCACTAAACATCAGGACGCAACACAAGCTTCATTAACTTTACAACTTCACCTAAACATATTGCATGACTGGTTCAAAAAATGGAAAATTAGACTGAATCATGATAAATCAAAACACATCACATTTATCCTAAAGGTGCCTTTACACCTTACGAACATCACTTTCGAACAAGTTCTCCTTCGAACCTTGCCGTACCGACGTGAAGCGAACAGCCATTTATATTTCACGTTACGTTAAGCGAACCAATATGGCTGACACACCCAAAGCTAGCTTATGATAAAGAAAAAATCTCCATTATCAATATATTTTATATTATCTGAAAAATAAAAAAATAGGAGACGATTTACAACGTTTCACAAATTACACTAGTATCACAACAACTCCTTTCATTTAGGAAAAACCCAAATCAAAAGTGACTCTAGCGCTACCCCCGAACCCAGGCGAACAGATGAAGTACCTAGAACACCCGAACAGTCGACGTGAAGGCTTCACGAAGGTTGTTCGAAGGTGGTGTTCGAAGGTAAAGTTCGTAAGGTGTAAAGGCACCGTAAGAAAACATACCTGCCCACCCGTTTATATTGACAAAAATCTCATATCGTAGACAGACCAAGTACACTATCTGGGACGTACGTTCGACAGAAGGATGACATGGGGTCCTCATGTTAAAATGAAACCTACAACGCTTAAAAAGAGACTGAAACTACTTTATCCACTCTTCTCAAAATCTTCAAAACTGAAACTAAAATAGAAATTAAAGACGTATACTTACTTACTTAAACCAGTATGGACATACTCATCACAGATATTTGGAACAGCTAAAAAGACACACTTAAATAAAATTCAAAGATTTCAATCAAAACTTTTACGACTCATAACCAACGCACCCTGGTACGTGACCAACCGTACTCTACATACGGACCTCCACCAGCCAACAGTTGACCACTAAACAGCGACACTCTACAAACGTTTTCACACTAACCTACATGGACATAACAATCGCCTAATAATGGACATGCTGATATCCCAATAAATACGAGGAGGAGATTAAAAAGGCGTTGGATGAGAGATCTCCTTACTTAAACAGCTCTAGTAATTGAATCAAGCCAGGAAGGGGGTGCTGCTGAAACCATATTCCCGAGAGCCGATAAAGTAGAAAAAAATAAAACCAAATCTGTTATATATTTAGAAATGGTCCTTTTGAAAGATTTCGATATACCTTTATATTGAGCCAGATATATTTCCATAAAATAAAAAATAAACAGATCTCCATTTGGACATGAAAGGGCTGCTAAATATGAGAGCTGGTCCCAGGAAGTGACGTAAGTGGTCTGCCCTTGACCTCTCTCTCATCTGTATCTCTTTGCAGCATCCGGAAAACCTTCAAAGATCCATCTTACCACATTAGTATTGTCTTCTTAATGGTGTTTTAGTTTTATTTTAAGTAGAAAAATAATTTCGAAAATTTGTACAGTCAACTTTCGAGGGGTCGCCTGTGGTGTGGTGGTCAGCACGGCTACCTACAATACTAAAGATCGCGGGTTCGGGTCCCGGGGTGGCCCAAGGATTTTTTAAAGGGGGTAAAAAATCCTCAGCCATTCCGTCCCTCGGATAGGACGTAAAATCGACCCCGAGCCTGTACGATGCCAGGTACTCGTTTAATACCTCTATCCTAATTAAACCTGGGTAGGTAAAATTTAGGGCCCCCATTGCAGTATTGTCCGATGAGCCTCAGTGGCTTAAAGTGACGTTAAAACAAACAACAGAATAAAATCCTAAATAACTTGAGATGAAACATAAATAGCACAAACAAATACATTGTAACAAAGAGAGCAGAAATAGATGCTCTCCACGTGACGTCCCCTGCAATTAGAATAATTACACATGTTGAAGGAGCCTTGCTCTCTCCAATTATAGTTCGTGTGGATGCTAGATCAAAGGGAATTCAAATCTTCCCATCTTATTGTTATTATATCTTTTTATAGCATCATATAATTGTATCATCCTTGTTGAGTAATATCATGTTGGTATAAAGGTCACAATCCTCCTCACAAAAATGCCAGGCCAAAGTTAAAAATAACATGGTTAAGGAAGTCAGTAAAATCGATTACCCCTAAATAAGTTTCTATCCTCAACTTCACACATTTTTCCGCATTTATATGCTTATATTTGTATATCTCCATAAATTATAAATATTTTTATAGCAAAATTTGGAAGTTCTCACTACTTTTCGATTCATTATTGCTTATTTATTTATTAAGGGACCTAATTTCATCAATAGTCGAGGTTTTTTCACTGCTTGCTTGTCTTTTACTACGAGTTGTTTTTTATAAGTATATCGTGAAGGTGAATCGATAGCTGCATTTACGTTTCCTTGTAAAGTTGGTCTCTTATGCCTTTCAGGAAATCGAGAACGATTAGGTACTGTTCCTCTAAACGCTTCATATTGCTTTCAGAAATTTATTACAGAACAAAAGTTGCTTGACTATTAATTAAAGTATAATTAATTATAGACTATTATCTTATACCATATTTTTGCACATCGATGCTTTGAAAGAATTAAGCATCACGTACTTACTCTCTAAAGTCAAATAAATGTTTTTATTGATAAATAACAGATTTTATCTTCATAATACGGTTAATAAAATTTTGGCTGTCACACATACATCAAATACCCAGTTTAATCAAAATCGTAAGAGCCGTTTTTGAGTAAATAAAAAAAAACACGTGTAAATGAGGAAACATTATTAAGTAAAGTGCCCCCTCCAATTGATCAATTTTGATGAAATTTTGACTGTCAAATCCCGGGAATATACATACACCAAATACCGGGTTTAATCAAAATCGTTAGACTCTAACGATTTTGATTATTAACGGTTAGAGCCGTTTTTGAGTAAATAAAAAAAACACGTGTAAATGAGAAAACATTATTAAGTAAAGTGCCCCCTCCGTTTGACTAATTTTGAAGAGATTTCGGCTGTCACATCGCGGGCAAATACATACATAAAATACCAAGTTTAATCGAAATTGTTAAAGCCGTTTTTGAGTAAATAAAAAAAACACGTTATAACGAGAAAACATTTCTCAAGTAAAGTGCCACCTCCGTTAGACCAATTTAGGTGAAATTTCCGCTGTCGCATCGCGGGCATATACATACATCAAATACCAAGTTTGATCAAAATCGTTACAGCCGTTTTCAAGTAAATAAAAAAAAATCATGAAAATGGGACAATATTTATTAAGTAAAGTGCCCCCTCCAATTGATCAATTTTGACTGTCACATCCCGGGCATATACATAAATAAAATACCGAGTTTATTCAAAATCGTTAGAGCCGTTTATGAGAAAACGGAGAAAAACCTAATTAGTTCTAATTAAAATTATACAAAATTCTTTAAATAAGAGACACCCTCCGTTTGATCAATTTTAATGCAATTTTTGCTGCCGCATCGCTGGCATATACCTACATACACCAAATACCCAATTTCAGTTTGGTACGGGTTATAGTTTTTGAGCTAATCTGTTACACACACACACACGGACACGGACACACACACACGAACACACACACACACGGACACGGACACATCACCTCCTTGCACGACTGCTGACCAAGAAACAGAACTTCCTTGTAGTGGTACTGGGTTTTTTACCAATAAACGAGGGGTGTACAGAAATTTCTAAGCCTGATATATAAATACAAATATATTTTCAACTTATATATTTTTATTTTTCAATATACTTCCACTCAACAGCAACGCACTTAATCCACCGTTTCTCCAACATCTTTAACCCGGTCAAAAAAATTTTTTTTGTCGAAATCTTCAAAAACGGCTAGGAGAGCTGAGATCACCTCATCGTCTGACGAAAACACTCTCCCACGCAAGTGTTTTTTCATATAATCTTTACAGAAGAGTCTTCGAGACTACCCCTTTCTATTTTCTGAGAAGGAGAATCATTCTTGGCACCCAACGAGCAGAAACCTTGTTCAGTCACAAAAGCTGGTGCAAAATCGTTTCCACCGAAGTAGCGTGATCCCTAGGATGGCCAAAAGGGGGATTCCTGGAGCACTCAAGATTTTTAAATGCCGAAATTTCCCCAAATATGGTCTTTAAAAATTTGAAACAAAATTTATTTGTCAGAAAAATACTGCAGATTATGAAACTATACCTAGATTTTTTTGTGCTTTATTTAATAAATTTCAATGGCCGAGCGGACTTGCGGGCGCGCGGGATCCCCCCGTTGGCCTAGTCCGAGGGAAACTGAGGAGCCTACAATGATCCAGCCAACGTGGGAACAAAATTATTCAACCAGAAGAAAATTATTTCTTTATGAGCTTGCTGACTCACTTGTAAAGCCCTGTATTCAAGAAAGGAGCCAGAACCTCAGCGGACTTGAGAGACACATACTGAACGCTATGTCATAAACTTTAGGACATTCGATGTCATCTGATCAAACGATCACAAGTATGCGATTGGGGAAGAAACGATGCTACATGTGTTAAAAGGAAGCCAACTCAAAACGACAATAACATATGAAAAAGTATGCGAACCTGTGGACTTTGTAAAAAGAACTTTTGCAAAAAACATTCGGAAAAAAAATATATATGCTATATTGTAGAAATAGTTTTTTTTTTGTTTAAATGTAATAATATATAGAAAATTCTGTTATTTAAACCGTTTTAAAGATAAGCAAATAGATACATTCTTTATTTTTCTAATTTTGAAAAAAAAATCATATTATAAACAATTTTAAGAATGTAAATGAAGAGACATCCCTCAAACAAACAATGACATTTTGTAAGGACGTTTGATTAAAATATGGCCATCAATAGGTCATAAAAATGTGTGGACTCCCGGAGTCCCCCTTGGCCAAATTAAGATAGCGAAAAACCTTGGCCATCCTAGGGTTAATGCCCACCTTTGCGGCTACGTACCAGACAGTAAGAAGACGATCCGCCATCACCAAACTTTCAACTTTGGATATAGTGTCTTCGGTGACTGATGTTGAAGGCCGCCTAGATCGGTCATCATCTTCAAGCTTTTCTCGGACAGCTTTGAAGAGTGCGGCCCACTTTTTGACAGTGGCATACGATGGGGCAGAGACCCTCAAAGCTGCAGACATGTTTTCAAAAATTTCCCTGCCCCCATCCCCTTTTTTACAAAATACATTAGCACTGCACGGTGCTCAAAGCTAGACATTTTTAAATCGACCTGTAACTCACAGCAGTCTGAAAGAAACTGACCTGAATTGAAAGGTGGAATTAGAGAGATAAGAACTTATAATAACTAAACAACGATCTTTAACCCCACTTAGCTTATCTGTTTGATCTGAGAGCTATCATAAGTACACCAGGATTAGAACTTTCTATATACCCCTCTCGTAAATCTTATTTTTATATTGAATTTTATGGTTTACAGTTTACTCGGTTAAGTTTTTAACTATATTTTTTCCCCTTGTTTAAGGACAAGTCGACCATTAAGGTTGTTATAGTCCAAAAAACTATTAACGACATTTAGTATGAACACCTGACTTATTTACTTCAACGAAACCTCCTCCATAATTTAGACACTCAACCTATTTTGCGCTGAATTTGACTCAACCACTAATTTACTGGGATTACATAGATATTATATAGTTATATATTTTTCACTTTAGGAACATATTTACTTACGCATAAAACGTATCTTTGTAAATGTTATGAATGAATGATTTTTAGGTGAATGTGGAAAGGAATGATTGAGAACTTCTGTTCCATGGCAACCGCCTTCTATAATAAAACTTAAAATAAATAATTACAGAGCAGACGGAGGCCTTGGTTTCCCTTCTTGTTGGAATACGGTCAAGCATGGCTGAGCCCGATGAGAATTGCCATTTTAGCTTTGGCCTCGTTTGAGGTCGATCTTCAAAGAGAGCGGGTTGATGCACTGCGAGGTCGTATCCAGGTTCCGAGTTTTTATATCAGTTATTATTATCATTAGAAAATAACGACGTACATAATAAAAAACCGGTTTTCTTTACATTTAAGCTACAAGTTACTTTTTATTACCAAATGATAACTTCAAACAGTTACTTTTTATCACCAAATGATTACTTTAAAAGTAATTGCTTTAATTTAAATTTGATTACGTAAACAAGAATACAAGTTAATGAAATATTTATTTTAAAATTATACAAAGAAGAAAGGGGTCACCTGTGGTGTAGTGGTTAGCATAGAAACCTACAATACTAAAGGTCGCGAGTTCGCGTCCCGAGGTGGCCATAGGATTTTTTAATGGGAGTAAAAAATCCTTGTCTATGCTGTCCCTCGGATAGGACGTAAATTGGAGGTCACGAGCCTGTACGATGTCAGGTACTCGTTAAAGATCCCTATCCTAATTATACCTGGATAGGCAAAATTTAGCACTCCCACTGTAGCATCATCCGATTAGCCTTGGTGGTACTAAAACAAAAAAAACAAAACAAAGTCGATGACAAAAACTAAACATGAATTTAAACTGGAAAAAAACAGCCATGTCTCACCTGATATTAAAGAACTCTTGATTCTCATTAAACAAGGTGTTTTTGGGTCTTTTTCGTTCAATGCACAATTCAGTTATTAAAAATAGTAACTGTTATTAAAAAAAGTAACTGTTATTAAAAAAAGTAACACGTGATTAATATAAAGTAACTATAATTGTTAACACAAATGATATGGTTTATTCTAATTTCCAAAATGAAGCAATATCTTCCAATATAACCTCAAAAAGGTCTTTCCCCATATTCCTTTGTCTCCACATAAATTCACAGAGATATGAATCCAACATTGTTCTTCTAGTTCCAGCTTCTATTTTATTTCTTCTTTTGGCCGCAGCCCATAACGATTCAATCGACTGTGTGTGCGCCCCAGTTGAAGGATCAACGAAATTTTCAGAATGGTTGACTGTATAATGCTTAAAATCATACCCTTCTATTCTTTTTATAGTGGAATAAGCTTTCCATAAATCTGATATTATAATACTTCCTGGAAGAATACATTATGTTTCCTTCTTGTAAAACAGGACTCGTCAATTTCGACGGTCATACCATTTCCTCCTATTGTGATAGGTTTTTTAAGTAGCGAATCAGCACAAACCTCCATCAAATAATTTTTCCAATTTGTTACTGTTTCTGCAGACATACTCAATTCGTCTTTACAAAATAACGTTGTTGTATATTTCTTGGTCCATGAGTAAATAAAAAGAATTGCATTATTCAGAGGATATTTTGAACCGTTGAACCACGTACCTTCCCTGAGTCCTACTTCCAAAAGACAACTTGCATTGTGACACCGCCATCTGTACCGGTCATCTCTCTTGCGCAACTTCATAGAATGTCCATTCCGGCATAGTTTTTCTTTATGGATGAGGCCTTTTTCTTGTAAGAATGCAATGGTTCGGTCCAAATCTTTAAAATCTTCGTATAACCTGAACATAGCCATTATGAGGTTTTAAACGAAACTAAGAAATGTAGTCATATGTTCTACTGATATGGAGGTTGTAATTATATCACGTGTTACTTGTTTTAATAACAGTTACTTTTTTTAATAACCGAATTGTGCATTAAACGAAAAAGACCCGTGTTTTTGAACAAAATCGTTACAGCCATTTTTGAGTAAAAAAATAAAATAAAAAAAATCTGGTGCGTGCGCGCAACACACAACTTTCACTTACCAACTTACTTAGATAAGAAATTGACGTGTTTTGTTAAATATCATTTCCTAAAGTCACACATTTTTCTACATCCATATCTTATTTTCGTTAATCGTTAAAGCCGTTTTTGAGTAAATAAAAAAAACACGTGAAAATGATACAAAATTTATTAAGTAAAGTCCCCACTCCGGTTGATCAATTTTGATGAAATTATTACAGTCATATCTCGGGCATATACATACATCAAATACCCAGTTTGATCAAAATCGTGAAAGCCGTTTTTGAATAAATAAAAAAAACACGTGAAAACGATACAAAATTTATTAATATCCGTATATTAATAAATTATTTATTATTATTATCCGGTTAATCAATTTTGATGAAATTTATACAGTCATATCTCGGGAATATTGTTACATCAAATACTCAGATTATCAAAATCGTTAGAGCCGTTTTTGAGAAAATAAAAAAAAACGTAAAAAGTTATTAAATAAAGTACCCCCTCCCTTTGAGCAATTTTGATGAAATTTTTGCCGTCATATCGCGTGTATATACATACCTATACCAAATAACCAATTTCAGATTCGTACGGTTTATAGTTTTTAGACTGTTCACACCCACACACAGACAGGAAATCGAAATTTTTCACGATCGCAATACTTTCTCTTGCTATATTTCATATATAGGTAATTGAAAGAAAAAAGAAAAACATTCCGAAAAAACGTTGAGCCACGCATGCGCAGAATGACTTTCAGGAAAGTCTCTTGTTTATAAGTAAAGTCGTTCTGTTCATGGGAAAGAGTGTTTTGGAAATTAATTGAAATTATGTGTTTCCATGGTAACTAAATGAAAGTTTTCAATAACTAAATAGAGAAAAATAAAATCAGACGTGATGGAGTATTTGTATACTTGCTTTCCCTTATCATCGCAAATAAAAATATTTTACTGTAGTATACTTTAGAGAATAAATACGTGATGCTCGAATTATTTAAAGCAGTTTACGGTGTGAAAAAATATGGTGCATGATAAACATTAATTATGTATTATTCTGTTCATTAATTGTAGCGTTAGTAACAACCTGTAAATGGGTGGAGAGGCGATATAGAAGGCAGGCTGGTTACTGATAGGGTTGTCGCCATGGCAACAACCTCGCCACCCCTACATGTAGGCCCCGGCTATTTGACTTGGACCAGGAAAAGCCGTGTTTTTCCCACGGGAAATTTTGTGTCGCCTTTTCACCTGAGGGGAAAACATCGAATCTATTTGTTCTATCCGAGGGGCAGCATAGCTAAGGATTTTTTACTCCCTATAAAAAATCATAGGGCCACCGCGGGACCCGAACCCGCGATCTTTAGTATTGTTAGTAGCCATAATGACTGACCACCAAACCACAGGCGACCCCTCCCCCAACGTCGAAAGTTGACTGTACAAATTTTTGAAATTATTTTTCTACTTAAAACAACACTAAAACGTCATTAAGGTGACAATAATAATGTGGTAAGATGGATCTTTGAAGGTTTTCCTGATGTTGCGAAGAGATACAGATGAGAGAGGTCAAGGTCAGACCACTTACGTCACTTCCTGGGACCAGCTCTCATTTTTAGCAGCCCTTTCATGTCCAAATGGAAATCTGTTTATTTTTTATTTCATGGAAATATATCTGGCTAAATATAAGGATACATCGAAATCTTTCAAAAGGACCATTTCTAAATATATAACAGATTTTGGTTTTATTTTTCTCTACTTTGTCGGCTCTCGGGAATATGGTTTTCAGCTCATATAAATAAATAGAATGTTTTTTATTCATCAACAAACAACTTGCTAACTCTACCGACAGCCTAACTATAAGTTAACTAACTTATAAGCGACACCTCGGCTATCCCCGAATACACAGGCAAACCTGTTCGAGTTTGTGTCTTTTTAGAGGTGCCGAACAGTGTTTCGGACAGGCTGTCGAGGATGAGGTTCGACACAGTGTAAAGACACCTTTAGGGTTAAGGTTAGTATCAGTGGTACTTGATGCTAGACTATTTAGTATCTAGACTATTTACTAGACTATTTTCCATAGTCGAGGTTTGTAGGTATATTTTTAAATTGAGAATGCAGTTGAACCCGAACAGTTTCCGTAATATGTGTATTAGGATAAAAAAAAAACATGGATAACAGTTCATTCCAACTGAATAAGTACCTGTGATGAAGAGTACATTGGATATAATATTGTAACGTGAAACAAAATCATATGATTATTTCTGTTACATTGAAAAGTGGTCTAAACATTGCTGGAACCGCAATGTCCGAGGCCAACATCAGTTTCATTCTATAACCGTGTTTTTAGTGGCGTTGAACATGTCGACTTTTGTTCCAACAAATCAAGATTTGCGGACAGCATTTATTTTCCGTTTCCTTCTGAAAAAAATTGGAGCATTATCACATAGGATGCTTGTTGAAGCTTACGGGGAGCATGCCCTAGGCAAATCTCAATGTTTCGATTGGTTCAAAAAATTTAAAGATGGATTTCGATAAAAGAAACAAAGACCGTGGAAAACCACAAAAAAAAAACTTTGAAAACGCTGATTCCGAAGCGTTTCTTGGACAATTATTACATGTGAAACCGTCTCCATTTGTTTGAAAGGCATGGAAAAGATCCAGAAGGTCGGAAAATGGGTACCTCACCCACTGAATGACAGGCAGCAGGAAGCTCGTAAAACCTCATGGCAAATGCTGCTCGCCAGGTACAGAAAAAAAGTCATTTCTTCATCAAATTGTGACTGGTGATGAAAAGTGAATTTACTTCGAGAATCCTAGGCGTAAAAAATCCTGGGTAACTCCTGGTGAACCATAGGCATCGCTTGGGGAGGAAGAAAATGCTCTGTGTCTGGTGTGATCAGATGGGTGTTACCTACTATGAGCTGCTGAAACCTGGGGAAACTGTTAATACGGAACGCTACCTACAACAGATGATAAATTTGAATAAACATTTGCGCCAAAAAGTCCCAAATATCAAGAAAGGACACACAAAGTGATCTTGCTCCATGACAATGCCCCATCACATTCGGCTAAACGGACCAAGGGAACGATCCAAGTGTTTGGTTGGTAAATTCTTCCGCATGCGGCTTATTCACCAGATTTGGCCCCATCCGATTACCACCTATTTGCATCGATGGGACACGCACTAGCTGAGCAGCGCTTCACTTCTTATGAAAATGTACGAAATTGGTTAAGCGATTGGTTTGACTCAGAAGAGGAAGCATTATTTTGGCGGGGAATCCACAAATTGCCTGAATGATGGGAAAAATGCATAGATAGCGAAGGACAGTACTTCGAATAAAAAAGTATGTATCATTTTTACACAATCAACTCTTATTTGCTATTTGAAAAAATCTGGTGCGTGCGCGCAACACACAACTTTCACTTACCAACTTACTTAGATAAGAAATTGACGTGTTTTGTTAGATATCATTTCCCAAAATCACACATTTTTCTACATTCATATCTTATTTTTATTAATCGCTAAAGCCGTTTTTGAGTAAATAAAAAACCCCGTGAAAATGATACAAAATTTATTAAGTAAAGTCCCCCCTTCGGTTGATCAATTTTGATGAAATGTTGGCTATCACATATTTGGCATATACATACATCAAATACCCAGTTTGGTCACAATCGTGAAAGCCGTTTTTGAGTAAATAAAAAAAGCACGTAAAAATGATTGAAATTTATTGATTTTATTGATGAAATTTATTAAATAAAGTGCCCCCTGCGGTTGATCAATTTTGATGAAATTTTTACAGACATATCTCGGGCATATAAGTAGATCAAATACTAAGTTTAATCAAAATCGTTAGAGCCGTTTTTGAGAAAATCAAAAAAACACGTGAAAATGTTACAAAATTTATTAAGTAAAGTCCCCCCTCCGGTTAATCAATTTTGATGAAATTTTTACAGTCATATCTCGGACATATAAATAGATCAAATACTCAGTTTAATCAAAATCGTTAGAGCCGTTTTTGAGAAAATCGAAAAAAACTTCAAAAGTTATTAGATAAAGTACCCCCTCCCTTTGAGAAATTTTGATGAAATTTTTGCTGACACATCGCGGGCATATACATACACCAAATGCCCAATCTCAGGTTCGCACGTTTTATAGCTTTTGAGCTAGTCTGTTCACACACACACACACACACAGACACACACACACACACACACAGACCATTTCGCGGGACTTGGTTAATTGGACTCAGGGGACCCCAAAACGTGTATTTCCGTTGAAAACCGGAAGTCGAAATTTTTCACGATCGCAATACTTCCACTTACTATATATTTCATATATAGGTAAGTGAAAGTAAAATTCCGGTTTCATATTTACACACCTGGTATTATAATCAAATGCAATAAATAAACGTAAGTGATTACAAAGGTTTACATATAATTTTCGTTTGCGTATGAACCATATGGTGGTGATAAACCATCCGTATGAACTCTGTCTGTTACACACATATTAAAAGAAAAATCCGTCCAGTCGTTCTCAAGATACGGATGCCAACGAACATTATTTCATTTGTATTATATAGGCACGGTCATCCACAGGCGCGGTTCCAGAAACAAATTTCGGGGGGGGGGGGGGGGATTGGTCGGTTTGAAAAAAAAAACAGCGTAAAAATAGCACACTTTATTTGCTTATACTTATACATAAAGTTCATATACAAAATTCTGTATAAAAAATTCTAGTCATAATTAAACTAAACTTCCCTAGAAAACTCGTAAAAGCTAGATGCGTAATTAATTTTTTTAATTCATCCCACTAATTTTTTTTCGTCGAAATTTCGGGGGGGATTGATTCCCCATATCCCCTCCCCTTGGACCGCCACTGGTCATCCATATTTATCCAATGATTATATTGATTGTCAATTGTTTATCCGGAGCTTCAAAGTAACTTTATCCACGACAATTTCTTCTCATCAGTGAAATGAAGACTGTTTGATAGTTGGGAAACCTTACCTATCCTGCTATCAGCTGGGGACAATGAAGACGACAAGGATAATGGATATAATGGATATACATGATGATACACTTTATGCCACTAAGGCTAATCGGACGATGCTACAATGGGAGTCCTAAATTTTGCCAATCCAGGTATAATTAGGATAGGATCTTTAACGAGTACCTGACATCGCACAGGCTCGGGACCACCATTTTACGCCCTATCCGAGATACAGCATTTCTAAGGTTTTTTTAATCCCTTCTTAAAAAATCCTAGGGTCACCACGGGAAGCGAACCCGTTATTATTAGTATTAAAGGTTTTCAGGATATATAGATAGAAATAATATCTGGTGCATACATATTCTCATGTATATGTTTTCTTTATTTTTATCATATCTCATATTTAGCCATTACTTATTTTTAGGCGTAACGAGAAACAGTTAATTTCTCCATATAAACAAAAACAAAGGTACTTTATAGGAAACAAAAAAGGCCCCTTCCCCATTTAAGCCCCCTCAGAACATTTTAATAATAATACAGCTTACCTGAGATTAAAGAACACCTAATTTTAATTAAACATGACGAATTTGATAAAAATCGTTAAAGCCGTTTTTTAGATCATCGAAAAAAAGTTAAAGATTGGAAAAAATTATTAAGTAAAGTGCCCCCTCCGGTTGATCAATTTTGCTGAATTTTTTAGTCATATCTCGGGCATATAAATACATCAAATACCCAGTTTGATCAAAATCGTTAAAGCCGTTTTTGAGTAAATAGAAAAAACACCTGAAAATGATACAAAATTTATTAAGTAAAGTCCCCCCTCCCTTTGAACAAAGTTTTGATGAAAGTTTTGCAGTCACATCGCGGGCATATACATACACTAAATACCCAATTTGAGGTTCGCACGGTTTATAGTTTTTGAGCTAGTCTGTTCATACACACACACACACACACACACACACACACACACACACCATTTCGCGGGACTTGGTTAATTGGACTCAGGGGACCCCAAAACGTGTATTTCCGTTGAAAATCGGAAGTCGAAATTTTTCACGATCGCAATCCTTCCACTTACTATATATTTCATATATAGGTAAGTGAAAGTAAAAATCGGATTCCCATATTTTTTTATTGTCATTTTACGTTAATAAAATTATTTTAACCCACATTTGTATTAGAATATGTACTAAATTTAATATTAAATATAACATAACCCATTAAACTTAAATGGAGTGGTTGAAATTGAAATATTTTTCAAGATGAAACAAGCAGTAGCAGACTGGATTTATAGAAAAAGAAGCAGATTGACCCGGAAGAAGTTGATTGAACAACAGCAGAGGCCAAGGACAGATCTCGCCTCTACGATCAATATCACATGTTATCCTCCAATCTTCTTAACTTCCTATACCTAACTCAATATTATATATTCTTTCCAGTCATGAGAAGCCATGTCTTAAAAAAAGGATGCCAGAGCAGGCAAAAATTTGATTGTTTCAATTTAATTTAATAAACAAGATCATAGTTACGAGATTTTTTGGCTCCAATATTACTAAACGTTCAATTAAATTTTGAGCAGTTTAAGTAGTATTTTGCTGTATGAAAGTAATCATTTACATACTTAATTTAATCGTTTATTTATACGAAAAATGCCTCGAACATAAAAGTTTGACGTAAAACCACGTTGGATAATCTCCACAGCCACACGGATAGCTATTTAAACACCAGTGGATCTCTCCCTCCCCCCCCCCCCCCCCCCCCATCCCTGCAGTTCTCCATCGGCACTGACCTTGCTAGTGAAGGTTCATTTAAAATGCAAATGCAGCCTCCTCGCTCCAGAGCCTGTGCTGCCATATCCATTATCCTTGTCGTCTTCATTGTCCCCTGCAGATAGCAGGGTAAGGTCTCCCAACTATCGAACTATCTTCACTTCACTGATGAGAAGAAATTGTCGTGGAAAATGTTACTTTGGAGCACCGGATAAACAAATGACAACCAATTTAATCATTTTTTACTTTCACTTACCTATATATGAAATATATAGTAAGTGGAAGTATTGCGATCGTGAAAATTTTCGACCTCCGGTTTTCAACGGAAATACACGTTTTGGGACCCCCTGAGTCGAAATAACCAAGTCCCGCGAAATGGTCTGTGTGTGTGTGTGTGTGTGTGTGTGTGTGTGTGTATGTGAACAGACTAGCTCAAAAACTATAAACCGTGGGAACCTGAAATTGGGTATTTAGTGTATGTATATGCCCGCGATGTGACAGCAAAAATTTCATCAAAATTGCTCAAAGGGAGGGGGTACTTTATTTAATAACTTTTTAAGTTTTTTTCGATTTTCTCAAAAACGGCTCTAACGATTTTGATTAAACTGAGTATTTGATCTATTTATATGCCCGAGATATGACTGTAAAAATTTCATCAAAATTGATTAACCGGAGGGGGGACATTACTTAATAAATTTTGTATCATTTTCACGTGTTTTTTTTATTTACTCAAAAAAACGGTTTTAACGATTTTGATCAAACTTGGTATTTGATATATTTATATGCCCGAGATGTGACTGTAAAAATTTCATCAAAATTGATCTACGGGAGGGGGGGACTTTACTTAATAAATTTTGTACCATTTTCACAGGTTTTTTTATTTACTCAAAAACGGCTTTAACGATTAACAAAAAATAAGATATGAATGTAGAAAAATGTGTGACTTTGGGAAATGATTATTAGCAAAACATGTCAATTTATAATCTAAGTAAGTTGGTAAGTGAAAGTTGTGTGTTGCGCGCACGCACCAGATTTTTTTTCTTTTTTTTCGGTTGGCGCATTAGGCATAATGAGACCTTTGGCCGCGCAGTGTGGCCTTCGTACAGACATTTGTGTTGCTTGCGAGAGCACAGGCAGCCTGGAGGGGGTAGCCCAAACCTCACGTTGCTGCAAGCCATGGTTACCATGG